>JAUMHS010000013.1:14941583-15285404 GCA_030762985.1 Adelphocoris suturalis | reverse complement strand
GATACCGCTGAAAATAGGTAACCCTACGCTCAAACGAGCCAATCACAGTTCAGACAATTCAGAACTACGAATATGACCCCGGAAAAACCGATGGAACTAAGGAATTTTACAGAAAAATTGGAAAATTTAGCTATTTTTTCCATTTTGCCGCTATATTTGGCAAATAAGTACAATGCCGGTTCAAGTCCTTGCCAAATTACCAACGGCTTTGTACCGAGTATCCTGGAAAATACCAAATTATATCGGCACAAGGTATTTCAAAACCTTAAATTATCAACGCGACATAATTTCCGGTGAAATTAGGGTGAATTTGTCTATTACCCTATAATTAATTTGAGATTTATGGCCGATAAACGAAGCAATCATTGGCGGAAAAGTATAGTAAAAAACGGAATCATGTTTCAGAACATGCTAAAGCATATTATCCGACCATTTTAGCATGTTTCACGTACAATTCTTAACCAGGCGACAGCATTTTCGGTGAAATTTTGGGTTTTTACTTATCTTCAAGCAGCGCCCTCTGCCAGTTTACCGGATAACTAGTGGACGGAGCGTAAAATAAATAGGTTCATCGTGTTCAGCGCATGCGAAAACCCATAAATTGACCTAAAAAAATTGAAATCCGTCCGTCAAATCATCATCTCGGCACCAATTTAGAGGTTGGTTTACGATAGCGGTCGATAACTGGCCAAAATCGACCCAGGTAAAGTGATTAGGATTAATATTTTTTGCTAAAAATTTAGGAGTGTCATCCTGACATACCGAGGAAGCAAAAAAAAAAACAATGGGGACAAGAAATCCCAGAACTTTTTTTTTTAACCACCCTATCGTTGTGCTTGGGTCATAATCGAACATCAAAAAATCATGCGCCGTTTTTGGAGATGCACCGCTTTGATTTTGGGGTTTGAATTTTTGGTTTTCTGGTACTTCAAAGTAACGTTTTCCACCATGGGTTTTCGTCGGCATCGCAGCCGAACTTTTGTCTAGTTCTTTACCGCTGTGAATAAGTTCTGATCAGCTGAGTGAGTTTGTTAGAAAGATCTGATTAAGAGCTTTCCAAGAAGGTGCTATATGATATTTATATTATGATTCGCTGACAAAACTTCAATTCAGCTTGACGTTGTTCATTTCGTTTGTCCCCACATGCCATTTTTCTTTTCTGCTCCACTTGTAAACTTAGCTTCAACAAGTTTAACTTTTCTACACTTGTATTCCTTGTTTTGGTGAATCACTTGTTCTAGTTTACCGTGCATTACAAGTACCTGTACTTGTTTACTTGTACACTTGTAAGGGCCACTTTCACCAACAACATAAACGAGTTTAAGTTAGAAAAGATTAACAAATAATCGAGATTCCAGCTAATCGTCTTTCACCAAACCACTTTACGATTTTAAACTCCTAACGAGGTGGCTTGAGGTTAATCTCCCAAGCCCCGGCCAGTTACACTTCCCAATCTCAGATCAGATTAGTGATAAAAATGTTATCGAGCAATATGGCCGCGCACCAACAGCTGATACCTCATACCTCTACAGTTTGGTTCACAGTTCATTATTATAGTTTGTATATAGTTTATTGTTATTCAAGTTTTTGATGATGAATTCACGCGATTTATCGCTCGGATTAATTTGATTCCTCGGATGAGGACGATGTCCCGCAAAGACGCCCAAGGACGATCCGACGGCGCATTCCACATTTTGACGGGTTGGACGACGTCGAATTTCGGCGGAGATTCCGGTTCCCAAAACCGACAGTTTTGAAAGTCCTCGAGCTTATCGACACTCACCTGAAGTTCCCTTCGAACAGGTATAAGTTGGAAAAAGGCTTTTATACCATCAAACCAATGAATTATAATACGAAATTGATGTAAGAGTAGGAAAATAAAGTATAATCGATGATGATAGCACGTTATAATACGATGTTGAATTGCTATCCCTTGTACAGTATACGTACCTACCTACATATACCACATAAAATAACTTATGTACATTTAAATAAGGTGATCAACCGTCCTGCTTCCGTCAAATGATGTGTCACACTTTCTTTGTTGAAAGTCAACGAAAAGTTGCGAGTAGATAGTAACTAGGAAACTAGATAAAAACGGCGCAGGTAATAATAGGTCGTGGTTGTGATTCACCGCTTTATGGTCTTGATATGTCGGACACATGGCGGGGTTTCTAACTGTCGTTTCAAATTGTCCAATTTTTCATTGGACAGTTTCCGGAATCTCCGTAAGGGAAACTCGATTATTCCAATCTTGGTTTAAACGAATTTTGGGTTGGTGAAAGACGCCAAGGTTTGATCCTCGAGATTATATTTAATCGGGTTTGGCCAATCTCCGCTTAATAAGTTGTTGGTGAAAGTGGCCCTAACTTGGTGTTTTATGAAATAGGCCCCAGGTGTTCATAACTCATTTTAGGTGGATTGTTTAGTAACGTCGTCATAGGGTAGGTATATTCGGAATCAGCGAGAAATCTATATCTATAAAAGAGGATGTATGTATGTATGTATATATGTATATTGCCTATAGACTCCGAAACCGCTCGACAGATTTTAATGAAACTTACAGGTATTATTAGGCATGATTCAAGGATTGTTCCTGTAAAGTTTGGTGCAAATCCGTTCAAAGGGCTCTGACCCAGAGGGCATAAAAGGGTGCAGTGTCAGGTATTAGAAATTTTAGTGGTTGTAGAAATAGTTGAACAGAAAGTACTGGTACCTTCTTGACGGCCTACTACATTTTTTTTGACATTTTATGTCTTTACTATGGCACATAAATGAAAAAGCGTCACGCGGGGAGCGTCACGCGGTGAGCGTTACGCGGAGATTCCCTAATGATCCCACGATTCTGAGATTTGGTATGTAGCCCCTTGAGGGACTTCTGAACACAACTGACCGATCCCAGATCAGCTGAGTGGCTCTAGAATCCAGTTTTTTCCATAATGATCCCACGATTCTGAGATTTGGTATGTAGCCCCTTGAGGGACTTCTGAACACAACTGACCGATCCCAGATCAGCTGAGTGGCTCTAGAATCCAGTTTTTTCCCTAATGATCCCACGATTCTGAGATTTGGTATGTGGCCCCTTGAGGGACTTCTGAACACAACTGACCGATCCCAGATCAGCTGAGTGGATCTAGAATCCAGTTTTTTCCCTAATGATCCCACGATTCTGAGATTTGGTATGTGGGCCCTTGAGCGACTTCTGAACACAACTGACCGATCCCAGATCAGCTGAGTGGATCTAGAATCCAATTTTTTCCCTAATGATCCCACGATTGACTTAATAACAGTTTAAAATTACGATCAATAAACAAATTTAATTTGGGCGCAGCAACGCGCGCGGGGGGAACGCTAGTTTCCTATAAGAATTTATCAAGAATAAACAATTTCTCAATAAGACCCCAATATCAAAGCACTGTGCACCGGTCCGAGCAGCCGAAGGAGTTTATTTACGGGAAAAGGGAGAAAAAGCGCTCGCGAGAAAATTATAATGCCCCCCTGCCCCCGGAAGTCCCCCCCCTCTCCCACTCATCCATCCCCCAACCGGACTCCGGAAACGGAAGCGCGGGAGCACCTGCGCTCTCCATTTAAAAACGCCACGCCGAACCAAAACACTCCATCACTGCCTTTGCTAGCCCATTGATAACAACGTGGCGGCAGGTTCGGTCTTTTCTCGCCCGTTTTTCTCCTTTCCCCCCCCTCGTTTTCTCCTTTCTCCAACGGTTTTCTCTCCCTGCTTTTCTCCCGGGATCCCGTTTTTCTCGATGGGTTTCTTTTACAGCAATGCGAGTTTCGATGGATTTTGAAGGAACAACCTGAATTGGCCCTGTCTGCAAGGGAACTAACCTAGTGCTATCGTTGAAAGGGTCAGCTAAGGTGAACATTAACACTTTGATGCAGGATTTTTCCTTTTGTTGTGGAAAAAAGAATTTGGATATTTGGTTTTTCAGGATAACTGGGAAATTACGGAAAACCTCTATCATACTATTTTAGCGAATTTTTGAAGAAAATTAAGCTATTGCTCTCGCCTCAAAATTTGTAGAATGTGAATTTTTGAAAAACATTTATGCAGAAATCCGTTTCAGGCTATTCATAATCATATTCTGAAGTTTAACGCATTTTTTTATGTATGTATGTATGTATGTATGTATACATGTATGTATGTATGTGTCATTCCAGACGATAACTGTCCGTAGAATTGTGCTAGAAACTTCATACAAATTTTAAAATGTTAAGGACACAAAAAAAAAGTTCAAGTTCGTTGGCCAGCATGATCGGATATCATCTTCGGGTTGAAATTTTCAAAAATGATGTCAACAATTTCAAAATAGCCTGTTTTTTGCGATTTGTTGTGCGAAATAATTTTTTCAGCATACTAACATGTGGTATATTCGGAATCAGCGTAAGATTTCCTATAAGAATATGTATCAAGTTTTCAAAAATTTCAAAGTTGAAAAATCAGTCAAAAATCTATATAATGCCGTTCGCTCGTTGTAAAAATCGAATATTTGCATGAAACATTGTCCAAATTCAGATCGAACTACTCTTATGGAAGTATCCCTGTATAACCAATCCTAGAACCATGATGTTTAAAACGTAGGTAGTAGGTGCTTGTTAAAAAAATCTACAAGATTAGTTTAATAATAATGAAGTATGAGTACCTCCTAATTATTTTTAATCATTTGATTCCGTGTTTGTCTATCAAAATCATAAACTAAAATTTCTCTACACGATCAATAGCGACTGAAATGTCGAAGATTTCTTCAAAAATTCGCTCATCGGGTCATACTCCATGACTGGACTTTTTCAGGATAACTGCAAAATACGGAAAATATTCATTACTGTTTTTTTCCCCCTAGAATTCAAAGAAAAACTGAAAGACGCTTGTGAGCATCATTGTGCATAAGGACAGCACCTGGTGGTGCCTCCCAGTAGGACGATTTCGTAATTGAAATCCAGAATGAAAATTCCAAGGATATGTGAATTCTCTTGAATTTTCGTTTGACCGTTCTTTCGACAACAAGTTTTATCATTTTTAGCGACTTTTCGTTGAAAAAAAAAAAAGAAAAAAAAAGATATATATAGCATTTGCCGATTTAATTAAACCTTTTACCGAACGAATCAAACCTTTTGCCAAATGAGTTAAACCTTTTTCGAAAATATTTCGTTCTTTCCCCAAAATAATTAAACCTTTTCCCAATACAATTAAACTTTTTTCCAAAATAATTAAACCTTTTCCCGAAACAATTATCCCCCCCCCCCCTCACCCTCCAAGTTTTCTCCTTTCTCCGACGTTTTCTCTCCCTGCTTTTCTCCCGAGATCCCGTTTTTCTCGATGGGTTTCTTTTACAGCAATGCGAGTTTCGATGGATTTTGAAGGAACCACCTGAATTGGCTCTGTCTGCAAGGGAACTAATCTAGTGCGGTCGTTGAAAGGGTCAGCTAAGGTGAACATTAACACTTTGATGCAGGATTTTTCCTTTTGTTGTGGAAAAAAGAATATTTAGATATTTGGTTATTCAGGATAACTGGAAAATTACGGAAAACCTCTATCATACTATTTTAGCGAATTTTTGAAGAAAATTAAGCTATTGCTCTTGCCTCAAAATTTGTAGAATGTGAATTTTTGAAAAACATTTATGCAGAAATCCGTTTCAGGCTATTCATAATCATATTCTGAAGTTTAACGCATTTTTTTATGTATGTATGTATGTATGTATACATGTATGTATGTATGTGTCATTCCAGACGATAACTGTCCGTAGAATTGTGCTAGAAACTTCATACAAATTTTAAAATGTTAAGGACACAAAACAAAAGTTCAAGTTTGTTGGCCAGCATGATCGGATTACATCTTCGGGTTGAAATTTTCAAAAATGATGTCAACAATTTCAAAATAGCCTGTTTTTTGCGATTTGTTGTGCGAAATAATTTTTTCAGCATACTAACATGTGGTATATTTGGAATCAGCTTAAAATTTCCTATAAGAATGTGTATCGAGTTTTCAAAAATTTCAAAGTTGAAAAATCAGTCAAAATAATCCGTTGTCAGTCAGAATAATGCCGTTCGCTAGTTCAAAAATCGGTAATATTTGCATGAAACATTGTCCAAATTCAGATTGAACTACTCTTATGGAAGTATCCCTGTATAACCAATCCTAGAACCATGCTGTTTAAAACGTAGGTAGTAGGTGCTTGTTTAAAATTTCATTCCATGTTTGTCTATCAAAACCATAAACTAAAATTTCTCTACACGATCAATAGCGACTGAAATGTCGAAGATTTCTTCAAAAATTCGCTCATGGGGTCATGCTGCATGACTGGACTTTTTTTATATGTATGTATGTATGTATACATGTATGTATGTATGTGTCATTCCAGACGATAACTGTCCGTAGAATTGTGCTAGAAACTTCATACAAATTTTAAAATGTTAAGGACACAAAACAAAAGTTCAAGTTCGTTGGCCAGCATGATCGGATTACATCTTCGGGTTGAAATTTTCAAAAATGTAGTCAAAAATTTCAAAATAGCCTGTTTTTTGCGATTTGTTGTGCGAAATAATTTTTTCAGCATACTAACAAGTGGTATATTCGGAATCAGCGTAAAATTTCCTATAAGAATGTGTATCATGTTTTCAAAAAGTTCAAAGTTGAAAAATCAGTCAAAAATCTAAATAATGCCGTTCGCTAGATGTAAAAATCGGTAATATTTGTATGAAACATTGTCCAAATTCAGATCGAACTACTCTTATGGAAGTATCCGTGTATAACCAATCCTAGAACCATGATGTTTAAAACGTAGGTAGTAGGTGCTTGTTAAAAAAATCTACAAGATTATTTTAATAATAATGAAGTATGAATACCTCCTAATTATTTTTAATCATTTGATTCCATGTTTGTCTATCAAAATCATGAACTAAAATTTCTCTACACGATCAATAGCGACTGAAATGTCGAAGATTTCTTCAAAAATTCGCTCATGGGGTCATACTCCATGACTGGACTTTTTCAGGATAACTGCAAAATACGGAAAATATTCATCACTGTATTTTTTCCCACTAAAATTCGAAGAAAAACTGAAAGATGCCCGTAAGCATCATTGTGCATAAGGACAGCACCTGGTGGTGCCTCCCATATACATATATATATGTGAGTGTGTGTGTGTAATATTGCAATGGCAAAAAGTGAATAGTTTTTCTCCCCTCCCCTCCCTCCACGCCAAACTCTTCACCGCCGAGTTTTCTCCTTTCTCCGACGTTTTCTCTCCCTGCTTTTCTCCCGAGATTCCGAATTCCTCAATGGGTTTCTTTTACAGCAATGCGATTTTCGATGGATTTTGAAAGAGCCACCTGAATCGGCCCTGTCTGCGAGAGAACTAATCTAGTGCGGTCGTTGAAAGGGTCAGCTATGGTGAATATTAACCCTTTGATGTATGATTTTTTCTCCGGTTGTGGAAAAAAGAAGATTTTCAATTACGAAAAAAATTCATCATACTGATTTTTTACTGGAATTCGAAGAAAAACTGAAAGATGCCCGTAAGCATCATTGAGCATTGTGCATACCTGGTGGTGCCTCTCAGAAAGATGAATTCGTAATTAAAATCCAGGATGAAAATTCCATGGAAATCTGAATTCTCATGTTTCCTTGAATTTTCGTTTGACCGTTCTTTCCACAAGTTTTCTAATTTTTAGCAAATTTTCGTTAAAAAAAAAAAATAAATATATATATATATATATATATATATATATATATATATATATATATATATATATACATATATATAATAATTTTCGAAAATTTTCTCCATTGAAACCCGTTTTCAGGCATTCGTAAACACGTTTTCACACACACACACACACACACACACACACACACACACACACACACACACACACACACACACACACACACACACACACACACACACACACACACACACACACACACACACACACACACACACACACACACACACACACACACACACACACACACACACACACACACACACACACACACACACACACACACACACACACACACACACACACACACACACACACACACACACACACACACACACACACACACACACACACACACACACACACACACACACACACACACACACACACACACACACACACACACACACACACACACACACACACACACACACACACACACACACACACACACACACACACACACACACACACACACACACACACACACACACACACACACACACACACACACACACACACACACACACACACACACACACACACACACACACACACACACACACACACACACACACACACACACACACACACACACACACACACACACACACACACACACACACACACACACACACACACACACACACACACACACACACACACACACACACACACACACACACACACACACACACACACACACACACACACACACACACACACACACACACACACACACACACACACACACACACACACACACACACACACACACACACACACACACACACACACACACACACACACACACACACACACACACACACACACACACACACACACACACACACACACACACACACACACACACACACACACACACACACACACACACACACACACACACACACACACACACACACACACACACACACACACACACACACACACACACACACACACACACACACACACACACACACACACACACACACACACACACACACACACACACACACACACACACACACACACACACACACACACACACACACACACACACACACACACACACACACACACACACACACACACACACACACACACACACACAATGATTGCTGTAACGGGGTTTTCGCCACCCCTCCCCTCACCACCATTCACCTCCTAGTTTTCTCCTCTCACCGACGTTTTCTCTCCCTGCTTTTCTCCCGAGATCCCGTTTTTCTCGATGGGTTTCTTTTACAGCAATGCGAGTTTCGATGGATTTCGAAGGAACGACCTGTCTGCAAGGGAACTGATCTAGTGCGGTCGTTGTAAGGGTAAGCAGGGGTGAATTTAACCCTTTGATGCAGGATTTTTCTTTTGTTGTGGAAGAAAGAATATTCGGATATTTGGTTTTTCAGGATAGCTGGAAAAATTCAGAAAAGATTAAATCATAGTGTTTTTTCCCCGAGAATTCGAAGAAAAAACTGAAAGGTGCCTGTAAGCATCATTGTGCATAAGGACAGCACCTGGTAGGGATGAGAGATACCAGCAAAGTATCGATATTACAGCTCGTAAAAGTTCCTGAATCAACAGTATCGATACTGTAGTTGTATCGATACAAAATTATCATTAGCAGAAAGTGAGAAAGAAAATCAGTTTACTAACTATAATAGTACCATACAGAATACTACACTAGTACTAATAAAATATTATTCAGTAGTACTGATACTAACGAATAAGTAGATTATTAAAAGAAAGGTATGATATGTACTTACTGATGATAAGATAATAAAAGAAACCACTATCCGCTTTACAAGCAGATACCATGTTACATGGATATGTCTTTGATTGGGGATTTCATAACGGTTGTCCTCGAGTTGTCCTCGACTGTTGTCAAGAGGATGAAAATGTTTCCTATGGAGTGGAGTAAATGATGCTATTGCTTTACGTTAAGAATATTGTAACCGGCCTATTAAAATTGTTTATAGTCCAATCAACTTAGTTTTGGAATGTAGCCTGGTAAGGAGGGAGAAATTGGTAACTTGAGATGTGAACATTTATCACATAAATCAAGCGCTTTCTAACGAGTGGCGAACGATTTTTGTGCGATGAAAACTGCGGAAGTTCCATTCCCCTAGCAACGGCTGGGTTGTACGTGAAAAACACTGAAATTGTGACACAAATTTTGCGTCACGGAAATTTTTGGTTGACCCCCCAGAACAAAGACATATCCATGTCAATATGTTAAAGGAACTGAACAGGCAAGAAAGTAAAACATCCTTCAATCAACCACCACCGCTTTTAATTATCTAAAAAATGAACATACAACAAATTTTACAAAGTTTGATAGGTTTTACCCCTTCAAATCCCAAATTTGTTTCCCCATACCGCTCAGAAACAACATTTCATTGAGATGTCTGGGGGACAGGCGGACACACGTTTTTATCTAATCCTAATCTCTCTCCCTCTACCAACCTATCTTTCTCCAACAATCTATTTTTTACAATAGCACAGTAGATATAGAACAGAATCTGGCAAAGAGACAAATAAAAGAGCATATATAAGAAAACCCCCAAAACACGTGCAATCTTAAGACAGATACAGCAAACATCGGTCAAATACATTCAAACTTAATAATGAATTCCACTCCTAACATCCATCAACATTAAAAAATGCTGCTTGAGGGAATTTAGGTTTGCACATGCGCAAAATGGAGTAATGATTTCAGAAGTATGGAATTGGTAGTGGACCATTTACAGCCTAACTCGCACATTCCCTGAAAATTTCATCAAAATCAGATTTAAATAGTTGAAATTAGGGTCGTTTAAAAAGAAATACTACTTCAAGTTTTCCAATCTAACCCAAAGGGGGTGTTTCGGGGGAGGGAGAGGAGATGGGGTATCATGGACATCACTGAATAAACTGGGGACCTGATTGCTAAAATATGTATGACTTACACTAACTCAAATCATAGGCTATTTGAAATTTTTCAAATCTGACCCAAAGGGGGTGTTTTCTTGGAGGAGGGAGGTGGGGGGGGGGGGATGAGGTATCTTGGACATCACTGAATAAACTGAGGACCTGATTGATTAAATATGTTTGGAATACTCTAACTTGAATCACAAACTACTTGGAATTTTCAAATCTGAACCATAACGGGTATTTTGAGGGAGGGGTGGGGGTGGAATGGAGATATCTTGAACATCACTGAGGACCTGATTGTTAAAATATGTTTGGATAACATTAAAAAATCGGTGTGCGTCGGACCACACGGTGGAAGTTATACTTCTGTGGCCATAATTTATAATTAATAAATAAATTATGAATAATAATTTATAAATTATAAATTTATAATTTATAATAATTATAAATTTATAAATTTATAATAATTTATAATAAATTTATAATTATAATATTTATAAATTTATAATAATAATCTATAAATTTATTATAATTTATTAATTATAATTTATATATTATGAATCGATAGTTCTTAAAAATTTGTTCTTAAAATTTGTTCTTAAAAATTTGTTCTTAAAAATTATAAATTTATAATTTATAATAATTATAAATTTATAAATTTATAATAAATTTATAATTATAATATTTATAAATTTATAATAATAATCTATAAATTTATTATAATTTATTAATTATAATTTATATATTATGAATCGATAGTTCTTAAAAATTTGTTCTTACTTTTCTTACTTTTCTTACTTTTCAGCGTGACGCGGTTTCTCGACCAACATCCCATCCCAAAGGGTCTAACTCCTCCTCCTCCTCCTCCTCCTCCTCCTCCCTCACTCCTCCTCCTCCGCCTCCCTCCTCCTCCTCCTCCTCCCTCCTCCTCCTCCTCCTCCTCCTCCTCCCTCCACCTCCTCCCTCCTCCTCCTCCTCCTCCTCGATTAATCGATAGTTCTTAAAAATTTGTTCTTACTTTTCAGCGTGACATCCCATCCGATAGTTCTTAAAATTCAGCGTGACGCGGTTTCTCGACCAACATCCCATCCCAAAGTGTCTAACGGGCGCAAAGAAGTATAACTTCAAAAACACTATCAACACACAGTAGTAGGTAGAATCCCACAATATAACAACAAAAACACCATAAACCGCAGTAACAACCAACACACACACACACAACATAGTTGTTGTAACGCGTTTTTCACACACACCCCTCCCACCACACATTCCTAGTTGTCTCCTTTCTCCGACGTTTTCTCTCCCTGCTTTTCTCCCGAGATCCCGTTTTTCTCGATGGGTTTCTTTTACAGCATTGCGAGTTTCGATGGATTTTGAAGGAACGGCCCGAATCGGCCCTGTCTGCAAGGGAACTAATCTAGTGCGGTTTTAGTAAGGGTCAGCTGGGGTGAATATTAACCCTTTGATGCAGGATTTTGTTCTCGTGTTGTGGAAAAAATAATATTTGGATATTTGGTTTTTTCAGGATAACTGGAAAAATACGGAAAAATTCATCATACTGTTTTTTTACTAGAATTCGAAGAAAAACTGGTAGATGCCTGTAAGCATCATTGTGCATAAGGACAATACAGAATAATGACATCCTCAGAAGGATGATTTCGTAATAAATTGAAACCCAGAATGAAAATGATTGGAATTAAAAATTCTCTTGCTTCTGTCAAATGTTTCGTTTCTCTGCTCTTTCCACAAGTTTTATAATTTTTAACGAATTTTCAATGAAAAAAAAAAAATATATATATATATATATATATATATATATGTGTGTGTGTGTGTGTGTGTGTGTGTGTATGTGTGTGTGTGTGTGTGTGTGTGTGTGTGTGTGTGTGTGTGTGTGTGTGTGTGTGTGTGTGTGTAATATTGCAATGGCAAAAAGTGAAAAGTTGTTCTCCCCCCCCCCCCCCCCTCCCTCCACCCCAAATTGGTCACCGCCGAGTTTTCTCCTTTCTCCGACGTTTTCTCTCCCTGCTTTTCTCCCGAGATTCCGAATTCCTCAATGAGAGAGAGAGAGAGAGAGAGAGAGAGAGAGAGAGAGAGAGAGAGAGAGAGAGAGAGAGAGAGAGAGAGAGAGAGAGAGAGAGAGAGGTGATATATTTCATAAATAAACAACAATTTACAAAATTAGTACAAATATAACAGAAATATTATTGTCTGGCATTAGGCATAGCCCGTGTCGCCAGACAAGAGTAGAGCAGTACCTTCTAGGAAATTACACAAATCCTGATGTTTCACCCTCTTACAAGTTTTAAGTATAGTAGGTTAGATATTTAGACATGTAAAAATTGATGAAAAGAAAACAATATTCGTATTATAATGAAATAAAAAAATAAAAATAATAATTTAATAATAATCGCTTCAAATAGTGACATGCTACTCTACATATGCGCTACGTAGTAAAGTGGAACAATTTTCAAATCCAAGCTGAATAAGCCAGGTATATATTCGTTTTTTATACAATGTTCGAGAAAAGGAATTCGGAAACTTCATATCTGATGGTAAGGAGCTATATAATAAATAAATCAAATAGTGCGGACTTCTTGTGGTAAGAGTTAAGGTGGGGCGGGGATTAACGACCCTCTGTTCAGTGATGAACCTAGTTGGGTATTGTGATATTTGGATTTTTATGGTATAGGAGAAGAAGATTTTTCACAAAAAGCTGAGTTATAGTAAATACCTTAGCTTCATTGATTAGTTCGTGTGATGGAAATCTTGGGGGCTTAGCATGCATAACCTTCAGTATGCGCCTGTGCAATACGTTTAGCTTCATCATCACAGTTTGACAGGCTCCACCCCAGATTGAGATTGCGTACTGCAGGGTCGACTATACAAGTGACAGGTATAATAGCCTCAAACGCTCCTTAGGGATTGCCGATCTAACATTTTTTAATATTGGAATAAATTTCCTGAGTCTCCTATAAAGGTACTCAACGTGATTCGACCACCTGAGCGAAGTATCCAATATTACCCCAAGTATTTGTACGACGAAACCCTCTCAAGGTATGGACAGCTACATTGAATGGAACCGAGGCATGCAAAATGTAATTTTATGGCTTGATCAGGGGGAAGTGAGGCTACGTTTCCAAAAACCATGTATTTGGTTTTCTTCCCATTTACGGTCAGAAAGCTTTTGGCCATCCAATTGCTCACCATATTCAAAAGAGCTTGCGCTGACAAGAAAAGATCGTGCCAGTTCGTGCCACGGATAAGGAGGGCCGTGTCATCCGCAAAAGGAAAAGTTTTCCCAAATTGGATACAGTTGAGAGAGAATTGATATAAATAAGGAACAAAATTGGCCCTAACGTGCTTCCCTGTATGACACCATAATCTATGTTCTTAGGCTCTCCTGTGTAATTCCCAACCGAAACGACCTGTCGACGGTCCTTAAGGTAACTTGAAAACCAGGCCAGGCTAGGTCCCCTGATACCAAATGTTTGCATACGTTCGAGAAGAAGAGAGCGGTCAATTGAATCAAAGGCTTTACATATATCAAGGCAGACAAGTATGGCCTTAGACTTTTCGTCCCTTATTTTATGGAGTTCGGAGGTAAGGTCAAAAAGCGCATCTTCTACACTCCTTCCATTTCGAAACCCATATTGAAACGGGCTCAGAATGTTGTTACCCTCAAGATAGATGACTAAGCTCTGTTTTACCCATTTTTCAAGTAACTTAGATAACACGCTGAGCATTGAAATGGGCCGGAAATTATTTGGGTCAGTTTTACTACCACCTTTATGCAAAGGAACAACTTTCGCAATTTTGAAAATGTATGGGTTTCTTTTACAGCAATGCGAGTTTCGATGGATTTTGAAAGAGCCACCTGAATTGGCCCTGTCTGCGAGAGAACTAATCTAGTGCGGTCGTTGAAAGGGTCAGCTATGGTGAATATTAACCCTTTGATGAATGATTTTTTCTCCGGTTGTGGAAAAAAAAAAGATTTTCAATTACGAAAAAAATTCATCATACTGATTTTAGCGAATTTTTTAAGAAAATTACGCTATTGCTCTGGCCTCAAAATTTGTGGAATGTGAATTTTTGAAAAATTTTTATGGAGAAATCCGTTTCAGGCTATTCTGAATCATATTCTGAAGTTTAACGCATTTTTTTATGTATGTATGTATATATGTATATATGTATATATGTATGTATATATGTATGTATGTATGTATGTATGTGTCATTCCAGACGATAACTGTCCGTAGAATTGTGCTAGAAACTTCAAACAAATTTTAAAATGTTCAGGACACAAAACGAAAGTTCAAGTTCGTTGGCCAGCATGATCGGATTACATCTTCGGGTTGAAATTTTCAAAAATGTAGTCAAAAATTTCAAAATAGCCTGTTTTTTTGCGATTTGTTGTGTGAAATAATTTTTTCAGCATACTAACATGTGGTATATTCGGAATCAGCGTAAAATTTCCTATAAGAATATGTATCAAGTTTTCAAAAATTTCAAAGTTGAAAAATCAGTCAAAAATCGAAATAATGCCGTTCGCTAGTTGTAAAAATCGGTAATATTTGCATGAAACATCTTCAAAAATTCGCTCATAGGGTCATGCTGCATGACTGGACTTTTTTACTGGAATTCGAAGAAAAACTGAAAGATGCCCGTAAGCATCATTGAGCATTGTGCATACCTGGTGGTGCCTCTCAGAAAGATGAATTCGTAATTAAAATCCAGGATGAAAATTCCATGGAAATCTGAATTCTCTTGTTTCCTTGAATTTTCGTTTGACCGTTCTTTCCACAAGTTTTCTAATTTTTAGCAAATTTTCGTTAAAAAAAATACGATATTATATATATATATATATATATATATATATATATAATATATATAGCATTCGCACTTTGAATTAAACCTTTCGCGAATTGAATTAAACTTTCTGCGAATTGAATTAGACTTTCCGCAAAATGAATTAAACTTTTCCCAAAATGAATTAAACTTTTCGCAAATTGAATTAAACTTTTCGCAAATTGAATTAAACTTTCTGCAAATTGACCTTAGGCGAATCTGTTGTTTTAATCAAGACAAAATGTATATATTGGTGAGTGCTATATGTATTTATTGTGACAAATCGTGCAAGTGATGGAACGAGCACAGAAATTGAAGATTTAAACAAATGTTTATTGAGCTTTTCACGTATGTAGGTTCAATTCAATTTGCGGAAAGTTTAATTCAATTTGCGAAAATTTTAATTTAATTTGCGAAAAGTTTAATGCAATTTGCGAAAAGTTTAATTCATTTGGAGAAAGTCTAATTCAATTCGCGGAAAGTTCAATTCAATTCGCGAAAGGTTTAATTCAAAGTGCGAATGCTATAATTTATAGTCATTTAGCAAGAAGACTTCTAAGAGCAAAAGGTCGTCCAAGAGCAGCAGTTGGGAGCAGCAGAAACATATCCATCAAGTTTGCAAAAATGCTGAGCCGTCCTATGAGGATAGCTTTAGTACCCAGCAACAGGGAGGGATCAATATTCCTTTCTTGCTGTTTTTAGCGAATTTTTGAAGAAAATTAAGCTATTGCTCTCGCCTCAAAATTTGTAGAATGTGAATTTTTGAAAAAATTTTATGCAGAAATCCGTTTCAGGCTATTCTGAATCATATTCTGAAGTTTAACGCATTTTTTATGTATGTATGTATGTATGTATGTATGTATGTATATATGTATATATGTATGTATGTATGTATGTGTCATTCCAGACGATAACTGTCCGTAGAATTGTGCTAGAAACTTCAAACAAATTTTAAAATGTTAAGGACACAAAACGAAAGTTCAAGTTCGTTGGCCAGCATGATCGGATTACATCTTCGGGTTGAAATTTTCAAAAATGTAGTCGAAAATTTCAAAGTAGCCTGTTTTTTGCGATTTGTGGTGTGAAATAATTTTTTCAGCATACTAATATGTGGTATATTCGGAATCAGCGTAAAATTCCCTATAAGAATATGTATCAAGTTTTCAAAAATTTCAAAGTTGAAAAATCAGTCAAAAATCGAAATAATGCCGTTCGCTAGTTGTAAAAATCGGTAATATTTGCATGAAACATTGTCCAAATTCAGATTGAACTACTCTTATGGAAGTATCCCTGTATAACCAATCCTAGAACCATGCTGTTTAAGGCTAGAACCATGCTGTAGATAGAATTTGATTCCATGTTTGTCTATCATGTTTATAAACTAAAATTTCTCTACACGATCAATAGCGACTGAAATGTCGAAGATTTCTTCAAAAATCATGCTGCATGACTGGACTTTTTTCTTTTAAATTTAAGCCGCGTCTCAACCGGAAGGATTTCTTAATGTTATTGATCTTTTCACGTATGTAGGTTTAATTCAATTTGCGGAAAGTTTAATTCAATTTGCGAAAAGTTTAATTCAATTTGCGAAAAGTTTAATTCATTTTGCGAAAAGTTTAATTCATTTTGCGGAAAGTCTAATTCAATTCGCGGAATGTTTAATTCAATTCGCGAAAGGTTTAATTCAAAGTGCGAATGCTATATATATATATAATAATTTTCGAAAATTTTCTCCATTGAAACCCGTTTTCAGGCATTCGTAAACACGTTTTCACACACACACACACACACACACACACACACAATGATTGCTGTAACGGGGTTTTCGCCACCCCTCCCCTCACCACCATTCACCTCCTAGTTTTCTCCTCTCACCGACGTTTTCTCTCCCTGCTTTTCTCCCGAGATCCCGTTTTTCTCGATGGGTTTCTTTTACAGCAATGCGAGTTTCGATGGATTTCGAAGGAACGACCTGTCTGCAAGGGAACTAATCTAGTGCGGTCGTTGTAAGGGTAAGCAGGGGTGAATTGAACCCTTTGATGCAGGATTTTTCTTTTGTTGTGGAAGAAAGAATATTCGGATATTTGGTTTTTCAGGATAGCTGGAAAAATTCAGAAAAGATTCATCATAGTGTTTTTCCCCTAGAATTCGAAGAAAAACTGAAAGATGCCTGTAAGCATCATTGTGCATAAGGACAGCACCTGGTGGTGCCTCCCAGAAGGATGATTTCGTAATTAAAATCCAGAATGATGATATATATATATATATATATATATATATATATATATATATATATATATATATATATATATATATGTATATATGTGGGAGCTGGATTTGAAGAAGAAATGGAGCTACCAGGATTGGAGTGATTCACGGTTGCCCAGCGAGAGCGCAGCAACGCATGATTATTGTTGATGATTGGTCGCTAGGAGATCGGGAGTAAAAAGAGGAATTGGACGGGTGTTCGGGAATTCATTGAAGATCGAGTTCGTGTAATAAAGTGTTTCATTAGAATATCATATATATCGTGTCGATTACTATGGAGCTTCCTGGGGACGACCCTGATGCGAAATCAGAAGTGGGATCTGAATGCGACGCTCAAAGGGAAGACAACAACCAGAACTTGCCGACTCTGGTAACCCAACTTGAACTACAAAATCAAAACATGCAGACCCTCATAATGCATCTTTTATCCCAAACAAGATCTCAACCGAATGATGTTCAAATTATACTTCCTACATTCAACCCAGGAACGGAGGGATTGGATCCTAAATCATGGATTAGTACTGTAGAATGTTGTCTAATGGAGGACAAACGCAAGGGACCAGGTCTGGTTATAGCCTTAAGTCAAGCAATGAAAGGAGAAGCCGCGTCTTGGTTTACAAGTGTGGTAAGTCCTGATTTAACACTGGATACATTCAAGATCGCTTTTTTGTCTCAATGGGGTGCCGACGAATACCCGTCGGCGGTTGCCTTCGACTTTTTAAGCTCCCATCCTCGCGACAAGAATGAAACTTATGCAACATTTGCTACAAGACATCTAAATAAATTTACAGCGTCATGGAGAGGCTTATCACATGAGCAAATAGCTATTTCTGTCATATTGGGTCATTTAGGACAAAGTAATCCTTCAATCAAGAGAGTTGCCTACAAAGAAGATATATCTTCTCGAGATAAGCTATTAAAGGAATTGCGTTTGCATAATTATAAACGACCACATGAACTCCCTCAAGATACGGGGTTAGCAGCCAAAAGAAGCCGATTTCCAGTGGCCACAGTTCAGCCGGGCACTTCAATTCAGTGCACTGTGTGTCGAAAAATGGGGCACCATGAATCGAGATGTCACTTTCGATCACAACCAGCCCCCGCTACCCAGTCGCCGCACTCACGCAAAGCTCTAGACTCATCACGTCTACTTTCACAACGGGAAATGACCTGTTACCACTGTCTTGGGAAAGGGCATGTATCTTTTCGATGCCCTATGAGGAAATCTGATCTCGGAAGGAGTGAATTGAAGCCTAGAAAAGACGAGTCGCTGCCAGAAAAAAGGGTTTCCCTTTGTCATGTGAACCCCGTTGGAGATCTCACCCACAAGGGTAAGCATTTCGTTTATTATTTTGACAGTGGTTCAGAGTGTTCTCTTCTAATAGAACATCTCAGCCAAAATTTTCAGGGTCAAACCCATTCAAAAGAGATTTTACTGACTGGTTTAGGTTCTTCATCTATTAAATGCACTTGTCAACTTGAAGCTTTGGTCCAAATAGATGGGTTTGACTTACGTATTTTGTTCCACATAGTACCAGACAATTCCATCACTTTTCCTATAATCATTGGTAGGGAAATATTGAATTCTGACATGCTTATGATAATATCTGATAAATTGTGTACACTTAAGCCAGCAAACGTAGGGTTTACAGGGCATATTCCGGCAGTTCAAGACAGGGCGAATTCAGTTAGTGTGGTTACTGCCGATGCGGATCAGCAACAAATGCCAATACATGAGTTAGAGTTGCTAGCTGGATTTTCGGAGGAATTTCTAGAAACGTGTGGTTTTACCTGTTTCCGTACATCACAGGACCACATCTGCCTAGATAAGCCCGAAACGCCATCGCATACTGTTTTCGTTGGTAGTTTAGGGAAAGCTGAAAAATTTGAAAACATTGTTTCTGACATACCCATTGACCTAAAACCAAATTTATTAGAAATCTTGGATAAATATTCAGAATTCTTCATAACTGGTATTCCTAAAATGCGAATAACCACTGGCGTGTTAGAAATACGTCTTACAGATCCATCTCAGACAGTTTATCAAAGACCCTATAAGTTAAGTCCAGTTCAGCGAGAAATGGTTCGTGAACGAGTTGCTGAACTTCAAGCGGCAAATGTCATTCGTCCCAGCCAGTCACCTTTTGGAAGTCCAGTGTTACTTGTGCCTAAAAAGACGGGTGATTTCAGAATGGCAGTTGATTTTCGTCGTTTGAATGCCATCACAATACCAGATAGGTTTCCTCTCCCTTTGATTGAAGACCAAATTGCGAGGTTGAAAGGAGCTAAATATTTCAGCTCCCTAGACATGGCCAGTGGTTTCCACCAGCTTCCTCTTCATCCTGAGTCCATTGAAAAGACTGGGTTCGTCACTCCTGATGGCCACTATGAGTTTCTTGCCACTCCTTTTGGGTTAAGAAATGCACCCAGTGCCTATCAGCGGGCCGTCATGGCTGCCTTAGGCCCTCTTGCACATAGTTACGCTGTTGTTTTCATGGACGACATTCTTCTAGTAGCGGAAACCCTGGATCAAGCTCTATCACGTCTTGACGAAGTTTTGAGAGTGTTAACTACACAGGGATTTTCGCTCAATCTCAAAAAGTGCTCTTTTGTAGTGAAACGTGTGACCTATTTAGGCTATGAAGTGGAAAATGGTGAGATCCGACCAAACTCACAAAAAGTAGAAGCATTAACTAAGTTATCCCCTCCTACAACCCTTCGCTCACTACGTTCCTTTATTGGGCTAGCGTCCTATTTCCGCTGTTTTATCCATGACTTCTCCAAAATCATGAGTCCGCTGTATAAATTAACTCAAAGTGCTTTGCCGACTGGTAAAATTGATAACTGGACAGCGGAACATGAATCAGCTCGACAGAAAGTCATATCACATCTGACTAGCGCCCCAGTACTCATGATTTTCAATCCTCGCTATCCAATTCAACTTCACACGGATGCGTCAGCTGAAGGTTATGGTGCGATTTTGATGCACATTGTTGACAAAAAACCTCGAGTGGTGGCTTATTATAGTAAGCGTACGACTCCAACAGAATCCAGATATCATTCCTATGAGCTGGAAACAATGGCAGTAGTGAAAGCCATTCAGCATTTCCACAATTATTTGCAAAATTATCCCTTTATAGTTGTCACTGATTGCCTTTCACTTAAGGCCACCCAAGATAAAAGAGACTTGGTTCCCCGAATTCAAACTTGGTGGGCTTTTTTGCAGGGTTACCAATTCAGAATTGAGTACCGTCCTGGATCTAAAATGGACCATGTCGATTTCTTTTCAAGAAATCCTGTGGGTGAGCATTGCCCCGAGAAGCTGTGCTATAGAGTAGATACAAGGATTGATCTTCTAACTCCCTTTCCTTCTTGTGACAAAAATGAAGAGGAGGAACTAGTGCAGAAACGATTTCGCCCACATGGGCGTAAGAAATCTAGCTTAGAACATTTAGGTACTGGTCAGCCGTTACCAACTTTCAGTAAACGCGTAAACATTATTACCTCCGTTTCATCAGATTGGCTTCTTGCTGAGCAGCAGCGTGATCCCTTTATATGTGAAATAGTAACCAAATTAAAAGATAACGAGATCGATGAAGAAATTCGAGAGACATACGAAACCCGTTCAGGTATTCTTTGTCGAAAAATCCAACGCAACTCACGTTCTCGCTGTCTCCCTATAGTTCCACACTCTCTTCGTTGGTCCGTCACAAACAACCACAGTTCGATATTTCACCTAGGATGGGAGAAAACGTTAGAAACAATGTACAACCATTATTGGTTTGAACATATGTCAAAATTTGTTCGTAAATTTGTAGATAACTGCGTGGTGTGTAAAATGGCAAAGCGTGATTCTGGTACTAAACAAGTTGAATTACATCCCATCCCCAAAGCAACCGTGCCATGGAAGACTGTTCACTTGGATATTACAGGAAAATTGAGTGGAAAGAGGGACACACGTGATTATCTCTTTGTGTTTGTTGATTCCTTTACCAAATATTGTCTCTTATCACTTACTCATAAACTTGAAGCTGCTAATGCCATAAAAGCACTACGAAATGTTGTATCACTGTTCGGGCCGATGCATCGGTTAGTGGTAGATAGAGGAGGCTGTTTTGCATCTAGGGATTTTCAAGAGTTTTGCGGAACGTTTCAAATAGAATTACATTTTATTGCTACAGGGTCGAGTAGGGCGAACGGTCAGGTGGAGCGTGTGATGGGTACCCTAAAGGATATGCTAACAGTCGCAGAAATGGACGAAAACAGATCGTGACAAGACGCGATTGGGGATATCCAGCTTGCACTAAATACTACTACCCACCGTGTTACTAAATTTTCTCCCATGGAGCTGATGTTTCGCTTGGTGTCTCGTCCAAGAGAGTTGATAATTGCGGGAGTGGGTATTACTTTTGAGCCACCCAAAGACGTCCCTAGTATTAGGGAACAAGCTTCTTTTGAAATCTCTAAGCAAGCTGATTACTCTAAAGAACGATTCCATAAAGGTAAAGCAGAAAATTGCCCATTTTCAGGTGGGGGATCTGGTATACCTTAAGCAGGAGGAGCGAAATCAGTTAAAACTGGATCCTAAGTATAAAGGGCCTGTCCGCGTCTCTCAAGTTTTGCCAAACGACCGGTACGAATTGAAATCCATAGATGGAAAACGAAGTTATAAATACGCCCATGATCGTCTGAGAAAAGTCCCAGCTGCTTTGGATATAGGAATGTTGGTTGATTACAGTGAACTAGTGAATGAAGACTGAAATTTACCTGAGTTAAATAATCGTTCTATATTAGTGATGTATCATTTTATTCATTTAAAAAAATTAAATAAAATATAATATATAAATAAAAATATTGAGTTCTTTATCCATTTCAAACCTGTAATCAATTATAACTGCAATTATGTAACACCACTTGACAATCCGTCTCTTTTAGCTGGTTTGCTGAAATACCTGCTCAGCCTTAAACTGACCGCGTTAAATCTAAAGCATGTATATTAATTGAAGGCTGCCTAAATAGCAAGCATATTCTATATCAATTAAAACACATAAAAACTTAAAGTAAATGATGCATGTAATTAATGTCTGTCAAAAGAGGAGGTACCCCTGTTGGGAGGTATCAGTGAATACCGAAATGACGGTTGCACCAACAGGAGGCAGACAAATAATATTTGTTTATCTATATATTTAAATATATAAAAACTGAAAGAAAATAATGCATGTAATTGATGTCTGTCAAAAGAGGAGGTACCCCTGTTGGGAGGTATTAGTGAATACCGAAAAGACAGTTGCACCAACAGGAGGCAGACACGTTACTATTTGTTGCAAAATTTGAAGTCTGTCAAAAGAGGAGGTACCCCTGTTGGGAGGTATCAGTGAATACCGAAATGACGGTTGCACCAACAGGAGGCAGACAAATAATATTTGTTTATCTATATATTTAAATATATAAATTGAATTTTAAAAAACACTAGTCGGAGGTACTATTTGAATTTAAAAGAACTGAAATGACAATTGCACCGAGGAGACTCAATAAAAAAAGTAGTAATAGTAATAAATAAATATATAAATGAAAATAAAAATAAAATAAAAATTTTCAAAAAGGCAGAAGTAAAATAATAAAGGAAAAGTAACATAAAATACATGATACATTTATAACATACAAGAATTTGAGTAGCTGTATACTGAATAAAATAATTCATCATTTTTTTTTATCAATCAACTCAACGTTTAGGTACCTACCGAACAGTGTACAAGAAATTAAAAATAGCACCTCGCTAAATCAGGCATTTTTATGTATGGCTTCAACTAGATGATTCTAGTCCACCTCATGTTTCAAATTTATTCAGAGTTGATGCTGCGCCAAGCTTCTTTCATTTACAGGATCGCAGGGTCGCGATCAACGTCAGGCTGGCCGTGTGGGAGCTGGATTTGAAGAAGAAATGGAGCTACCAGGATTGGAGTGATTCACGGTTGCCCAGCGAGAGCGCAGCAACGCATGATTATTGTTGATGATTGGTCGCTAGGAGATCGGGAGTAAAAAGAGGAATTGGACGGGTGTTCGGGAATTCATTGAAGATCGAGTTCGTGTAATAAAGTGTTTCATTAGAATATCATATATATCGTGTCGATTACTATGGAGCTTCCTGGGGACGACCTTGATGCGAAATATATATATATATATAGCTATTGCAATGGCAAAATTTTGAAGCATTGAAACCCGTTTTGTGGCATTCGTAGACGAATTCTAGAGAGTTACGCGTTTTTTCACTCCCCCCCCCACCCCGGATCCTCCGGAGTTTTCTCCTTCGACCGACGTTTTCTCTCCCTGCTTTTCTCCCGAGATTCCGAATTCCTCAATGGGATTTATTACAGTAATGCGAGTTTCGATGGAGTTTGAAGGAACGACCCGAATCGGTTCCCTTGCAAACTAATCTAGTGCCGTCGTTATAAGGGTCAGCTTGTTGATGAAAATGCATTACTCCATAGAAACGTCTGCCAAGTTGGGTGGGCAGTATTAGTTCCTTACATACCGAAGGTACAGATTGGCGTTCGTGATTGAAGTCCCAAAAATGTGTGTCCTCCTAAATGGAAATTTCCATTTGCTTTTTGCGGTTCAGAGCTTGCTGATCAATTTTGTTTCCGTGTCTGTCTGCCTGTCTGTCTCTGGTAAATCCATGTCACGCCCAACACTATACCAAATTTCAGTCCGAATCTGATGAAATTTTCAGTGATTGAGCGGGTTAGCTCCTGGACGTTCTCCTTTAAATTTCATTGCCGTTGGATTAATAGAAACCTGTGCGCCTGTGCAAACATTAATTTCTTATAACGTCGACTTATCAATCATTTCGACTCGTACTTTTTTTTTTTTTTTTTATATATAATATGCATTTTATTCAAGAAAAAATTTACAAAAAATTTATTACACATTTGTACAAAAATGCTACAATTCCCAATAAGAAGAATCTTGTGCAGGGAATTGGAGCGTCTGTTCAATATTCAGCTCTCCTGTTAGTGACTATTTATATAATTAATTACAATACAGGATTTTTAACATCAAGTTCTAAAGATAAAATATGTATGTATATTAGACTGACAACGGAAAAAACGAAAGTTCGAATTTTTGAGGAGCTCAAAGCTCAGATGATTGCATCAGATGCTAGGAACAACTCCTGAAATTTTCAGACCTAACCGATAACCCCTTGACGTCTCTTAAACCCGTTTTTTGGTAATTGAATTATCGATTTTAGAACACTAGACGCTTAGGACAAAAAGACTGTTAGGACATGAAAGATCCATGCGTCTGGACACTTTTTATACTCTATTCCTATGTTTTCGGTGTCGCGGAACACGATGCCGCCATTATTGCAAGCGCAGAAGCTGTATTTCTTTTGATATTCAAGAAATCAGTTCAAATAAGTTATGGAAAAAAGGCATTTTTTGCCGTTTTTACCTAGTTTTGACTGGGAAAAAGATTGTTTGTGGGTCTTTTCTGCTTCGGACCTTGTTTACTGGCTTGTGCCGAATGTAACAAGACCAATTTCGTCCTATAATATATTGTCCTTTTGGAAATATCTGCTCAAGAGCCGAGTTAGCTTTTTTAATGGTAACCGCTCTATACTTACCAGTAGCTGCGAAATCAAAATTCAACGCCCTGAAGCCCTTTTTATCACATTATTTTATGTTTTTGGGCTCGTTGAACATTACGTGCAAGTAGTAGTGCCACTATTGAATATAGAACGGTTACCATTAAATAAGTCGACTTGGCTCTTGAGCTGATATTTCGAGAAGAAAAATGTATTATGGGACAAACTTAGTCTTGTCATATTCAGAATAAGTCACAGAACAAAGTCCAAGGCAGAGGAGACACCCATAAATAGTTTATCCCAATCAAAACTAGGTGTAACCGGCAAAAAATCTCTTATTTCTATTAATTTTGTCCACTGATTTTTTGAACATCAAGAAAAATTCACTCTATTCTCCGATTTTTGGCACCTAGCTCTTGATAATTAACCGAAATACGAGTCCTACGCCTCCACTACTAGCACGTAATGTTCAACGAGCCCAAAAACATAAAATAATGTGATAAAAAGGGCTTCAGGGCGTTTAATTTTGATTTCGCAGCTACTGGTAAGTATAGAGCGGTTACCATTAAAAAACGCTGCAAATTATTTCACAAAGGTTTATTATTTTTTCTATTGAGTATGATCATAGTTTTAGTTGGCTAGCGTACGTCATAAGGCCCGTCCAGACTCCTCGGCGTGTCCTATTTCGAGTTGCCACAACCTATACTTCTATAATTATATACGCATGTTTATATTTCTCAATTTGAGCTCCTATCTATTCAAATAGTTATTGCCTTAATAATATCATTATCTAAGTACGTACGAAAAGTCGAGAGGATATGTTATTAAATATGCGTAGGAAAAGCTTTGGTATTAACACATAAATATGACCTTGAAAAAAACATATATTCATGCCTCGAAGGAACGCCGGCGCCGTACCCACCACAAGGTGCCGCGGCGCCGGCGCCTCCTCTCACTCCACCCCCCCGCTCACCCCCCCTCACCGCCCACCGTGACCCCCTGCCAAGCGTGCCAGGCGTGTGCGCGTAGAAAAACACACTTTTTTGCCCGTTTTTGGCCCATAGCATCTATGCGAGTAAAGCGATCGGGATGGTTAAACGTTAGGACCAACTAGACCCCAAATGGAGTCTATGTGCGAAAGAACGGGTTTTTAAAATCAATTCTTAGGCCTTTTATGGCCCGGACGGCGGACGGCGGACGGCGGACGGCGGACGGCGAACGGCGAACGGCGAACGGCGGACGGCGGACGGACATTTCAAATTTGGATTCTACGTACCTTGAAACGTAAAGTGACAAAGTTTGAGGGGGGGTTATAAAAATTTTTTGCTACACGATCACATAGGCTTATTATTGGAAATAATAAACCAAAAGCTAACTCGGCTCTTGAGCAGATATTTCCAAAAGGACAATATATTATAGGACGAAATTGGTCTTGTTACATTCAGCACAAGCCAGGAAACAAGGTCCGAAGAAGACAAGACCCACAAACAATTTTTTTCCCAGTCAAAACTAGGTAAAAACGGCAAAAAATGCCTTTTTTCCATCACTTATTTGAACTGATTTCTTGAATATCAAAAGAAATACAGCTTCTGCGCTTGCAATAATGGCGGCATCGTGTTCCGCGACACCGAAAACATAGGAATAGAGTATAAAAAATCCTAACCGTCGGAATCATGCCCTAACCGTCTTTTTGTCCTAAGCGTCTAGTGTTCTAAAATCGATAATTCGATTACCGAAAAACGGGTTTAGGAGACTTCAAGGGGTTATCGGTTCGGACTGAAATTTTCAGGAGTTGATCCTAGCATCTGATGCAATTATCTAAGCTTTAAGCCCCTCAAAAATTCGAACTTTCGTTTTTTTCGTTGTCAGTCTAATGTATATACTTCTATTGTACTCTATTCTCCATTGGTTTACATAAATAATAGAAAATTCAGAATTTAAGGAGTAAATAATAATTGGAATAACATAAATGATTAGACAAAATGAAACAGTTAAGACATATAGTGCTTCTTCAGATCTTCTTTGAATTTACTAAGCGATACACTAGTTGAAATAATTTCGCAAAGTAGGTTGTTGAAAAGGATGATCCCTCTATACAGGGTGATTCCCTCGCAGATGCAAAAAAAAATTTGGGTGAAACTACATCAAAAATGGAGTAAAATGCCGCCAACCGCATATTTTTATCTCAATCCGTACTCGAGATATGATTTTTTAAAGGTTTTTTCAGGAATACCGTGTTTTTTCATTTTAAACTCGGATTTCTCCACTTTTCCTCACTCAATTTTAACTTTCAACCTCATTTTCGATATCAGCATTGAATTTTCTATAAGAATAGCGTACTTGGGTTCTTAAAAAGTACCATCCGAAGACCCTCACATCAGCTCAAACATTGACGATTTTGAAAAAATAAAATTTCTGACTCGCTGGATCAAATGGAAACTTTTGCAGATCTCTCAACTATATTATAATCGCGTTTCACACTTTAATTAACTAGTTTAACCCCATAACAAACATATATTTAATCGTAACAAACAAACTAAACATTTGCGATTTTAAGTGTAAAACTCGGTTATAACGGAGTTGGAGAGATCTACAAATGTTACCATTCGATACAGTGTGAAAAAATACATAGAAACCGACCCCATACTCGTAGGTTCATGGAGGGTCATCTTCCGAGAAAACCAACAATTTCATTGAAAACCCCACATTTTTTAACATTAAAACATAATTTTCTCCACTAAATAACAAAATAAAAGTAAACTTGATTATACCGTTGGAAAGAGTATTAGACGAAGCAGTTTTCATGAGATTTGCCAGTTTCCAGGATTCGTTTTGGAAGAGTAGTAAAGTTTTAAAGATTTTCAGAAATATTCTTTTTTCAAAATCGTCAATGTTTGAGCTGATGTGATGAGACTTTTTAAGAACTCAAGTACACTGTTCTTATAGTAAATTTAATGTGGATTTCGAAAATGTGGTCAAAAGTTAAAATTGAAATAAGTAAAGTGGAGAAATTTGAGTTTACAAGACAAAAAACACGGGTTTCCTGAAAAAACCTTTAAAAAATTATATCTCGAGAACGGATTGAGATAAAAATATGCAGTTGGCGGCAGTTTACTCCATTTTTGATGTAGTTTCACCCAAATCTTTTTTTGCATCTGCGAGGGAATCACCCTGTATTGATGAGAACGTTGTGCAGCGGAAGTATTAAATCTTGGTATAATTAGGGTAATCTTGCTTGAACTTCTTGTGCCAATATTACTTACTATTTCAAATCCCCCTTCTGAAAATCGTTTGTAAATGTACGTCCGTAAATTATAGTAGATTTATCTATTAGTCTAACTAAGTCAGAACTTGAAATTCTTTAAATAAATCCCTTGTCTCAAACCTAATGGGTTTTTAGCGAATTTTTGAAGAAAATTAAGCTATTGCTCTCGCCTCAAAATTTGTAGAATGTGAATTTTTGAAAAAATTTTATGCAGAAATCCGTTTTAGGGTATTGTGAATCATATTCTGAAGTTTAACGCATTTTTTTATGTATGTATGTATGTATATATGTATGTATATATGTATGTATGTATGTATGTATGTATATATGTATGTATGTATGTATATATGTGTCATTCCAGACGATAATTGTCCGTAGAATTGTGCTAGAAACTTCAAACAAATTTTAAAATGTTAAGGACACAAAACAAAAGTTCAAGTTCGTTGGCCAGCATGATCGGATTACATCTTCGGGTTGAAATTTTCAAAAATGTAGTCAAAAATGTCAAAATAGCCTGTTTTTTGCGATTTGTTGAGCGAAATAATTTTTTCAGCATACTAACATGTGGTATATTCGGAATCAGCGTAAAATTTCCTATAAGAATATGTATCAAGTTTTTAAAAATTTCAAAGTTGAAAAATCAGTCAAAAATCGAAATAATGCCGTTCGCTAGTTGTAAAAATCGGTAATATTTGCATGAAACATTGTCCAAATTCAGATTGAACTACTCTTATGGAAGTATCCCTGTATAACCAATCCTAGAACCATGCTGTTTAAGGCTAGAACCATGCTGTAGATAGAATTTGATTCCATGTTTGTCTATAAAAATCATAAACTAAAATTTCTCTACACGATCAATAGCGACTGAAACGTCGAAGATTTCTTCAAAAATTCGCTCATGTGGTCATGCTGCATGACTGGACTTTTTTTTTAATAGGACCTTGATCAGGGCTTTTTGAATCGTAAACAAAGGCTGAAGTTTAGTTTTGAAAGCTGAACCCCAGGCTGGCATGGCATAAATCAGTAGTGACTGGCACATTGCGTGGTAGAATTGTTTCTTTATTTTCAGGGTCATAAAGTTACGAACTTCCCGACACATTGGTAGCAACCTTCTTATTTTTGCAGATAAATCTTTTATGTGTTCATCCCACCCAAGGCACTGATCTATTTTTACCCCTAAGTATTTTGTTACGTGTAGGTAGGTAAGGTGAAGTGGGGTAATTGCGTACATGTTTTGACGAAATTCAACTTCTTCAGCCTCTGGTGGGGAGGGGGTTATTCAGAATTTTATTATTTTTATTTCATCTTTTAGCGGCGTTTTTCTAGATTACAAATCACCCAAAGAATTTTTAAAAAACTATTTTTTTCATAGTTGTATTGCTATTAGCGAATTTTTGAAGAAAATTAAGCTATTGCTCTCGCCTCAAAATTTGTAGAATGTGAATTTTTGAAAACATTTTATGCAGAAATCCGTTTCAGGCTATTCTGAATCATATTCTGAAGTTTAACGCATTTTTTTATGTATGTATGTATGTATATATGTATATATGTATGTATGTATGTATGTGTCATTCCAGACGATAACTGTCCGTAGAATTGTGCTAGAAACTTCAAACAAATTTTAAAATGTTAAGGACACAAAACGAAAGTTCAAGTTCGTTGGCCAGCATGATCGGATTACATCTTCGGGTTGAAATTTTCAAAAATGTAGTCAAAATTTCAAAATAGCCTGTTTTTTGCGATTTGTTGTGCGAAATAATTTTTTCAGCATACTAACATGTGGCATATTCGGAATCAGCGTAAAATTTCCTATAAGAATATGTATCAAGTTTTCAAAAATTTCAAAGTTGAAAAATCAGTCAAAAATCGAAATAATGCCGTTCGTTAGTTGTAAAATCGGTAATATTTGCATGAAACATTGTCCAAATTCAGATTGTCTTTAAATCTACAAGATTAGTTTAATAATAATAAAGTATGAGTACCTCCTAATTATTTTTAATAATTTGATTCCATGTTTGTCTATCAAAATCATAAACTAAAATTTCTCTACACGATCAATAGCGACTGAAATGTCAAAGATGTCTTCAAAAATTCGCTCATGGGGTCATGCTGCATGACTGGACTTTTTTTTTTTTAAATCACCTCCGAAGTACACATTTGCCCCACAAGTTGGGGCAAATGTGTACGTCGCATGGAAATCCTATACAAATCAGTTGTTTTGCTGTTGGGGCAAATGTGTCCAAAAAAGCAGTTAAGGACAAAAAATTCTGTATATGATTTTTATATTTCCGAATTTTCCAGTGGAAGCTATGCACTTTTTACGTTGCCCACCTTCTGTCCTCTCTTAATTGGCACAGTTCACGAAGGTGAAAACAAAGTACAAAACAAAGGGGTAAAACGTAAATAACGTCTTTAATAGCAAAATTGAAAAGAACATGTCAAAATTTTTATCTTTTTTTTTATTTATTTATTCTTAACACAGAATGTGTTTTAGCCATGGACTAACTAGCCGAAAATGGAACGCAGGATGGTAACGAAATGTGTGACGGATGATTTTCACGTACAACCGAGTCGTTGCTAGGGAAATGGTACTTCGTCGTTTTTCATCCCACAAAATTCGTTGACCATTCGTTCGAAAGCTCTCGATTTATCCAACAATATTATGTTAACTACTGCGAAGTGCGTGTCCAACAAACTGAGTTATGAGCATGGTTATATAAATAATTGTTTACACACAGGTGATCATTCTCAATAATTGATATTGTGAACATGATTGCAACCGCTTGTTAATTTCTGATGATTTCATTGAGCTTGTGTTTCGATGATTTGATTCATAGCAGGTGATCTGAGTATTACGAAAACGGTTTGATTTGTGAAGCGGAGGTTAAATAATTTGAATAGGTAATTTCTATACTTTACACTCTAGGAAGCTGTAATTTCGTTTGTAGCCTCTTTAGGACATTTACTTGACGATGCTCAGGGTCCGGATCAGATGTGTGGCTCTTAAAGCTAATTTCTATGCTTTACACTCTAGGAAGCTGTAATTTCGTATGTAGCCTCTTTAGGACATTTAATTGACGATGCTCAGGGTCCGGATCAGATGTGTGGCTCTTAAAGCTAATTTCTATACTTTACATTCTAGGAAGCTCTTCTTTTTTTGTAGGTAGGTAAGGTGAAGTGGGGTAATTGCGTACATGTTTTGACGAAATTCAACTTCTTCAGCCTCTGGTGGGGAGGGGGTTATTCAGAATTTTATTATTTTTATTTCATCTTTTAGCGGCGTTTCTCTAGATTACAAATCACCCAAAGAATTTTTAAAAAACTATTTTTTTCATGGTTGTATTGCTATTTTTTTAAAATCACCTCCGAAGTACACATTTGCCCCACAAGTTGGGGCAAATGTGTACGTTGCATGGAAATCCTATACAAATCAGTTGTTTTGCTGTTGGGGCAAATGTGTCCTAAAAAGCAGTTAAGGACAAAAAATTCTGTATATGATATTTATATTTCCGAATTTTCCAGTGGAAGCTATGCACTTTCTACGTTGCCCACCTTCTGTCCTCTCTTAATTGGCACAGTTCACACAGGTGAAAACAAAGTACAAAACATAGAAGTAAAACGTAAATAACGTCTTTAATAGCAAAATTGAAAAGAACATGTCAAAATTTGTATGTTTTTTTAACACAGAATGTGTTTTAGCCATGGACTAACTAGCCGAAAATGGAACGCGGGATGGTAACGAAATGTGTGACGGATGATTTTCACGTACAACCGAGTCGTTGATAGGGAAATGGTACTTCGTCGTTTTTCATCCCACAAAATTTGTTGACCATTCGTTCGAAAGCTCTCGATTTATCCAACAATATTATGTTAACTACTGCGAAGTGCGTGTCCAACAAACTGAGTTATGAGCATGGTTATATAAATAATTGTTTACACACAGGTGATCATTCTCAATAATTGATATTGTGAACATGATTGCAACCGCTTGTTAATTTCTGATGATTTCATTGAGCTTGTGTTTCGATGATTTGATTCATAGCAGGTGATCTGAGTATTACGAAAACGGTTTGATTTGTGAAGCGGAGGTTAAATAATTTGAATAGGTAATTTCTATACTTTACACTCTAGGAAGCTGTAATTTCGTTTGTAGCCTCTTTAGGACATTTACTTGACGATGCTCAGGGTCCGGATCAGATGTGTGGCTCTTAAAGCTAATTTCTATGCTTTACACTCTAGGAAGCTGTAATTTCGTATGTAGCCTCTTTAGGACATTTAATTGACGATGCTCAGGGTCCGGATCAGATGTGTGGCTCTTAAAGCTAATTTCTATGCTTTACACTCTAGGAAGCTGTAATTTCGTATGTGGCCTCTTTAGGACATTTACTTGACGATGCTCAGGGTCCGGATCAGATGTGTGGCTCTTAAAGCTAATTTCTATACTCTACACTCTAGGAAGCTGTAATTTCGTATGTAGCCTCTTTAGGACATTTACTTGACGATGTCCAGGGTCCGGATCAGATGAGTGGCTTTTAAAGCTAATTTCTATACTTTACACTCTAGGAAGCTGTAATTTCGTATGTAGCCTCTTTAGGACATTTACTTGATAAATCGCTATTGATTTATCACGAATTTATTTCGTATTTTTTTTTCGTAGTTTCATACTATAACTATATAAATTGATGTTATAAATTAATTGTAAACAATGACGCTTGTTTGGTTGTCACTTGGTTGCGCGACAACGCAAACACATTCTGTGTTTCAATAATTTCGTCCGAAGTATGTAAATAGAGGTAACCGGGGGTCCAGGGGGCTTGCCCCCTGGCGAGGCGCGGAGCGCCGAGTTTTTTTTTTTTTTTTTTTTTTTTTTTGACAAGTTTTATTGCGCCAAGTAATAACAACTTATAAGCAATATTCATGTGGTTACTTTATATATACATTTTCTTAAGATCTAATATACTTCACTTTAGACTTATTGTTCTGATTATTGATTCACTAGTCTTGACGTTCATTTTATTTCACTTAGTTCATACGGTTTAGTTCTTTTAAGTCTTCTAAGTAGATCTTCGGTGTCAAGGAGCTGAACGACATCCTCGTTAACATGATCTCTAAGCCTCAAAAGGTGATTGACGGCTTGTTTGCGGATAACCTCTAGATAGAGGCTAGCTTCAGTTTTTCCTCCTTTTTTTCAAATGAGTACACATTTGCCCCAAGTACGCAATTACCCCTTTACCCCTACCTGTTTTATAGTTGGACAGCTGCAGTTTATTTCGCACATCTCAGATTGATGACATGCAATTGGGCCTAAATCAGGAATCATTGAGGATTTCCATGCGAACGTTATATAATTTGTTTTGTTAAAGTTTAATTTGAGATTTTTCATTTTCAGCCTTTGGTTTATTTAGTTCTTCAACGAATTCTATGAATCCAAGTTACAATATATGAGAAAGCTATACTGCCCACGCAACTTACCGGCTGGTTCGGTCTTTTCTCGAACGTTTTTATCTTCCCCTCCCCTCCTCTCCGAGTTTTCTCCTTTCACCGACGTTTTCTCTCCCTGCTTTTCTCCCGATATTTCGTATTTCTCAATGGGATCTATTTCAGCAATGCGAGTTTCGATGGATTTTGAAGGAACGACCCTAATTGGGCCTCTTTGCATGAGGGAACATATCTAATACGGTCGTTGTGAGGGTCAGCTGGGGTGAATATTTCCCCAACGATGCATGATTTTTCTCTCGTTGTGGAAAAAATAATATTTGGATATTTGGTTTTTCAGGATAACTGGGAAATTACGGAATAAATCCATCATACTGCTTTTTCCCCTAGAATTCGAAGAAAAACTGAAAGATGCCTGTAAGCATCAAGCGCATAAGGACAGCCCCTGGTGGTGCCTCTCAGAAAGATGATTTCGTATGTAATTGAAATCTAGAATGAAAATTCCTGGCATTCTAAATCGAAAATTTTCTGCATTGAAACCCGTTTTGAGATATTGGTAAACGAATTCTAGAGAGTAACGCGTTTTCAAATGTGTGTCCTCCTAAATGAAAATTTCCATTTGCTTTTTGCGTTTCAGAGCTTGCTGATCAATTTTGCTTCCGTGTCTGTCTTCTGTCTCTGGTAAATCCTTGTCACGCTCATAACTATTCCAAGCTTCAGTATGAACCAGACTGATTTCCTCTATTCATGTTTAATATTCTGCCAAAATCAGGAGTTTATTGCAATTTTAATTGATGGTTATAAGACAGTTATCACTTTCCAACTCACCCGGAACAAAATACAGGAAGTCATACAATAAGTGTTCATCCATCTCTTACTGACAGCCACCTGAAGAAACTCCTGTACAAATGGAGTCCAATACTTGAAAATCAAACAATCGAATAACAACCCCATCCTTCTAAGGTGTGATCCATCGTGATAGCATCCATGAAAAATGAATACAAGTGAGGAAAGTAGTGTGAAGCCTTGCACCAGGTGTTTTTCCATGTTTCCTAACGATTTTTAGCATAACCCATAAGACACCCTGTATATTCGGGTGCCCGCTATTTTTAAAAAGGTGGAATTTTTATGACCGCTAGAATTTTGTTTTAAATGACCCCTGAATTTTTTTTAGATTTTTAGCATAACTAAAACCTACGCCGTCAGCTCGATTTCGGTTTTAAGACTACGTTTTTTTTTTTTTTTTTTTTTTTTTTTCCAATATCAGATTTTTATAACTTTTACAAACTTCTTTGTAGAATTGTGAAACTTCGTGTACTTACGTTTTCGGGGTCGCTGAACTCAAATATGTAGTCAAAACAAGTCGACAGCAACAACTTTTGACAGTGTGGAATCTCAAAACCGTCAATATCATGTCAAGAAATGACGATTTTTCAAAATTCATTGTAAAATTATGAAAATTCGTATTTATACGTATGTAAAAGTTATATTCAAAAGTTTGATATTGGCAAAAAAAAAAGTATTTCAAAAACCAAAATCGAGCTACCGTTTTGTGATGCAACAAACCTGAAAAAATTCAGGAAACTTTTTTTGACATTTTAAACCGAATTCCGGGTGGAGGTCATTAAAATTCCATCTTTTTCAAAATAGCGGGCGCCCTATGCTTTTTCTTAACGATTTTTTCGTTTATGTGAAAAAGTAAAGACATAAAATTAAAGCTATATGATTTTTTCACGTCTTCATACTCAAAAATTTACATAAACGTTTGAAGAGTAACGATAATCATCAGAAATGCTTGCATACGAGTCTGCAACACATTGGGGCATGTGTGACTCGTATGCAAGCTCTAAGAGCCACTCATCTGATCCGGACCCTGGGCATCGTCAAGCAAATGTCCTAAAGATGCTACATACTAAATTACAGCTTTCTAGAGTGTAATGTATAGAAATTAAAATGATTTAACCACAGCTTATCGCAATATTAGGATCACCTGCTATGAATCAAATCATCAAAACACCAGCTCAATGAAATCATCAGAAATTATCAAGCGGTTGCAATCATGTTCACAGTACATATTATTGACAATTATCACCTGTGTGTAAACGATAATTCATATAACCATGCTCATAACTTAGTTTGTTGGCCTCGCACTTCGCAGTAGTTAACATAATATGGTTGGATAAATCGAGAGCTTTCGAACGAATGGTCAACGAATTTTGTGGGATGAAAAACGACGAAGTACCATTTCCCTAGCAACGACTCGGTTGTAAGCGGAAATCATCAGAAAACCAACCGTAACGATTTTTTCGTTTATGTGCCAAAGTAAAGACATAAATGTCGATATCAAAAGGTATTAACAGCTGTTGTATCGCTACCGACAGCTGTTGAGAGGAAATCGTCGTTCTATTGTTTTACAAGTACATAACCATGTAAATACATCATTTGCACATAAATAAAATATTGCTAAATGTGGCGAATCTGCGGTTGTGTCCCTGCAGGGAGGTGGGATGAGGAGATTAAGCACTTCAATCCTTCCTTCCCCTGTAAGGGAGCGTCTTTATTTATTACGTGTACCGGTTTCGGCCCGTTAGCACGGACCCTCTTCAGCACTACTTCAAAACCACTCAGAAAGCTCCGAGCACCCTAGGATAAGTAAAAAAAAACAGGCATAAACGTCAACTTTGGTTGGAACTAAACTATACATTAACAGAAAATTATTAAAACGAGGTCTTCTAAAACAACATACCTTTAGGATCATCTATCAATAACAAGAGGAACAACAAAAACAAACGTCCTCCAACAACTCTCTAGTGAGGAGAATGGCAAAATTCATGCAGCAACCTCACAGCGTCTAAGAACAAAGAGAGAGAAAAAAAAACCAACAGTGTATTACCACCATACAACCCACAGCGTCTGTTAGGATCCGCCCTCCCTCACTTCCTTGTTTCCCCGTAGAAGGACAATGCATTTTTTATACTCTCTCCATCACTACCTTTTCCATGCGTCATGGAGTAGCTAGGATGTTTTCAGTGGCTGCTTATCCATAGTGATGCCTTCCATATAGGTTGTCTATGGGCTCCTCTTTATTGTCTCTTCTGATAGGTCCTACCTAACAATTTCTTTTTTTTTTGTTGTTGTATGCCACATTCCCAAAGTTGATAGCTCCAGTAAATACGTTATACATTTTCATATTTTAATATTTATTTAATTCTTTTTTGACCATTTCCTTCTGGGAATATTGTTATAGTTTTATTGTTTTTATTGTTTTATCTTAATTTTGGAGCCCCTTGATATTATCAATAGCTAAGCTGATACCTACTGTTGAACAGTTGGATACTGATATTAGGTAAGGAATGTGATGTTATGCCTCTAAAATTTTTTTTCTCTCACCTTAAATTATTTATTGATTGTTTTGTTATTGTTAATTTGATCCCTCTCCCATTCCCCCAGTTTCCATTGTTATTTATCATATCTGCAATGGTAATACACTGTTGGTTTTTTTTTCTCTCTCTTTGTTCTTAGACGCTGTGAGGTTGCTGCATGAATTTTGCCATTCTCCTCACTAGAGAGTTGTTGGAGGACGTTTGTTTTTGTTGTTCCTCTTGTTATTGATAGATGATCCTAAAGGTATGTTGTTTTAGAAGACCTCGTTTTAATAATTTTCTGTTAATGTATAGTTTAGTTCCAACCAAAGTTGACGTTTATGCCTGTTTTTTTTTACTTATCCTAGGGTGCTCGGAGCTTTCTGAGTGGTTTTGTAGTAGTGCTGAAGAGGGTCCGTGCTAACGGGCCGAAACCGGTACACGTAATAAATAAAGACGCTCCCTTACAGGGGAAGGAAGGATTGAAGTGCTTAATCTCCTCATCCCACCTCCCTGCAGGGACACAACCGCAGATTCGCCACATTTAGCAATATTATATCTGTATTCTGCGTTATTTAGGTATATAGTACATAAATAAAAGACTCGTCTACTGAAAAATTTGAAATGAAAACTTAAAAACGCATGCATACGAGTCTGCGACACATTGGGACATTTTATGTCTTTAGTTGCAGACTCGTATGTGTTGCAGACTCGTATGCAAGCTCTAAGAGCCACTCAGCTGATCCGGACCCTGGGCATCGTCAAGTAAACGTCCTAAAGAGGCTACATACGAAATTACAGCTTCCTAGAGTGTAAAGCATAGAAATTAGCTTTAAGAGCCTGGTCCGGACCCTGAGCATCGTCAAGCAAATTTCCTAAAGAGGCTACATACGAAACTACAGCTTCCTAGAGTGTAAAGTATAGAAATTACCTATTAAAATGATTTAACCACCGCTTCACAAATCAAACCGTTCTCGCAATATTCGGATCACCTGCTATGAATCAAATCATCAAAACACCAGCTCAATGAAATCATCAGAAATTATCAAGCGGTTGCAATCATGTTCACAATACATATTATTGACAATTATCACCTGTGTGTAAACGATTATTCATATAACCATGCTCATAACTCAGCTTATTGGCCACGCACTTCGCAGTAGTTAAAATAATATGGTTGGATAAATCGAGAGCTTTCGAACGAATGTTCAACGAATTTTGTGGGATGAAAAACGACGAAGTACCATTTCCCTAGCAACGACTCGGTTGTAAGCGGGAATCATCAGAAAACCAACCGTAACGCTTTTTTCGTTTATGTGCCAAACTAATAGAGAGTTTTTGTATTTCTCGTATTGGTATTTCTCGTAAGCACGAAAACAAGCTGTTAGAGCCGCACGATGAATGCTAACCTTTTTGCATAGATTTCTCGTAGCGTTTTCGTAAGCCCGAGAGGAAGAGAACTCTTACAGAGACGTTAACGTGACTCTTGTAGTGAATCACTGCTCAAAACTCAATTGTCACAGTAGACTATTTCCGAAATATAACATGAATAAAGAAACAACGACCACTTACCTCTACATCATATGAAAACGATTCAGCCGTGAAGAACACGAATCTTTAAAACCGTAAGGTGGGGCGAATAGGGTCACTTTTCAACTTCAACGTCTGTAGTTTTTTCCATGTTTGATATAGAGATTTGATTCCAACGGCAATACACAGTTCCCTGCTTCTAGTTTTCATTACCATGGTCAAATAATGTAATACTATCACAGGGAAAGTGCTATGGTCCAAAAAGGGCCCTGACCCGATTGGTCCACCGGGTGAGGTGAATAGGGTCACCCATAGGTTTTTCAAGCAAACAATTAAATATCTCCTATTCAACACTAGCGTGGACCAAATGGGTCACGGATCTTCAAAAAAAATGTTTTCCCAAACCACCAGTTTTTTTTTTTTTTTTTTTTTTTTTTTACCATTTTTTGGACTGTACAACAAAAAAGCGAATTTCTCAATAACTTGTTAATTTATAAAAAGTTTAATAAATATTTATTCAGTCTTTAAATGCTATTTATCTCGTGAAATGACTGATATATTGAGTAGGTAAACATTAACCATGACTGAACTTATTCTAAACCAAATAAATTATCACAATCGAAGCATGTTTAAGCTCGAAAATTGAAAGGAACTAGAAGAATTAGAAAAAACTGACTCATAAAAGTAACTGTCTGAAGGCACTAGGATTAAAAATCACAATGAAGAGTCAAGTTTAAAAAAATCACAATGAAGAATCAAGAATGATTGAATAAATTAAAAATCACAATGATGAATCGAGCTACAACTTGATTGAGACTCAATGCATCACAATTAGGAAGCCCCAAATCACTCAAAATGAGTGGCATCAACCATGAAGTGGTAGTGTCCTCGTTGAAGCTTCTTCAACCTTATAATTCTCTCAATATTTTGTGGAATCACGTCACAACAGTCCTCTACAGTTGCTGACCCGATTCGCCCCACTTTTGCCCAAAAATTGCCTCCCGTCGAAAAAAAATCAAAACAAATCGAACGGTTTATGCTACTGCTGTCAAATTCGGGGGGAATTATCAAAACAAGTTGAGGGTTGTGTTATCGCAAGGACAGGCTGCCAACCTTCACACAGTAGGCGGGGTGAACTAAGTTTGTGGGCTATTGTAAAACAGCTGATTTGGGCATCGCCATTTTCATGGCCGGGTAGCACCCATGGCGGACAGTAGATCGTTAGCTCATCGATAAATTGACGCATCGATACCTAAGGAATCGAATGCCGTTTGGATCGTCTCGATATCTTTGTCCGTTGCCGATATTTTTCGATTTTTGTAATTTTCCCGAAAATTGACCCTATTCCCCCCACTGACCCGATTCGCCCCACCTTACGGAACGCGAAAAATGAACCTTGAAACGAAATCTTCAGAATGAAAAAGCTGAAATCTTCGATAAAACGTCGAAAGCAAGAACAAAATGCCGTTAATGACCCTTCTGGTTGAGGTGCGGGGGAAAAACACGAAAGAAAGACAAATACAAAGGTTAAACCAACAACAAAAGGCGGCACGGGGAAAATTTAGCCGATTTTGTCGCGTGTGTATGTGTATCCATGCCAACTGCATGATAGTTGCTAAGTTATTCTAGAGTGTTATCCTAGAAGGTCAAGTAGTCGTCTCGTAATTTTGATTCCGAAAAAGCTGAGCACGAGTAAAGCTGACTCTTCCCGTTCTGAAAAGCGTTTCCACGTTACGAAAACCTCTTCTCGTTTCGGAAAGGCCATTTTCGTATACGAGAAAATGAATACGAGAAGTACAAAAACTCTCTAATGACATAAAATGTCAAAAGACCACTCTGAATTCGTGAAGATTGGAAAATAGTAACAAAAATCTTCAAGGCAACGGGTGCAATACACATTTGACATTTCATGACGCCGTATTGCGGCTGGACGGATGGAAGGTGGAAAAAAAATCGAGATTGCTTCGTGTTCTGACAGGAAGTTGATGACAATTGGGATAATAAAGTCGAGGGGGCTGGTGCTTTGCGCTCATTTTCAGGAAACCCCTCTCCCCCATCACCTCCATCACCAACTAGCCCCTCACAACCATTTCACGATCTATTTAAGTAATTTTTTACCAGAAATGGTAGCAACCGGCAGTGAATTCTGTTAAGTCATTATTGCTTCCGAGACTGCAAGGCAGCGGAAGCTTTGTTTTCTCTTCGAAATGAAAAAACATTTTTTTCTCCAAAATCAAAATTTCCACTCGCATTTTTCGTTTCAGAGCCTCCTGAACAAATTTGGTTCCGTGTCCGTCTGTCTGTCTGTCCGTCCACATTTCCTTCTAACAGCCATAACTTCCACAATTTTGATCCGATTTTAACCAGTTTTAGTTTAATTCTTAACGACCGCCCGCTTTTCTCAGTAAAACTCGTGGTCTCGTGGAACAGGGTCACGACCCAATAAGAGACACGGCTGATGGGCTTGCAAGATTAACGTGGATAAGAGTGGTGACAGAGCCAGTAGAGATGATGGAACACCTGGGCTTATTGCAGACATAAAACGTTTGCCAAGTTGGGTGGGCAGTAAGCTTCCTCATATCGTGGGTTCAATAATAAAACTACGAGCGGTTTGCTGCCTCCAAACGGTTTTGCTTGTGTTCGTCAGACAAGAGCCTCGGAACCCACCTTGCACACACTTTTGACATCTCTAAATCTTCTTTTAGGATTCGATCAACAACAGAGCGAGTTAATTCGTACTTGGGATGAACACAATTCACAATTTCATCAATTGTACGGCGTCTATCTTCATCAAGTGCTGCGCGAACGGCGACAATCGCCTCCTCTCGAGTCGAACTCGACGGGCGTCCACTACGCTGCTCGTCATGCACCGAAACACGTCCTTCCTCAAAACTTTTTCGCCACTTTCTGACCATTTGGACACTCATCGAATTGTCACCATATGCTTGACAAAGTCTACGATGAATTTCAATCGCGGTAACCCCCTCCTTGGTCAGGAATTTGATCACAGAACGCACTTCACAATCGGACGAAATCGCAAGGGGGGCATCCATGTTTCTAACTGAATAGGTTATCAAAAAACCGACACAGCGGCCTGAAACTTTTACAGGACTACCACTACATCCAAACAAAAAACTTGAGGCCATCCGTAGGTTTCTATGACTTGTAGGTTTTTTTTAAGAAAATAGGGAAACTTACTTTTGGGATGACCCTCGTAGGTAACTCAATTTTTGTAGCGATTCTGAGTTTCTACCCCATTAGATTATTTAGGCCAGTAGCTTTCCAATGATGGAACTAGGTTACGAAAATATTGATCCACAGGCCATTATTATATTTGCAAATTTCAAAACTAGATAACTATGACAAGAACTAAACGATCAATGCTACAAGTAAACGACGCTAAGTAACACACAGTCCTCAGATGCCTCTAACAGCTCCAGTGAAGCATATCTCTACGGCAAAATATAACGATTGGATGTCCCTTTTCTCCTGCGTTGGGCAGAGATTTGTTCAACTTTTATAATAATCTCCCACACACAACAGACACTACATTCGAAGAAAACTAGTTCAATGGAAACGACGAACTTCAGTTTTACGATTTTAACACAGAATGTGTTTTAGCCATGGACTAACTAGCCGAAAATGGAACGCGGGATGGTAACGAAATGTGTGACGGATGATTTTCACGTACAACCGAGTCGTTGCTAGGGATATGGTACTTCGTCGTTTTTCATCCCACAAAATTCGTTGACCATTCGTTCGAAAGCTCTCGATTTATCCAACAATATTATGTTAACTACTGCGAAGTGCGTGTCCAACAAACTGAGTTATGAGCATGGTTATATAAATAATTGTTTACACACAGGTGATCATTCTCAATAATTGATATTGTGAACATGATTGCAACCGCTTGTTAATTTCTGATGATTTCATTGAGCTTGTGTTTCGATGATTTGATTCATAGCAGGTGATCTGAGTATTACGAAAACGGTTTGATTTGTGAAGCGGAGGTTAAATAATTTGAATAGGTAATTTCTATACTTTACACTCTAGGAAGCTGTAATTTCGTTTGTAGCCTCTTTAGGACATTTACTTGACGATGCTCAGGGTCCGGATCAGATGTGTGGCTCTTAAAGCTAATTTCTATGCTTTACACTCTAGGAAGCTGTAATTTCGTATGTAGCCTCTTTAGGACATTTACTTGATAAATCGCTCTTGATTTATCACGAATTTATTTCGTATTTTTTTTCGTAGTTTCATACTATAACTATATAAATTGATGTTATAAATGAATAGTAAACAATGACGCTTGTTTGGTTGTCACTTGGTTGCGCGACAACGCAAACACATTCTGTGTTTCAATAATGTCGTCCGAAGTATGTAAATAGAGGTAACCGGGGGTCCAGGGGGCTTGCCCCCTGGCGAGGCGCGGAGCGCCGAGTTTTAATTTCCTAATTATTTTTATACCTTCCTTTTTTCAGTGGTTACCAATGTGTAATACCTAATAGAATGAAATAAAATTAAGTAGAAATTTGAATTAATTAACACTGTTTTGAATGTTTAATAAAAGTATACACATGTTTATAGTTTTCACAACGTTATCATCAACAGTTTAAAAATTAATCACTTCCGCCCTCTTCATAACCTTTTATAATCATTATACTTTACTATAATGCCGTAGTGCTACACGTAGGTATCTACGAATAGGTATTTCCACATCGCATGGTACGGTATTTAATCCAAATGTTTGTTTCACACTCCTCTCGATTAGGTAGATAACAGTGAAATCTCATTTTGAGTGCTAAAAGTAGGTATCTTCGATTTTAATCAATCAAGACCTAATTAATCATCATCAGGTAATCCAGTGTAATGAAAACCAATTGGTAATTGTTGGTTACAACGTGACCGGATACACTCACTAAAACATCCATACCGACAATACCCAGCCATTGGAGAGTTGCGACTTATAATATACCAAAACTGTTTTCCTCGATTATCTCAAATTCACAAATTTTGAGTTACCTAATTTTAGTATTGGACCCACAATATATTGTAACATGGACGTATACAATAGTTGAAGAACAGAGTACGGGTCGAAATTATTGATAAATCAACGTTATAAGAATATATTGTTTGCGCATGCGCACTGACTACCTTTTTTCCAATGACTTGAGATGTGATGATGTGTTAGATAAATTAAAAGCTTTCTAACGTCTGGTGAACAATTTTGGTACGTTGAAAAAAGGCGAAGATGAAGTTCCATAAGAACGAGTCGGTTGTGAGCTAAAATCATCGGAAATGTTTGTTAGGTGTTTAGTAGCTGTGAAAACAGTCAACTTTTTCGGTTGTGTGTCGAAGTAAAGGCATATCAAATTTGACGTTCCAGAGAATTGTTGAATACGAAGCTGAAGTATAATTATCCCACATAATTATACATCTATACTTACTGTTTTATGTGGATCCCATATTGTTGATCTAGTGTAGACATCATTCATCGCGACCATTCCACCTTTCGCCGGAACGACAGGAGACACGACCTCAGTAAACATACGAAAAGTGGAAAGTGGACCACGAAAGTGGTGGGAATATTACACAATTTCATAGTACAAGGTTCATGTTGACAATAGGTACGAAACATCTTAGTCGGCTCCTCTCTATTTGAGATGTGATGATGTGTTAGATAAATTAAAAGCTTTCTAACGTCTGGTGAACAATTTTGGTACGTTGAAAAATAGCGAATATGAAATTCAGTAGGAAAAGAATCGGTTGTAAGCTAAAATCATTAGAAATGTTCTTTATGTGTTTTAGTAGCTGAAAAAACTGTCAACTTTTTCGGTTGTGTCACTGTCTGTCGAAGTAAAGACATAACAAATTTGATGTTCCAGAGAACTGTTGAATTCGAAGCTCAAGTATAATTATCCCACATAATTATACATCTATACTTACTGTTTTATGTGGATCCCATATTGTTGATCTAGTGTAGACATCATTCATCGCGACCATTCCACCTTTCGCTGGAACGACAGGAGACACGACCTCAGTAAACATACGAAAAGTGGAAAGTGGACCACGAAAGTTGTGGGAATATTACACAATTTCATAGCACAAGGTTCATGTTGACAATAGGTACGAAACAGTCTTAGTCGGCTCCTCTCTATTTGAGATGTGATGATGTATTAGATAAATCAATAGTTTCCGAACGTTTGGTGAACAATTTTTGTACGTTGAAAAAAGGTGAAGATGAAGTTCCGTAGGAACGAATCGGTTGTAAGCTAAAATCATCAGAAATGTTCGTTAGGTGTTTTAGTAGCTGTGAAAACTGTCAACTTTTTCGGTTGTGTGTCGAAGTAAAGGCATATCAAATTTTTTATCGTTCCAGAGAACTGTTGAATTCGAAGCTCAAGTATAATTATCCCACATAATTATACATCTATACTTACTGTTTTATGTGGATCCCATATTGTTGATCTAGTGTAGACATCATTCATCGCGACCATTCCACCTTTCGCCGGAACGACAGGAGACACGACCTCAGTAAACATACGAAAGTGGAAAGTGGTGGGAACATTACACAATTTCATAGCACAAGGTTCATGTTGACAAAAGGTACGAAACAGTCTTAGTCGGCTCCTCTCTATTTGAGATGTGATGATGTATTAGATAAATCAATAGTTTCCGAACGTTTGGTGAACAATTTTTGTACGTTGAAAAAAGGTGAAGATGAAGTTCCGATAGAAGGAATCTGTTGTAAGCGAAAATCATTAGAAATGTTCGTTAGGTGTTTTATTTAGTAGCTGTAAAAACTGTCAACTTTTTCGGTTGTGTCACTGTCTGTCGAAGTAAAGGCATAACAAATTTATCGTTCCAGAGAACTGTTGAATTCGAAGCTCAAGTATAATTATCCCACATAATTATACATCTATACTTACTGTTTTATGTGGATCCCATATTGTTGATCTTGTGTAGACATCATTCATCGCGACCATGCCAACTTTCGCCGGAACGACAGGAGACACGACCTCAGTAAACATACGAAAAGTGGAAAGTGGACAACGAAAGTTGTGGGAATATTACACAATTTCATAGTACAAGGTTCATGTTGACAAAAGGTACGAAGCAGTCTTAGTCGGCTCCTCTCTATTTGAGATGTGATGATGTACTAGATAAATCAATAGTTTCCGAACGTTTGGTGAACAATTTTGGTACGTTGAAAAATAGCGAATATGAAATTCAGTAGGAAAAGAATCGGTTGTAAGCTAAAATCATTAGAAATGTTCTTTATGTGTTTTAGTAGCTGAAAAAACTGTCAACTTTTTCGGTTGTGTCACTGTCTGTCGAAGTAAAGACATAACAAATTTGATGTTCCAGAGAACTGTTGAATTCGAAGCTCAAGTATAATTATCCCACATAATTATACATCTATACTTACTGTTTTATGTGGATCCCATATTGTTGATCTAGTGTAGACATCATTCATCGTGACCATTCCACCTTTCGCTGGAACGACAGGAGACACGACCTCAGTAAACACGCGAAAAGTGGACGAGCTGTGGACCGAGGTTGTCGGATTTTCTCATCCACTTCACGGAAAACCCTGTTGCTTTCTCCGGGGGAGTCCGCGACGGGGATATTTGTTTAATTCGGGAAATTGAAGCTCTCTGGGAAATGATGGGTTTCGGCAAATATTTGCTTTTCACCCCCCCTTTTCACCCCCTTCTTTTCCCACCCTCTTCGCCCCCACGATAAGGTGGCCCGGGAGAGGCGGTCCAGAGGGTTTTTGGGGAGATTCTCAGCAGGTGGGAGCCCCCCGACCTCGCACAAAGCCGCGCGGAGATTGGTAAACTCCCTACAATAACATTTTCGGCGGGCTCTGCGGAGCGATGTTCTCAATAAGCTTCCGCTCGAAGGGCTTCCCGTGAAATCGTCGGTTAGAAAACTCTTCAGAACTCAAAGGTATTGAAAGTACAATTTGGAGTGGGCCTCGCAAGCAATTCCAATTTCCTGTTAGTCCAGGACCCGAAAATAGATAGTAATTTCAGGAGAAGGTTTCAGATTAGATTATGAAAATTTAGTCCGTCCTGAGTGAGAAAATCTTTTACTGCCGTCTTAAAATGTTTTTATTTTTTAACACAGAATGTGTTTTAGCCATGGACTAACTAGCCGAAAATGGAACGCGGGATGGTAACGAAATGTGTGACGGATGATTTTCACGTACAACCGAGTCGTTGCTAGGGAAATGGTACTTCGTCGTTCTTCATCCCACAAAATTCGTAGACCATTCGTTCGAAAGCTCTCGATTTATCCAACAATATTATGTTAACTACTGCGAAGTGCGTGTCCAACAAACTGAGTTATGAGCATGGTTATATAAATAATTGTTTACACACAGGTGATCATTCTCAATAATTGATATTGTGAACATGATTGCAACCGCTTGTTAATTTCTGATGATTTCATTGAGCTTGTGTTTCGATGATTTGATTCATAGCAGGTGATCTGAGTATTACGAAAACGGTTTGATTTGTGAAGCGGAGGTTAAATAATTTGAATAGGTAATTTCTATACTTTACACTCTAGGAAGCTGTAATTTCGTTTGTAGCCTCTTTAGGACATTTACTTGACGATGCTCAGGGTCCGGATCAGATGTGTGGCTCTTAAAGCTAATTTCTATGCTTTACACTCTAGGAAGCTGTAATTTCGTATGTAGCCTCTTTAGGACATTTACTTGACGATGCTCAGGGTCCGGATCAGATGTGTGGCTCTTAAAGCTAATTTCTATGCTTTACATTCTAGGAAGCTGTAATTTCGTATGTAGCCTCTTTAGGACATTTACTTGACGATGTCCAGGGTCCGGATCAGATGAGTGGCTTTTAAAGCTAATTTCTATACTTTACACTCTAGAAAGCTGTAATTTCGTATGTAGCCTCTTTAGGACATTTACTTGATAAATCGCTCTTGATTTATCACGAATTTATTTCGTTTTTTTTCTTTTCGTAGTTTCATACTATAACTATATAAATTGATGTTATAAATGAATAGTAAACAATGACGCTTGTTTGGTTGTCACTTGGTTGCGCGACAACGCAAACACATTCTGTGTTTCAATAATTTCGTCCGAAGTATGTAAATAGAGGTAACCGGGGGTCCAGGGGGCTTGCCCCCTGGCGAGGTGCGGAGCGCCGAGTTTTGGAACAAATAGGTAGGTACCTAAGTAAATATAAATAGAGTAATTTAAAATTAGAACAAATAATTCCACTTTCTTAAATGTTTTGTTTTAGAATATATATTATCACAGATATTTTATCTTTGGGAAACTTTGTGGTGTAGCCATGAAGATTATTACTGTCACTGGATGATGGAGTCTTGCAGCCTTTTCTTTTTCAATCTTCTCTGTGTCATTGGTGGCACGGGATTTTCTACTATTGTGGCTATTTTCTACAAAATGGCGGGCTCATAAAGATGGCTTAATTTGCCCTTTTTAAAGGTTTTTCTCGAATATTTCCTAAACCGTACTTCCTACAAAAAATTTTATACGTAGAAAAATGTAGAGCATAACAAACAAAACCGTTCGATCCCCAAAGTCTGAATTATCTTTTAAAATAAGTAAATTACAAACAATTGAAAATTGGGCTAATTTTGAGCAAGGCCTCTCCTCTCCCCGTCTAGACATTAGTGTCAGACATTGAAGTTATCCTGGCGCGAACCTTCACAGTTCTTATATCATATCGATGGATACGTTCTTGATCGTGCGGGATTTGGGTGTACTATTTAATGTTCAGTTGAGCTTTTCGAATCATATCGATTTCATCTATATCTATATCTATATCTATACTATTAATAAGAATGAAACTCCGTCTGTCTGTTTGTCTGTCGTGTCTATGCACGGCTAAACGGATGCGTGGGGGGGGTGTACGAGTGGGGGGATCTTCTTGGGATTTTCCGATAGGGTGTATAAGCGAATTTAAAATTTTCTAATCCCACCCGAACCATGGGCCGTAGGGCGGGAGGGGGGTCGAAGTAAGAATTAATGTGCGCTTTTTCCACTTCCCCGCTTCCCCTACCCCTCTAAACGGCCGTTGACAATTCCGGAAAAATACGGGTTTCGTAGGTTTTCCTACGAGGAAGACGACGGCGCGATCGGATCGCGAAAAAAGTATCGGGAAATGCGTAAAAAAAATCCGAGAGTACGGACCCGTTTTCTCGAAAAGTCCGCCGAAAAACTTGGTTTTTTCCGATTAAAATATACCCCATAAAGGTACGTTTTTCGGAACGGTTTTCGCGGGCGAAATACAGCTTTGGGTCCGCCGAATCTGAATCCGAAATCGGATATCGAAAAAAGTGACGGGAAGTAAGTCAAATTGCGAGGGGAAGCGAGACAGCTATTTAAACGAGAAATTAATAATTGTGCCTTGGACGCGAGAAGTTTGGTTGTTGCGAGCAGGTACACAAAGGTACCTTGCGAGCGAAGCGAGAGCCATTTCAACAGAATAAATTCGGACTTTTTCCTACACATATACAGCAATACCTTGCGAGCGAAGCGAGCAACATCCCCGAATAAACTTTTCGTGGTTCCACGTAGTTTTATAAGATTTAATTTGTTTGTAAGAATTTCCAACAGAAAAAAACGTCTGCCAAGTTGGGTGGGCAGTATAACTTCCTCAAGCGAGCAGGTACACATAGTTACCTCATAAAATAATGGCCTACCTTTAGAAAAATAGAACTGGAAAATAAATACTTACAAACATTCAACATCTGACTGTACTGTTAGTACTGAAGTGTTCTTATAACTATACTTTTCGTGGTTCCACATAATGTGCCGCGTTTGATAGTAATTTCCAACAGAAAAAAACGTCTGCCAAGTTGGGTGGGCAGTATAACTTCCTCAAGCGAGCGAAGCGAGCATCATCCCCTACAGAAGTTAGACCTACCCTTAGAGATCTACCGTTTGCGAGCGAACCGAGCAACATCCCCTAAATGCCATACTTTGCGAGCGAAGCGAGCAACATTTTCTACATGCCAGACTTTGCGAGCGAAGCGAGCAACATTTTCTACATGCCAGACTTTGCGAGCGAAGCGAGCAATATTCCCTACACGCCACACGTTGCGAGCGAAGCGAGCAACTTAAGGGGGGGTCCGGGGGGCTTGCCCCCCGGCTGGACGTGGAGGCGAGCGTAGCGAGCCGGAGCGAGCCGGAGCGGCTAGTATGAAATAAGGCAATAAGGATTTGGGCTTCTTGAAGAGAACGACATCAGATTTTACCAATGCCATGGCCCTGACTCTTCTATATACCGCACTTGTCCGATCCACCATTGAATATTGCGCTATTGTTTGGTCTCCTATTTATAATTTAGCTGGAGTTAGATTGGAGAAGATCCAGAATAAATTTCTAAGATTTTTAGCATTTAGAGTGGGAGTGCCGATCAGTGGTGGCTCGTCATGTGATACGATGATGGGCATAAGTGGTCTGACTCCGTTAGAGACAAGGCGAAGGTGGATGGATCGTTGTCAAGTTGTTCAGTAGTGGAATCGGCTGATCCTCACTCTTATCCTTTTTAATTTACATGTACCAAACTACAACATGCGCCACCATTTCTTTTTTTTTTTTTTTTTTTTTTCATTCCTTACACCCACACTATTTATTTATTAAATAGCCCCAATTACTAGAATTCAGAGACACATAAATTATTGAGCTTCATTTACCGAAGATTTAGATCTGTTCACCTCCGGTCTTAGTTCAGGAAGCAGGTTTTGTCCCTAATTTAATAATTAGCGGTTTTGCTTTCTCATGTCAAGTGAACTTCTTGATTGAAATTCGTGTTAATTGTTGATGTATTTTTCCTGTACCTTGTAATTTTGGTTCATTTAAAGGAATTTTATAAACTCCAGTATCCATGTCATGATCCTTTCTGTATTGTTTTATAGGTACATCTATTTTTTTCCGTCATGCATATTGCAGTTGGGCTACGCCCGTATCTATTCAAATAAACAAATGAACAAATAGATTTTTGCCATTCAAAAACCCCTAGCGACCTCAATATTGGTCTGAATCAGGTCCGCCAAACCTCATTCGATTCAGGGTTAAATACTTTTAAAGCTCGTTTCGAGCAAGTTTTAATTCAGACCGTTCCCATTCAAGTACAAAGAAAAAGGCCGTTTTCACGAACTTTATGTGTAAAATGACTTAAAACTCAAACTTCCGCCTGTAAGACAATGGGAAAAGGTCTCAGCAAAATATGCTCGATACGAACCTTGGAAAGTGTTTAATCTTGAGCAGAATGAGCTTTGGCAGACTGAAATCATACCAATATTAACGCCACCGGGTGATTTTGAAGGGTAAAAGCCATGACAGGGGGGGGGGGGGGGGGGGGGGGAGAGAGAGAGAGAGAGAGAACTCGCCTAAAGTTAGCCCAATTTTCAATTGTTTGTAATTTAGTTATTTTGAGAGATAATTCAAAGTTTTGGGATCGAATCGTTTCATTTTTTATGCTGACCAACCAAACCAAACCCCAACAATAACATTTTCGGGGGCTCTGCGAGGCGATGTTCTCAATAAGCTTCCGATCGAAGGGTTTCCCGTGAAATCGTCGGTTAGAAAACTCTTCAGAACTCAAAGGTATTGAAAGTACAATTTGGAGTGGGCCTCGCAAGCAATTCCAATTTCCTGTTAGTCCAGGAGCCGAAAATAGATAGTGATTTCAGGAGAAAGTTTCAGATTAGATTTTGAAAATTTAGTTCAATCTGAGTGAGAAAATGTTAGTCTGTTATCTCAAAATTGGTGGAATACAAAATGGCGGCCTCACAAAGATGACTTAATTTGCCCATTTTAAAGTTGTAAAGACCCAGGTTGCAACATGTCCCTATAACTGCATTTCCTTCTCTTTCATCTTGATTTTTTCCCAGAGAATCGTGGGGCTGTAAGTGATGAGCATGGTTAAAGGGTCCACTAGGATATTTCTTCCATGGAACGCAGGTATCAAGGAAGTTGGAACGAATCAAACAACGACTGTAACAAGATATGCACCGGATATGTTGTCCAAGAAGCAATCATGAGAAAACATTCTCAAGAATAAGCTTCAGCCAACCCCTTCACTATTGGAGAAGATTGGCAAAAATAAAGAAGATTAGTAGATGAAATAGGAGAAGAGAAATTACTAAGTGCACCGAATTTATCGGGCAAGAAGGTGGATTTTTATGGTACATTCACCTTCACTCAACAGTGTTTGTATCTTGAGAACAAGAGCTAACAAAAAAATGTCATTGTCATATTCGTGTTTCTCGACCCAAAGTTAGTAAAATTTGGCTATTTAGATCCCAGAAACTACCAACAAATATATTTTTGAAGGGCAGTATTATGTTTTCATTTGAAAAATTCACTGACATTTGGTGATTTTCGCTAAATTCCCTGACATTTCCCTGACTGAGAGAAAATCTTTGTCTGTCGTGTCAAAATGGGTGGAATACGAAATGGCGGCTTCACAAAGATGGTTTAATTAGCCCACTTAAAAGTTTTGCTCTAATAATTCCTTGTAGATCCTTGAGACTTAAATGACCTGAAGGTACCTACAGTACAGAAAGTTATTCGGAGCGCTTACCGTAGGCTAGATGTCAAAATGTCAGGAAATGGAAACACACTGATTGCGAGTATTCCAGAGAACTCACCCCCTCCACCAGATAGAAGACGACTCAAGAAGAAGAGGCCACAGGACCACTTAACAGATTGACTTATTTTCATATTTTCGTTATCTTATTTATGTATATACTTATTAACCCACATATCATATTTGTTATCAATACTTGTTATCAATAATTTGATATCAACACTTACTTTGAGTGTTCACTAAATTACCCATTGTTAATACATCTATAATAGTAGGTACTGATATAGGACAGCCAGTGGGCTGCACCTCGAGCATGTAACAAGTAAATTAATCTTGGATTACTGTATCGATTTGCTCTGAACTGAAATGTCCATATAGACAATAAAGTTCTACATTTATTTTTTTTTAAATCCTAAACCGAACTTCCTACACAAAATTTTATTCGTAGTAAAAGTGTAGAGCACACAAAAACAAAACGGTCAGATCAAAAAATTCTGAATCATCTTTCAAAATAAGTGAATTACAAACAATTGAAAATCGGGCTAATTTTGGTCGAGTCCTCTCTTCCCCCCGACTGGACTTTTGCCCTTCAAAAACTCCTAGCGACCTCAATATTGGTCTGATTCAGGTCTGCCAATCCTCATTCGATTCAGGTTTAAATACTTTCTATAGCTCGTTTCAAGCAAGTTTTTGCTCAGACAGTTCCCATTTAAGACAAAGAAAAAGGCCGTTTTTGAGAACTTATGCGTAAAATGACATAAAATTCAAACGTTCGGCTGTAAGTCAACGGGGAAAGGTCTCAGCCAAAATATGCTTGCTACGAACCGTACAGAGTGCTTTATCTTGAGTAGATTAAGCTTTGGCAAACTGAAATCGGACCAATATTAACGCCATCCGGTGATTTTGAAGGGCTAAAACCAAGACAGGGGGGAGGAGACCCCTGGCCTAAAATTAGCCCAATTTTCAAATGTTTGTAATTTACTTATTTTGGGAGATAATTCAGAGTTTTGGGATCGAATCGTTACATTTTTTATGCTAAACAAAAGAGAGATTTTAAACTCCTGCAATAACATTTTTGGCGGGTTCTGCGGGGCGATGTTCTCAATAAGCTTCCGCTCGAAGGGTTTCCCGTGAAATCGTCGGTTAGAAAACTCTTCAGAACTCAAAGGTATTGAAAGTACAATTTGGAGTGGGCCTCGCAAGCAATTCCAATTTCCTGTTAGTCCAGGACCCGAAAATAGATAGTAATTTCAGGAGAAGGTTTCAGATTAGATTATGAAAATTTAGTCCGTCCTGAGTGAGAAGATCTTTGTCTGCCATCTCAAAAGGTGGAATACAAAATGGCGGGCTCATAAAGATGGCTTAATTTGCCCTTTTTAAAGGTTTTTCTCGAATATTTCCTAAACCGTACTTCCTACAAAAAATTTTATACGTAGAAAAATGTAGAGCATAACAAACAAAACCGTTCGATCCCCAAACTCTGAATTATCTTTTAAAAAGTTCCAGTCATGCAGCATGATCTTATGAGCGAATTTTCATAAACTATCTATCGTACTATAGTATGTTAAATTGCATTGAAATTGGAGCAATTTTAGTTGACAGAAATGGTTAAAAACCAATTTTATGGCAAAAAACTTTGTCTAAATAAAATTCCACTGATTCAAAAAGGATTTTTGATTTTTCAATTTTTTTGCAGTTTTAGCGAATTTTCTTAGAAAATGAAGCTATTGCAATAGCTCTAAAAATTTAAAAATAAAAATTTTCAAAAATTTTCTTCATCGAAATCTGTTTTGAGGCATTCTGAAATGATTCCTGGATTTTAACGCTTTTTTATATGTATATATATATATATATATGTATATATATATATATGTATGTGTCATTCCAGACGATAACTCTCGATAGAATTGAGATAAAAACTTCGTTCTTTCACCAAAAAATCAAGCATTTCAAAAGAAAGGATGAGTTCGTTGGACAACAATTTTTGAGTACATTAAATTGGTCAAATTTCGAAAAATGTACCCAAAAAATCACTAAAAATGGCTAAAAACGGCCAAAAATCGTTAAATTTCTATTTTTTTGTAGAATTTTTGTCAAAACTAAATTTTCAACGATTAACTAGGACATTAAAAATTTTTGCTCAAAATTATGATGCAAAACGTACTTAAATGTCATTAAAATTTGCTAAAATATCTATAAAAACTGCAAAAAAAAATAAAAATCAAAAATCCCTTCTGAATCAGTGGAATTTCATTTAGAATACGTTTTTTTGCCATAAAATTGGTTTTTGACCATTTCTGTCAACTAAAATTGCTCCAATTTCAATGCAATTTAACATACTATAGTACGATAGATAGTTTATGAAAATTCGCTCATACGATCATGCTGCATGACTGGAACTTTTATAGATATTTTAGCAAATTTTAATGACATTTAACTACGTTTTTCATCATAATTTTAAGCAAAAATTTTTAATGTCCTAGTTAATCGTTAAAAATTTAGTTTTGGCTAAAATTCTGCAAAAAAATAGAAATTTAACGATTTTTGGCCGTTTTTAGCCATTTTTAGTGATTTTTTGGGGAACATTTTTCGAAATTTGACCAATTTATTGTGCTCAAAAATTGTTGTCCAACGAACTCATCCTTCATTTTGAAATGCTTGATTTTTTGGCGAAAGAACGAAGTTTTTATCACAATTCTATCGACAGTTATCGTCTGGAATGACACACACACACACACACACACACACACACACACACACACACACACACACACACACACATATATATATATACATATATATATATATATATATATATATATATATATATATATATATATATATATATATATATATATATATATATATATATATATATTGTTTATATATATATAAAGCGTTAAAATCCAGGAATCATTTCAGAATGCCTCAAAACAGATTTCGATGAAGAAAACTTTTGAAAATTTTCATTTTAAACTTTTTGGAGCCATTGCAATAGCTTTATTTTCTAAGAGAATTCGCTAAAAAGCGAATTAAAAACAATTGAAAATCGGGCTGATTTTGAGCAAGGCCTCTCCTCTATCCGTCTAGACATTTATGTCAGTCTTTGGCTTTCTATCGGCGCTAACTTTTACAGTTCTTGTATCATATCGATGGACACGTTCTTGATCGTCAGATGGTGGTGCAGGACCTGGGTGTACTATTTGATGTTCAGCTGAACTTTTCGAATCATATCGATTTCAACTCTCTCTATCTCTATCTCTATCTATACTATTAATAAGAATGAAACTCCGTTTGTCTGTTTGTCGTGTCTATGCACGGCCAAACGGCTGAGTGGGGGGAGTCTACGAGTGGGGGGATCTTCTTGGGATTTTCCGATAGGGGGAGCGAGCAAATTTAAAATTTTCTAATCCCAGCCGAACCATGGGCCGTAGGGCGGGAGGGGGGTCGAAGTAAGAATTAATGTGCGCTTTTTGGACTTCCCCGCATCCTCTACCCCTCTAAACGGCCGTCGACAATTCCGGAAAAATACCGGTTTCGTAGGTTTTTGAACGAGGAAGACGACGGCCCGATCGGATCGCGAAAAAAGTATCGGGAAATGCGTCAAAAAAATGCGAGAGTACGGACCCGTTTTCTCGAAAAGTCCGCCGAAAAACTTGGTTTTTTCCGATTAAAATATACCCCATAAAGGTACGTTTTTCGGAACGGTTTTCGCGGGCGAAATACAGCTTTGGGTCCGCCGAATCTGAATCCGAAATCGGATATCGAAAAAAGTGACGTTAAGTTGGTCAAATCGCGAGCAGAAGCGAGCAAAGCGATTAAAATGATTCTGCTGTGGACGAGAGAAGGCTCAAGAATTGACGTGAAGGGTTCGATGTCACAACATTGCGAGGCGAGCAGGTATGCCTACATAGGTACCTACCTTGCGAGCGAAGCGAGAGCCATTTCAAATAATAAATACGGACTTTGTCCTACACATATACAGGTATACCTTGCGAGCGAAGCGAGCAACATCCCCGAATAAACTTTTCGTGGTTCCACGTAGTTTTATAAGATTTAATTTGTTTGTAATAATTCCCAACTGAAAAAAACGTCTGCCAAGTTGGGTGGGCAGTATAACTTCCTCAAGCGAGCGAAGCGAGCAGCATCCCCTACAGGAGTTAAGCCTACCCTTAGAGATCTACCGTTTGCGAGCGAAGCGAGCAGCATCCCCTACAGAAGTTAAACCTACCCTTAGAGATCTACCGTTTGCGAGCGAACCGAGCAACATCCCCCAAATGCCATACTTTGCGAGCGAAGCGAGCAACATTTTCTACATGCCAGACTTTGCGAGCGAAGCGAGCAACATATCCTACATGCCAGACTTTGCGAGCGAAGCGAGCAATATTCCCTACATGCCACACGTTGCGAGCGAAGCGAGCAACTTAATGGGGGGTCCGGGGGGCTTGCCCCCCGGCTGGACGTGGAGGCGAGCGTAGCGAGCCGGAGCGGCTAGTTATTAATAAGAATGAAACTCCGTCTGTCTGTCTGTCGCTCGTGCCTATGCACGGCCAAACGGCTGAGTGGGGGGAGTCTACGAGTGGGGGGATCTTTTTGGGATTTTCCGATAGGGTGTATAAGCGAATTTAAAATTTTCTAATCCCACCCGAACCATGGGCCGTAGGGCGGGAGGGGGGTCGAAGTAATAATTAATGTGCGCTTTTTGGACTTCCCCGCTTCCCCTACCCCTCTAAACGGCCGTTGACAATTCCGGAAAAATACGGGTTTCGTAGGTTTTCCTACGAGGAAGACGACGGCGCGATCGGATCGCGAAAAAAGTATCGGGAAATGCGTTAAAAAAATGCGAGAGTACGGACCCGTTTTCTCGAAAAGTCCGCCGAAAAACTTGGTTTTTTCCGATTAAAATATACCCCATAAAGGTACGTTTTTCGGAACGGTTTTCGCGGGCGAAATACAGCTTTGATCCCGCCGAATCTGAATCCGAAGTCGGATATCGAAAAAAGTGACGGAAAGTAGGTCAAATTGGGAGGGGAATTGCGAGGGAATCGACCACGGGCCGCCGTTACACAACTTTGCTTACCTGAAGGGACCCTCACAGGGGGGTTCCCATTTGCACTTCTACGCAATACCTTGCGAGCGAAGCGAGAGCCATTTCAAATAATAAAACAAATACGTACAAACATTCAAGATCTGACTGTACTGTTAGTACTGAAATGTTCTAAAAACTATATTTTCGTGGTTCCACATAATGTACCGCGTTTGATAGTAATTTCTGACAGAAAAAAACCTCTGCCAAGTTGGGTGGGCAGTATAACTTCCTCACACGAGCGAAGCGAGCAATATCTCTACATACCACACTTTGCGAGCGAAGCCTCCTGGACGTGGAGGCGAGCGTTCAACAACCTCCAGGTACCTGTACAATCCCCGCACCTATTTAGCTACCTCTTTAAGTAATCACCACATTAGCCGTCCCCAGCGTTGTACTTTCTAATCCTCCGTCTGTCTGTCTGTCGCTCGTGCCTATGCACGGCCAAACGGCTGAGTGGGGGTAGTCTCCGAGTGGGGGGATCTTCTTGAGATTTTCCGAAAGGTGGAACGAGCGAATTTAAAATTTTCTAATCCCACCCAAACCATGGACCGTAGGGCGGGACGGGGGTCGAAATAAGAATTAATGTGCGCTTTTTGGACTTCCCCGCTTCCCCTACCCCTCTAAACGGCCGTTGACAATTCCGGAAAAATACGGGTTTCGTAGGTTTTTGAACGAGGAAGACGACGGCGCGATCGGATCGCGAAAAAAGTATCGGGAAATGCGTTAAAAAAATGCGAGAATACGGACCCGTTTTCTCGAAAAGTCCGCCGAAAAACTTGGTTTTTTCCGATTAAAATATACCCCATAAAGGTACGTTTTTCGGAACGGTTTTCCCGGCGTGGACGTGGAGGCGAGCGTAGCGAGCCGGAGCGGCTAGTTATTAATAAGAATGAAACTCCGTCTGTCTGTTTGTTTGTCTGTCGTGTCTATGCACGGCCAAACGGCTGAGTGGGCCGGATCTACGAGTGGTGGGATCTTCTTGGGATTTTCCGATAGGGTGTATAAGCGAATTTAAAATGTTCTAATCCCACCCGAACCATGGGCCGTAGGGCGGGAGGGGGGTCGAAGTAAGAATTAATGTGCGCTTTTTGGACTTCCCCGCTTCCCCTACCCCTCTAAACGGCCGTCGAAAATTCCGGAAAAATACCGGTTTCGTAGGTTTTGAAACGAGAAAGACGACGGAGCGATCGGATCGCGAAAAAAGTATCGGGAAATGCGTCAAAAAAATGCGAAAGTACGGACCGTGTTTTCTCGAAAAGTCCGATAAAAACTACGTTTTTTCCGATTAAAATATACCCCATAAAGGTACGTTTTTCGGAACGGTTTTCGCGGGCGAAATACAGCTTTGGGTCCGCCGAATCTGAATCCGAAATCGGATATCGAAAAAAGTGACGTTAAGTCGGTCAAATCGCGAGCGGAAGCGAGAAGAAGCGTTTAACATCAGAAATTAATTTTGCCGTGTTCGCGAGAAGGCTCTACGAAGTCAGGGGTTCGATGAGGCGGGGCTTGCACCTGACGAAAACGGGTTGCGAGCAGGTACACGCACTTACGTCTTGAAGGGTATACAGGTATACCTTGCGAGCGAAGCGAGCAACATCCCCGAATAAACTTTTTGTGGTTCCACGTAGTTTCATAAGATTTAATTTGTTTGTAAGAATTTCCAACAGAAAAAAACGTCTGCCAAGTTGGGTGGGCAGTATAACTTCCTCGAGCGAGCGAAGCGAGCAGCATCCCTTACAGAAGTTAAACCTACCCTTAGGGATCTATCGTTTGCGAGCAAAGCGAGCAACATTCCCTACATGTTTCGGTTGTAATACATCGCATGTATACAGCCTTGCCACCAGAAGGGACTCGATGACTCATTTCAACGGAATAAATACGCGTTTTTCACTACACATTATGCAGCAATACCTTGCGAGCAAAGCGAGCAACATCCCTAAATAAACTTTTTTGTGGTTCCACGTAGTTTTATAAGATTTAATTTGTTTGTAAGAAATTCCAACAGAAAAAAACGACTGCCAAGTTGGGTGGGCAATTGGGGAAGATCCAGAATAAATTTCTAAGATTTTTAGCATTTAGAGTGGGAGTACCGATCAGTGGTGACTCGTTACATGATACGATGATGGGCATAAGTGGTCTGACTCCGTTAGAGACAAGACGAAGGTGGATGGATGCAGCATTCGTTGTCAAGCTGTTCAATAGTGGAATCGACTGTCCCCCACTCTTATCCTTATTTAATTTAAATGTACCGAACAACAACATGCTCCACCATTTCATTTTAGCGAATTTTCGAAGAAAATTAAGCTATTGCTCTCGCCTCAAAATTTGTAGAATGTGAATTTTTGAAAACATTTTATGGAGAAATCCGTTTCAGACTATTCTGAATCATATTCTGAAGTTTAACGCATTTTTTTATGTATGTATGTATGTATGTATGTATGTATATATGTATGTATATATGTATGTGTCATTCCAGACGATAACTGTCCGTAGAATTGTGCTAGAAACTTCAAACAAATTTTAAAATGCCAAAACGAAAGTTCAAGTTCGTTGGCCAGCATGATCGGATTAGATCTTCGGGTTGAAATTTTCAAAAACGTAGTCAAAAATTTCAAAATAGCCTGTTTTTTGCGATTTGTTGTGCGAAATAATTTTTTCAGCATACTAACATGTGGTATATTCGGAATCAGCGTAAAATTTACTATAAGAATATGTATCAAGTTTTCAAAAATTTCAAAGTTAAAAAATCAGTCAAAAATCGAAATAATGCCGTTCGCTAGTTGTAAAAATCGGTAATATTTGCATGAAACATTGCCCAAATTCAGATTGAACTACTCATATGGAAGTAAGAGTACCTCCGAATTATTTTTAATAATTTGATTCCATGTTTGTCTATCAAAATCATAAACTAAAATTTCTCTACACGATCAATAGCGACTGAAATGTCGAAGATTTCTTCAAAAATTCGCTCATGGGGTCATGCTGCATGACTGGACTTTTTTCTATTCCTCACACCCACACTATTTATAGACATACATATAAATTATTTAGCTTCATTGTCCGAAGATTTAGATCTGTTCACCTCCGGTCATAGTTAAGGAAGCAGGTTTTTTCCCTAATTTAATAATTAGTTCGGTTTTGCTTTCTCATGTCAAGTGAACTTCTTTATTGAAATTCAACGTTTCATCATAAAGATTCATCATTTCTCATAAAGATGGCTTAATTTGCCCATTTTAAAGTTTTTCTCTAATAATTCCTAAACCGTACACCCTAGAGAAATTTGTATACGTAGCGAGGTCGTAGAACATGAAAAAAAACTCCGAATTATATGTCAAAATAATAGAATTAAAAACGATTGAAAATGGGGATGATTTTGTGCCGGTCCTCTTCCCCGTCTGGACTTTTGCCCTTCAAAATCACCTAGTGGAATTAATATTGGTCTGATTTCAGTCGTCTAAAGCTTACCCTAGCTTATCCAAATATTTAGTTTAACATGTGCCTGCAAACGGTTGCATTATTTTGACATTTTCATGTCTTTGCTTTGGCACATAAACTAAAAAAACGTCACGGAAAATAATTGCTCACGAAAATTGTCCCAAGTGGCCACAACGATGATTATGACCATCAGAAATGACGTTGACCATTCGTTCGAAAGCTCTCGATTTATATTTAAAAAAAAAACTTTTCAAGCCTAAGAATTGTCCCAAATTTTATGTAGCCCCTTGAGGGACTTCTGAACACAACTGACCGATCCCAGATCAGCTGAGTGGCTCTAGAATCCAGTTTTTTCCCTAATGATCCCACGATTCTGAGATTTGGTATGTAGCCCCTTGAGGGACTTCTGAACGCAACTGACCGATCTCAGATCAGCTGAGTGGCTCTAGAGTCCAGTTTTTTCCCTAATGATCCCACGATTCTGAGATTTGGTATGTAGCCCCTTGAGGGACTTCTGAACGCAACTGACCGATCTCAGATCAGCTGAGTGGCTCTAGAGTCCAGTTTTTTCCCTAATGATCCCACGATTCTGAGATTTGGTATGTAGCCCCTTGAGGGACTTCTGAACACAACTGACCGATTACAGATCAGCTGAGTGGCTCTAGAATCCAGTTTTTTCCCTAATGATCCCACGATTCTGAGATTTGGTATGTAGCCCCTTGAGGGACTTCTGAACACAACTGACCGATCCCAGATCAGCTGAGTGGCTCTAGAATCCAGTTTTTTGACATTTTCATGTCTTTTCTTTGACACAAAAATTGAAAAATCGTCACGAAAACTTGCTCACGCGATACCACACGAGAAAACACACATGAAAATGTCCCAATGTGTTGCAGACTCGTATGCAAGCATTTAAGTTGACAGTTCTGATGATTTCCGCTTACAACCGAGTCGTTGCTAGGGAAATGTTTTGACATGATTTTCACGTACAACCGTTGCTATCGTCCGTGACGGGAAGCGCGAGTTCGTGTTTCTGTTAACGGTTTACATTTTTCTATAAACGGTTTTGAAATAAGTTTCTAAATGCTATAGTTGACGACCCCTGCTCTCCTTCTCCGGACACACAACAGGGTTTTATTTACCAAGAACAGGATTGAAGTAGAAAACAAAACAGGATGATGTAGATGTAGTGACGGAGATGAATGGGATTTATCTATATATATAAAATTCTCGTGTCACAGTTTTTGTTGCCATACTCCTCCGAAACGGCTTGACCGATTTTGATGAAATTTTTTGTGCTTATCCGGTATCTATGAGAATCGGCCAACATCTATTTTTCATCCCCCTAAATGTTAGGGGTAGTCCACCCCTAAATTTTTTTAATTTTATTTTTGACCGATTTTGATGAAATTTTTTGTGCTTATCCGGTATCTATGAGAATCGGCCAACATCTATTTTTCATCCCCATAAATGTTAGGGGTAGTCCACCCCTAAATTTTTTATTTATTATTTAGACAAAATTTTTAATTTCTATTTTTTATGATACAACATACAAAAATACATACAATCCTCAATTTTCACCCTTCTACGATCAACCCTTATTTTTTAATAGCCATTTTAGTAATTTAATCATTTTTCCTCTCCGGTCGAAAACTGATCAATCGTCATTTAATTAGTTATCCCCGCCAGATGTCTACAGGTGTACTAGGAAATCATTTATATGGCAAAACAACATCTATTTTTCATCCCCCTAAATGTTAGGGGTAGTCCACCCCTAATTTTTTTTTGTATTTTAAAACTACCCTTAGAGATCTACCGTTTGCGACCCAGTAAACAGCACGGAGTAGCTTATTTTTATATTCCCTCATCGTTCACAGCGCTCCATGCTTATTTCACGCATATACCACGTTCTTACATACATACAATATACACATTCTAACATACATACATACTTACAATAAGTAAGCTATTTTTTGTCTACACTAGAAATTACTAGGAAATTATTTATATGGCAAAACAACGTGTTTGCCGGGTCAGCTAGTAATATATAACATGAACTTAAATTATAGAAATTTGACAAGTATAAAGGTGAAAGAGTGATTTGATATTTCGAGTAAATCTTTTTCAAAAGTAGAAGAGTAATGGTTTTTTCTGAACAATGGGACTTGGAGTGTTTCTTGTTTCTTGGAAGCTTGTAACCATGTTATCATGTATGGCTTCATTACTTTTGGTTCAGTGCATCTCAATCGTTCAGATTGAGACCAGGAGGCCTCATTGATCCCAGTACCCACCTGTGAGTGTAATATATATATATATATATATATATAGAATATAATGTTAGTAGTTTGGTCGGCCGTAAGTACTTGTGTTGTTGGAATTAGTCGGGATGTGGCCCGACTGAATGAATTTATTTCATTTTTAGCGAATTTTTGATGAATTTGTAGCCTCAAATTTTGTAGAATGTGAATTTTTGAAAAGATTTTATGCAGAAATCCGTTTCAGGCTATTCTGAATCATATTCTGAAGTTTAACGTATTTTTTTTATGTATGTATGTATGTATATATGTATGTATGTATGTATGTATGTATGTATGTATGTATGTGTCATTCCAGACGATAACTGTCCGTAGATTGTGCTAGAAACTTCAAACAAATTTTAAAATGTTAAGGACACAAAACGAAAGTTCAAATTGGTAGGCCAGCATGATCGGATTACATCTTCGGGTTGAAATTTTCAAAAATGTAGTCAAAAATTTCAAAATAGCCTGTTTTTTGCGATTTGTTGTGCGAAATAATTTTTTCTGCATACTAACTTGTGGTATATTTGGACTCAGCGTAAAGTTTTCTATGAGAATATGTATCAAGTTTTCAAAAATTTCAAAGTTGAAAAATCAGTCAAAAATCGAAATAATGCCGTTCACTAGTTGTAAAAATCGGTAATATTCACATGAAACATTGTCCAAATTCAGATTGAACTACTCTTATGGAAGTATCCCTGTATAACCAATCCTAGAACAGTGACTCAGAATCAACGAATAATTATCGTTATTACAATCGTATACGTATTCGACGATAAGATTATTCCCAACACTGGTTCCAGTCATGCAGCATTACGGCATGAGCGAATTTTAATAAATTGCCATTCGTATTAGGTACATATGTTGAATTTTATTGAAATTTGATCAACTTGAGTATAAAAAACTTTCTTTAAACCAATTGTATGGCAAAAAACCCCATACTAAATGACATTTGGAGATTCGGAAAGTTAGGATTTTTAGATTTTTTTTCCCTTCAGTTTTTATATATTTTTCAGCAAATATTAATGAAATTTAAGAACGTTTTTTGGCCTAATATTATGCCTAATATTATAATTATATTGTGACTGTAATTCTGCTAAAAAATTTAAATTTAACAATTCTTAGCCATTTTTAGTGATTTTTCGAGCACATTTTTTGAAATTTAACAATTTAATGAGCTCAAAGAGTGCTGGCCAGCAAACTCATCCTTTCATTAGGAAAGCATGATTTTTGGGAGCAAGACCGGGATTTTTGTCTCATTGGAAAGAGAATCAGACACACACACACTTTTTTTTTTTTTTTTTTTTTTTTTTTTTTTCAAACAAAACTCCCCTCAATGGCGGAGGGAGCACACCATTAAATTGAAAAATAAACAAATAAATCAATAACAAATGGGGAGGACGTCCAGGGATAAGGAATGTTGCAGGATGAGGAGGAAGAATGGGATGAAAGTTCCAGTCATGCAGCATGATCGTATGAGCGAATTTTCATAAATGGTCGTATTACATTTATGTTAAATTCTGTTCAAATTTGAGCACTTTGAAGTCAAATAAAATTTTTACTATACATTTTATAGCAAATTAACTTTTTGTCAGTAATGTTCCAATGAACAAACAATCTTGTGGATTTTTACAATTTTTTCAAGTGTTCCTATCGATTTTTAGTTTATTTTAATGAAATTTAAGTACATTTTTCAGTACAATTTTGTGCTTAAATTTTTAAATGTCCTAGTTCATGTTCGATTAATTTTTTTCGAGTAGCATTCTGTTAAAAAATAGAAATTTGTTAATTTTTAGCTGTTTTTTGCCTTTTTTAGTGATTTTTTAAGTACATTTTTTGAAATTTGACCAATTTAATGTGCTCAAAAAGTGTTGTCCAACGAACTCATCCTTTCTTTTGAAATGCTTGATTTTTTGGCGAAAGAACGAAGTTTTTATCTCAATTCTATCGAGAGTTATCGTCTGGAATGACACATACATATATATATACATATATATATATATATACATATAAAAAAGCGTTAAAATCCTGGAATCATTTCAGAATGCCTCAAAACAGATTTCGATGAAGAAAATTTTTGAAAATTTTTATTTTAAAATTTTTGGAGCCATTGCAATAGCTTTATTTTCTAAGAAAATTCGCTAAAAGGAAGTGCCAATATAAAATGACCACCAGTTCAAGTAAGAACCCCTCAGGACGCGGGTGGTGATACCACGGAGCACTCCTGCTGAGATGCAAAACTAGAGTAAATCGGTGGCGCTTTTCCTGCACCACACCCCGTGCCATGACACGGTTGCAGCCATAACCTTCATATTATTGGTCGCCACTCCTATTAGCTTGGAAATCCCTTGCCGCAGGTCATTCCTGCCATATTTATTTATTTTAGCTTGCCAGGTCTGCACCATGTCCACGCTGCCACTGTCAACCTGGACATCCAGGATTATGACAGAACCATCGGGCTTGACGGCAACGATATCTGGCTTCTTGCCCTGGTCACTCGGCATGTGGTATAGTCTCTCCCTTTCGACATCCCAACCGCGAGATGACAAAGCGCCTGCTATCTGCTTGGCAACCGCATCGTGACGGAGAATGCGAGCACAGTGAGTACGAGGACACTGCTGCACCACATGGTACAGATTTTCATTTTTGCCGTAAATTTTTGGGTAAACTGGCACTGTCTCACGACTACTCCGTGAATACCTCACCTAAGTGGCTAAGTTTGGCCACCCAGACGGCATGAAAATGGCGGTAGTCGCAGGCCCCAATGCCCTCTGAAGCCCATTCCGCCCACTGGGAAGAAATAGGGGATTCAGAGCATTGTCGGAGTTCTTTGTCATCTACTGACTCATGTAGTGCAGCAGCAAACTCAGCAGATGAGCTGGGTTTGGGAGCAGTAGGTGTGGCTCAGTCACACCACAACAACTGCTGTCTGACAAAGTCCAGGTCAGCAGCAGTGTGGGCCCCTAAGGGCGAGCAGGCGCTGGCGGCGTAAAAATGGGATGATGGTTGAGAGAGAGACATTACCAAGCCCACCGGCCTTGACCGGTGTGTGGATATAGGCACTTGGGACACCAGGTGGAAAGCCTAGCCAAGAGTGCACAGCAGAGCGAACTTCACGATATACTCTAGCAGCCTCCCCGCAGTAAACCTTCCAAAGACTAGCCCTTAGGTAAGCTTTGGCAGTAAGTACGTGCGAAGGAGGCGCAGCTTCTGATGTGGCTTCAATGGAGCCTTGCTGATACGAGCTAGTGCTCCACCACGGCTGGCAGCAATGGTGGCCACACCCATGAAGTCAACTCCAAGGTACCGCCAAACCTCCTGCACAGATCGGGTGGGGATGGGTCAAAACACTTCTCATCCACCACCTTCACCTGATGCTGGCGACCCGACGGGACCAAGGAGACTGACCCACGCTTATCTGGGTTAACCACCAAACCACACCAGGCTAGCTGCTCAGCAAAGGCATCGAGGGCGATGTGCAAGCCCTCACGGGTTTAGTCGAGCAGGATGACATCATCGACAAAATCCAGTGCACCTACTTGCCGTTCGTAGGCCAGCCCGATCGCTCCAGAATTGCAGGCTCAAATTTACAATTTATTGGCCCAACAAATTCTGAAAAATTGGTTTTTTTTTTAATTTTAGCGAATTTTTGAAGAAAATTAAGCTATTGCTCACGCCTCAAAATTTGTAGAATGTGAATTTTTGAAAAAAATTTATGCAGAAATCCGTTTCAGGCTATTCTGAATCATGAGTTTAACTCATTTTTAGCGAATTTTTAAAGAAAATTAAGCTATTGCTCTCGCCTCAAAATTTGTAGAATGTGAATTTTTGAAAAAAATTTATGCAGAAATCCGTTTCAGGCTATTCTGAATCATATTCTGAAGTTTAACGCATTTTTTAATGTATATATGTATGTATGTATGTGTCATTCCAGACGATAACTGTCCGTAGAATTGTGCTAGAAACTTCAAACAAATTTTAAAATGTTAAGGACACAAAACGAAAGTTCAAGTTCGTTGGCCAGCATGATTGGATTACATCTTCGGGTTGAAATTTTCAAAAATGTAGTAAAAAAATTCAAAATAGCCTGTTTTTTGTTTGCGATTTGCTATGCGAAATAATTTTTTCAGCATACTAACATGTGGTATATTCGGAATCAGCGTAAAATTTCCTATAAGAATATGTATCAAGTTTTCAAAAATTTCAAAGTTGAAAAATCAGTCCAAAATCGAAATAATGCCGTTCGCTAGTTGTAAAAATCGGTAATATTTGCGTGAAACATTGTCCAAATTCAGATTGAACTACTCTTATGGAAGTATCCCTGTATAACCAATCCTAGAACCATGCTGTTTAAAACGTAGGTAGTAGGTGCTTGTTCATTCGAAACCCCCTGGACCCCCGGTTACCTCTATTTACATACTTCGGACGAAATTATTGAAACACAGAATGTGTTTGCGTTGTCGCGCAACCAAGTGACAACCAAACAAGCGTCATTGTTTACTATTCATTTATAACATCAATTTATATAGTTATAGTATGAAACTACGAAAAAAAATACGAAATAAATTCGTGATAAATCAAGAGCGATTTATCAAGTAAATGTCCTAAAGAGGCTACATACGAAATTTCAGCTTCCTAGAGTGTAAAGTATAGAAATTAGCTTTAAAAGCCACTCATCTGATCCGGACCCTGGACATCGTCAAGTAAATGTCCTAAAGAGGCTACATACGAAATTACAGCTTCCTAGAATGTAAAGCATAGAAATTAGCTTTAAGAGCCACACATCTGATCCGGACCCTGAGCATCGTCAAGTAAATGTCCTAAAGAGGCTACATACGAAATTACAGCTTCCTAGAGTGTAAAGCATAGAAATTAGCTTTAAGAGCCACACATCTGATCCGGACCCTGAGCATCGTCAAGTAAATGTCCTAAAGAGGCTACAAACGAAATTACAGCTTCCTAGAGTGTAAAGTATAGAAATTACCTATTCAAATTATTTAACCTCCGCTTCACAAATCAAACCGTTTTCGTAATACTCAGATCACCTGCTATGAATCAAATCATCGAAACACAAGCTCAATGAAATCATCAGAAATTAACAAGCGGTTGCAATCATGTTCACAATATCAATTATTGAGAATGATCACCTGTGTGTAAACAATTATTTATATAACCATGTTCATAACTCAGTTTGTTGGACACGCACTTCGCAGTAGTTAACATAATATTGTTGGATAAATCGAGAGCTTTCGAACGAATGGTCAACGAATTTTGTGGGATGAAAAACGACGAAGTACCATTTCCCTAGCAACGACTCGGTTGTACGTGAAAATCATCCGTCACACATTTCGTTACCATCCCGCGTTCCATTTTCGGCTAGTTAGTCCATGGCTAAAACACATTCTGTGTTTAAAAAAAAAATGTAATCACAACTGATGAGTTGTAATTACACGATAAATTTCTCTACACGATCAATAGCGACTGAAATGTCGAAGATTTCTTCAAAAATTCGCTCATGGGGTCATGCTGCATGACTGGACTTTTTATTTTTTAGCGCTGAGACGATTTCAACCCCTCCCAGATCTCGTTGAGGGCATAATAAGTGAAAATATTTGATTTTTAGGTGAACAAATTCCCATTTTGACCAAATTTTCGAGTTCGGCTGCGTGTTCTGAAATTTTCTTTGCGATCTCGTCACACGGCTGTCCCTTCAGTTTTATTCAGGACGTTTTGGGTTGGCCCCAATGATCAGAATTTAAGTGCCTAATTACATTTGATCCATAAATTTTCTTTAAAAATTTGCTCCATAAGTCATGCTACATGACTGAGTACTTTTTCAGGGTGGGGATCAATACTATTTTATTCCACTCTTGTTTTGCCGGTCATATTCATTTCCGGTGTCGCGCGGCTTCCCCTTCTACAGGCCCTTTATTACCTCACGTTTCTTACTTATTCAAAACTTTCTGGGGGTTGAATGTGATCTCGAAAATGTGATGTGAAGCCCTTAAAGGGGTTTCTTCCACAAAGAGAAATTTAAATATGAAAGGTGGCGGAGGGCATTAAAAGTAAATGGTCGAGAGGAGAAGGGTCAGCTTCCAGCCCCCCAGTCACGACGAGTCCCGGCCTCGCGTCAGAAAGAAGTTTTTAAATTATGAAATATTACCATGAACCCGGCGGTTTGGGATAGGTTTAGCATAAAAACTAAAGCTTGAAACTAAATATTTAATACGATGAAGCAAAAAAACTACAAAATCCATCGCGTCACCCACGTACTTATTATCATACTTGGTTGTTATTAGAAGTGGAACAGTCATCACTGAAAACTACCCGTGCTTGGAATCCGAAATGTCGACCTAATTTGACCAACGAGACAGTCGCGAGTGGTTTTGCCTAGTTGAAATGCATAATCAATATTTAGTATGGAATAACCTTGACCTAACTTCCAGAAAACTGCGAGTTCCGGTTATCCAGTGACGAAAATGCGAGGCCAAAGTAAAGTTTCTGGTGAAACGGTTGGTTGTTTATTAGTGAATTCTTGTGGAAAATGAAGCCATTGCAATGGGCCGGAAAATTTTGAAATAAAAATTTTTGAAATATTTCTTCGTTGAAATCCGTTTTGAGGCATTCTGAGACGAATCCTAGAGTTACAGTTTTCCATATGTATATATATATATATATATGTATATATATATATATATATATATATATAGATGTATATATATATATATATATATATATATATATATAGCTATATAGACACAGACTTACGGCGTCGTTATAAGGTGAGGCGCAGGCTTACGGCGTCACCTCCCAGTGCTACAAAACGATGCCACAATCCTGTAATTCACTTTACGAACAGGCTTACGGCACCACTTGTCTTGAAGGCGAGGTATAACCAAAACCAATGAAGGGGCTCAAGTGAGTAACGTGAAATGCAGGATTGTGGCACACATACCGTGTTTTTTCTCTCTCTCTCTTTTTTTTCTTTCTTTTCAGCCGCACCTCAACCAGAAGGGTCATTAGCGGCAAAGCTATCCTCTTGTCGTGGGGCTCACCATGGGTTATGTTTTGAAAGTGAAAGATTGGTACAAACGATTATTTTAGAGCCACACCTCCGGGGTGGAGACAAACCTTCCTCTGGGTTGGGGATTCAAATGAATTATGTCCATCGGTTCCAGATTGTTGAAGAATGATCGGAATTCAGAAAAAAAGTTTTTCACTAGTAAAATTTGTGATGAATTCATTTTTCATTGTCCCGAGGACCTGGGATGTCAGGGAGGGGGCAAATGTGAAGATTGTTATATTTCAGCTTTTTAAAATCGGAAAAAAAGTTTTTCACTAGTAAAATTCGTGATGAATTCATTTTTCGTGCTCCCGAGGACCTGGGCTGTCAGGGAGGGGATAAATGTGAAGATTGTTATATTTCAGATTTTTAAAATTGGAAAAAAAGTTTTTTCACCAGTAAAATTTGTGATGAATTCATTTTTCATGGTCCCGAGGACCTGGGGCTGTCAGGGAGGGGGTACATGTGAAGATTGTTATATTTCACCTTTTTAAAATCGGAAAAAAAGTTTTTCACTAGTAAAATTTGTGATAAATTCATTTTTCATGGTCCCCAGGACCTGGGCGGTCAGGGAGGGGGTACATGTGAAGATTGTTATATTTCACCTTTTTTAAATCGGAAAAAAAGTTTTTCACTAGTAAAATTTGTGATAAATTCATTTTTCATGGTCCCCAGGACCTGGGCGGTCAGGGAGGGGGTACATGTGAAGATTGTTATATTTCAGCTTTTTAAAATCGGAAATAAAGTGTTTCACTATTAAAATTCGTGATGAATTTTTTTTTTTCATGGTCCGAGGACCTGGGCTGTCCGGGAGGGGCACATGTGAAGATTGTTATATTTCAGATTTTTAAAATCGGAAAAAAAGTTTTTCACTTGTAAAATTCGTGATGAATTCATTTTTCATGGTCCCGAGGACCTGGGCTGTCAGGGAGGGGGTAAATGTGAAGATTGTTGTATTTCAGCTTTTCAGAACCGGAAAAAAAAGTTCTTCACTAGTAAAATTTGCAATGAAATCATTTTTCATGGTCCCGAGGACCTGGTCGCTCAGGGAGGTGGTAAATGTGAAGGTTGTTATATTTCAGCTTTTTAAAATCGGAAATAAAGTGTTTCACTAGTAAAATTCGTGATGAATTCATTTTTCATGGTCCCGAGGACCTGGGCTGTCTGGGAGGGGGTAAATGTGAAGATTTTTATATTTCAGCTTTTTGAAATCTGAAAAAAGTTTTTCACTAGTAAAATTCGCGATGAATTCATTTTTCATGGTCCTGAGGACCTGGGCGGTCAGGGAGGGGGTAAATGTGAAGATTGTTATATTTCAGCTTTTTAAAATCGTCAAAAAAGTTTTTCACTAGTAAAATTCGTGATGAATTCATTTTAATGGTACGTATACCCACCTACCGCCAGAGTTTGATCAAAATCGTACCACTAGATGATATGAAATCGAGGTTATATAGTAAATCAGGAGTAGTTGGATCTCGTTTCTGACTCAATACTTCACTCTGCTCATGCGAAAACGTAAATTCTCACTAGCACCATTTTCCCACACCCTAGTCATCCGATCTCGCTCAAATTTGAATGATAGTTGGGGGATGACAATTTGATCATCCCATATCAATTTAAACATGATTGTATCACTAATAGCTACTGCGCATGTGCCTATGTGAAATACTAGTATCGACCCTAATTTCCACAGTTTTCATCCGATTTTGATGAAATTGTCATTGAATGCGCGGGTTAGGTTGTAGGTGGTCCCGTACCTATTTCATCGTTCATTCTGCGCATGAGCAAATGTGAATAACATTGAGTATCATTTTTTCGTTTCTTAATTGACCAGTTATGACGTTTTACGCTACTTCTTGATTTAATCTTTTCCGCTAAGGGATTTTTCAAGGTCATTTAAAACTTTTCAATGATCTATACATTCATGATACGCAAACGAGGAAGCTATGTGCCACACCCAAATTAGCAGACTTTTTTTTATGGGGGGGGGGGGGGGGGGGATATTTTATAAGGATGTGTTGTTAACTTTGACGACTGGTTAGGCCAATAGTTAACGTTGAAGATGAACTATGGGTGGATAATTTTTTTATTGCTTAGGTAGGTTTGCCTTCACGGGCACTTTATATATGGTATTTTTGCACAAAATTTCGAAAAAATATAGTAGGTTTGTTGGAAAAATATATTTATATCGGTGTAAATAAGTTGTGGATTTATTGGGATCGGAAGAAGAAGGGCAAAAAGACCTGACTTTTTCAAGATCGAAGTTTAACTGCTGATAAATTCGTATTAGCCTGGCCGAACACTCGAGTATTCGTAACGGAAAACTTGACCCCACTGAGAGCAGATATACTACGGATGATCAAGAAGAAAGCAGAGAAAAGAAGCATCAAATATTCCTGGATTAAGAACTTTCTAGTCCATACGAGGAAAAATGAAAATTAGCCAGTGAAGGTAATTCGTACCCTCGACGATCTAGATAACATCCGAAACGTGATATTTGCTTTTGAAAATTGGTTGATCCACATGTAGACAATTTCAGTGATGGATATAATGAATTTTGCTTCCTCACTATCGAAGTTAGGAAAGCTATGTGTTCGTGATTGAAGTCGAAAAAAAGTTTTGTCCTCGAAAATCAAAATGTTCTGTTGCTTTTTGCGTTTCAGAACTTGCTGATCAATTTTGGTTACGTGTCCGTCTGTCTGTCTGCCTGTTTGAGGAATGTCGTCTGAATTATATCAAGATTGGTGGAGTAATAACTATAGCGCATGCGCAAAACTAAAATTGATCGAGACAGAAATAACTACGATACTAATGGACCGATATTTATGAAATTTTCAAGGATTATGGGATTTAGCTCCTAGAAGTTCCCTCGTGAATTTCATTACTGTTGGATTAATGGTAGTTTGTGCGCATGCGCAAACGTTTATTTCTTATAACGACGACTTATCGATCATTTTGACTCGTACTTTGTTCTTCAACTAATTCTATACGTCCATGTTATAATATGTAAGGAAGATATACTGCCCACCCAACTTGGCAGACGTTTTTGTGATTTGGTACTGCGTCTAATTGCATGTCTTACCAATCTTTCAATGATTACATGAGTTAAAATGAACTAGCTATTGGGAATAAAAAATTATTTTTCATAAGCACTTAAGGAGCTACAATTGTAATTTTGATGAAATGAGAGTATTGTTGGAAACTGTTACTTGTAAGCCAGATTTTATTGTTCTGTTCTTACTGAGGTCTATGGTAGACTTTGCGAACTATTGCAAAATATGAATGGGTACAGGGCCTCAAATCATCGAATAATAGAAATAATAATGACAGGGTTTTTTTATGGCAATGATAAATATGATTACAGTATTGAAGAATCAACATTGTGTGATGCAACAGTACTTAAAATTAGATTTGTGTGTGACAAGGTACGATATGTAATCTATGGAATTTATAGATCCCCTACAACCAATCCTTATCAAGTTTATTCGAGATTTGAGGTCGGAACTTGAAAATGTTGATCGAGATTGTTTTACTTACATTGTAAGAGATATCAATATCGTTTTATTGCAAGAAGATAATAGTAATGATCATCTGAATATGATTTCTTCCATGGGGTTACTGAGCCCACCCGAGTTCAAGGGTTGTCAACTAGTTGCTTAGATCATATAATTGCCCGATCAAAGCACTCACAGCTTAACCCTGCTGAAATAAAGAGAGCAATTACCGACCACTTTAGCACGGTGGTGACTATTGTTAATTCACACAATAAAATCTTGAATGATCACAAAAACGCCTTAAAATTTAAGAAAAAAATTGGCTTTGAGGCAGTAGGAGTTTCTTTTTCTAACGTGGATCGGTTTTCGGTGTATGAAGAAGATTTGAATCAGTCAGCAAATGCATTTGGGTCATTTCACGCGAACGGCCAAACTTTTTTTTTCGATATTTTTTAAAAGTCCTGATTTTCTAGTATGCTGTACCCTTTGGTAATACAAGCTAGAAGCCAAATTTTCAGACCTCTTCTTCGCCCAGCCTTTTCTCTACAACTGTCTGAAGTTTAGGGGTGTGCGCCAAACACTAACTTTTGTTTTAATTGCTCAACCGTTATTGTGCCCAAAAAAATAAGTAAGGTAGCCAATTCTTATGGTAAATCGTCTGCTCTTTCTGGTAGTCATGTCTAAATTTACAAAAAACTTAAGCTTCCTCATGAAACCCAAAATAAAAACTTCTTATTCACATTTCATCAATTTGGAATTTTTTGAAAAAAAATTTTTTGATCTTAAATCATACCTACTAGTATGTAGAATACGAGGTTAGGAGGACGTAATGGGCCGACAAACAGTTTGTCGCCAGTGGTACTTAATGTACGGCCTGAACTCCCAAAAAAACGTAAGCTTCCCCATGAAAACTCCACATTTCATCAATTTCGCATTTTTTGAAAAAAAATATTTTGATCCTAAATCATACCTACTAGTATGTAGAATACGAGGTTAAGAGGACGTAATGGGCCGATAAACGGTTTGTCGCCAGTGGTACTTAATGTACGGCCTGAACTCCCAAAAAACGTAAGCTTTCCCATGGAAACTCCACATTTCATCAATTTCGCATTTTTCGAAAAAAATTTTTTTGATCTTAAATCATACCTACTAGTATGTAGAATACGAGGTTAAGAGGACGTAATGGGCCGACAAACGGTTTGTCGCCAGTGGTACTTAATGTACGGATTGAACTCCCAAAAAACGTAAGCTTCCTCACGAAAACTCAAAATAAAAACTTCTTTTTCACATTCATCAATTTCGCATTTTTTGAAAAAAAAAAAAAAAAATATATATATATATATATATATATATTTTTTGATCTTAAATGATACCTATCAGTATGTAGAATACGAGGTTAAGAGGACGTAGTGGTCCCGACAAACCGTTTGACGCCAGCAGTACAAAATGTACGGCCTGTACTGCCTAAATAAAATAAAAATTGAGTTTTCATTATAAAGTCCCCAGTTTATCAAATTTGCTTAGAACTAACTTCACATTTGACGGCACATCAGATAGGTGCAAATTTTATCATGAAAATTCAATTTTTCTTTTATTTTGGTAGTACAGGCCGTACATTAAGTACCGCTGGCGTCAAACCGTTTGCCGGTCCATTACGTCCTCTTAACCTCGTATTGTACATACTGATAGGTATGATTTAAGATCAGAAAAATTTTATCCAAAAAATGCGAAATTGATGAAATGTGCAAAAGAAGTTTTATTTTGAGTTTTCATGGGGAAGCTTACGTTTTTTGGGAGTACCGGCCGTACATTAAGTACCACTGGCGACAAACCGTTTATCGGCCCATTACGTCCTCTTAACCTCGCATTCTACATACTAGTAGGTATTTTTTTCAAAAAATGCGAAATTGATGAAATGTGGAGTTTTCATGGGGAAGCTCACGTTTTTTTGGGAGTTCAGGCCGTACATTAAGTACCACTGGCGACAAACCGTTTGTCGGCCCATTACGTTCTCCTAACCTCGTATTCTACATACTAGTAGGTATGATTTAAGATCAAAAAATTTTTTTTCAAAAAATGCCAAATTGATGAAATGTGAAAAAGAAGTTTTTATTTTGAGTTTTCATGAGGAAGTTCAAGTTTTTTGTAAATTTAGACATGACTACCAGAAAGAGCAGACGATTTACCATAAGAATTGGCCAGCTTACTTATTTTTTTGGGCACAATAACGGTTGAGCAATTAAAACAAAAGTTAGTGTTTGGCGCACAGCCCTAAACTTCGGACAGTTGTAGAGAAAAGGCTGGGCGAAGAAGAGGTCTGAAAATTTGGCTCCTAGCTTGTATTACCAAAGGGTACAGCATACTAGAAAATCAGGACTTTTAAAAAATATCGAAAAAAAAAGTTTGGCCGTTCGCGTGAAATGACCCATTTATTAATTTATTGAAAAATGTTATTGAGTATCATACTACAGTTGAAACTTTCAAACCCACCTTCAATAGACATACTCCGTGGATTACAAATGGTCTAACGATTTCTACTAAAAGACGCGATAAACACAAGTTTAGCAAATTAGTTAAACAACCCTACAGTAAACGATTAAAAGATTACTATAAAAATATTGAAATAAGTTGAAATACATTATTAGAAAAACTAGAGACACAGTAACATTTCCAACAGAAAAAGAGTTTGCCAAGTTGGGTGGGTAGTATAACTTCCTCACATATTGTAAATGGACGGATTAGTAGAAGAACAATTATTTAACATCCGACAGTTCTGTTAGTGGCGAAATGTTGGGTGGGCAATGTAGCTTCCTTACATATTTTAACATGGAAGTATAGAATTAGATGAAGTTTTATTATTTCCACATACTCTTTATTTGGTAGCCCTTCTACGTAGATGAATGGCCTATCTAAATTAAAATAAATATAAAAAAATATAAAATTAATACCTATGAATATTACTTTCCAAGATTTCATGTGAAAATAGGAACTGTACAAATACGAATCCTACGAATTTTCAAAATTTCCACCACCAACCCAACCAAGGGCTGTAGGTTTCGATGGTATAGGGACTATATCCCACAACGAGCGAGCGTGAAAAGCCACCCCTAGCGAGCGAAGCGAGCAACATTCCCTACACAGGTCGGATTTCAACGGTGTTTTTCCTACCAACTCGGGATGGACTATTTATATCCCATCGCATCTATACATTCCACAGAGAGCGAGCGAAGCAAGCAACATTACCTACACATTTCAAATCACCCTTACTGATCCACCGTTTCCTATCATTCTACATGTCCCACTCGACACTAAAGACCATCGGATCTATACAGCCACCGAGCCAGTGAAGCGATAGAGAAAACTGGACTATCTATTTATAAGAATGAAACTCCGTGTGTTTGTCTGTCAGTTTGTCTGCCTATGCTATGCATGGCCGAAAAACTGAGTGGGGGTGTTTATGAGTGGGGGGATCTTCTTGGATGTTTCAGAAAGGGGGCATAAGCGATTTTAAAATTTTCTAATCCCACCCAAAACATGGGGTGGAGGGCGGAAAGGGCGTGGAGCCCCTTTTATGCGCTTTTTTTCCTCCAAGCCCTCGTTCTTCTACCACTGCCTCATTAAAATTTGATTGAGAACACTTCGTATGTCTACGACAAAGTTACGTTACTGAACTCGTAGAACACGATGGTGCCTTCAAAAGTGGCAAAACATACTGTCGAGTTTAGGCTACAAACTAAATTAACTTATACGAAAACAAGTATTTGGTTCAAGACTCAAAGCACAACTATGCTTTTTTATTAGTAACACAATAACATAACTGCATAATTGCAATGCAACTTCCTAGAAATAATAATCACTGTAGTCATTCCCTTACATCACTCTCCCTCCCCGTCGAGCTCTTGCAAGGAGCTAGATGATTTGCATGCACCACTCGACGTTTTCCGCGAGGGATCCGAATGCGGAAAACCACGTCACTTATTGCCTTGATAATTTTACAGGGTCCTATCCACTCCAATTGAAGTTTGGGACAGAATCCAACTTGGCGACGTGGCCAGTAATACCAAACTTTATCTCCTTCTGTAAATCGTGGAGCTCTGCTTCTGACATCATAGCGGACCTTGCTTTGATCTGCAACATGTTTTATTTGTTTTTGAGCCATGCCATGTAAGGTCGTTAACTTTTTTCAAAGCTCGTGGGCATAAGCCGACGCAAGGGTTCTCTCCTCTGGAATCTTACCCACCAGTAAGGTCCATAAGGTAGCCATATATCCCAGTCTCGCTGATTTCCATCCACCATCTTGGCCAACATTTCCCATAAGGAATGGTTGAACCTCTCAACCAGTCTGTCACTCTGGGGTCTTCCAGGAGAAGTCCTTGTCTTATAAATTCTGAGCAATCTCATAACCTCCTTGAAAACTTCGGATTCAAACCCTGTGCCTTGATCAGAGTTCAGCTCTATTGGCACCCCAAAACGTGAAATAACTGTCTCTTCCAGTCCACGAGCCAATGTCTCAGCCTTGATGTCACTAGTTGGAAAAGCCTCTGGCCATTTTGTAAAATAGACAATAAGCACCACCACATATCTATTCCCCTGCTCTGTCAGTGGGTAGGGATGTCCATTCCTACCCTCTCAAATGGGGTAACAGTTACATATGTCTGCATAGGAGCTCTAGTCTTGGTATTTCTTCTGCGCCTACAAACTTCACAATTTGCACAATGAACTTGAACAGCTCCCTGAAGACCTGGCCAGTAGAACTTCATCCGTATCTCACTCAGTGTTCTACTTTTCCCAAGGTGTCCCATGTTATGGGCTGCCATCAGAACTTCCTGCCTCCGGTATTGTGGCACAAGAACTTGCTCCACTGTCTCTGTTTCAGTTTCATTCCAGTCGTACAAGGACTCCGTTTGATATTTTCAGATTTCCAAACATTGCCCAATAGCCTTTAGTTGTTGCACTAGTTTGGGAAATGTCATTCCAAGATGATCGTTTCCCTTCTTGGGTCCACTTGAGCACTGGAAGTTCTGGATCGGCTTGCTGAGATATGGCCCACTGCTCTCCTTCTGACTCCACCCATACCTTTGCACATCAATTGCAGCTAAATTTTTCTGTTCCAGTCGGGCACAATGTTGGCAGCCAGAATCAGTACATGGGCTTCTGAACAAGGCGTCTTAAAACTGCGTAACCATTGCAAAGCAGCATGATCTGTTCTCACCATGAACTCAGCACCACTCTGGAGACCATATGACTGAAAGTAACGCAGTGCTTTGACTAGGCTTAGCAATTATCTTCTGGTCACACAATAATTTCGTTCCTGCTTTGATAGACACTTGCTGAAATAAGCAAGGACCCTTTCTTCTCCATATTGTACTTGGACAACACTGCACCTACTGCTCGTTCACTAGCATCTGTGTCCAATATAAAGACAGCTCCTGGTATTGGATGGCCCAGCATAGGGGGATTCGTAAGTGCCTGCTTAATGTCATTAAATGCATCTTGACATTCCTTGTCCCATTTGAAATCACCAGAGACATCTTAAAGTTTGTACAAAGGCGCAATCCGATGAGCAAAATTTGAGATGAAACATCTGTAGTACGAACAAGACCCCACAAAGGTTTCGCACCTCCTTGACAGTGGATGGTATAGGCAATTCAGCAACTTTAACTTTCTTCTGAGGGCCAGCAGCTATGCCTTGTCCAGATATAATGAACCCCAAGTAAGAGACCTATCTAGAAAACCAATGGCATTTCTGTGCATTCAGCTTAACACCAGCCTTCCGAAAAACGAGCAGGACTCTCATCAACCAAGCCAGATGCTCTATGAACTCAGAATTGTCCACCAGCACATCATCAAGGTACACCTTGACTCGACCTTGCTGAATCTCTTCTCGAAGGACATCGGTCATCGCTCGTTAAAACGTTGCGGGTGCATTGCACAATCCGAATGGCATAATTTAAAGTGTCAAAGGCCTCGAGGTCTGCAAAATGCAGTTTTCTCTCGGTCTGCCTCAGCCATTGGGATTTGCCAGTATAGCCTCTGAAGATCTAGAGTGGAAAATCAAGAACTCCCTGCAAGCCGGGTTGTTAATTCATCAACCTTTGGTAATGGGTCAGAATCTTTCCTTGTTATCGCATTGAGCTGGCGGTAGTTGATGCAGAATCGAGTGGAACCATCTTTCTTGGGAACTAATACAATAAGACTTGCCCAGGGGCTTCTTGATGGCTCAATCACCTCTATCTATTCCATTTCTCTTACTAACCGTTCAACTCCATCTAACTTATGAGGTGCAATTCTTCGTGGAGGCTGACAAATGGGGGGGATGATCTCCCACATTGATATGATGTTCACAACTATTGATACACCCAAGATCTTTACCAGATGACAAAATGACAAAAACAACAATTTCATGAAATTTCCCAAATTTCCTTCATATTATATTTCTTTGGTCTATTTAAGATGGGAAAAACTTTATTTCATATCCCCATCACAAGCAGTTGCTCCATAAGCAACAATTAAAAATATCAAACATTTCAGGTCTTCCCCCAACCCCACCCACTGATTGACCCCTGTATGGTGATGAAAATGCACTAGAAATATTCAATAATATATGCAGATAACCTACCTAAAAGGTGAAAATTAAAAAGAAATTTATGAAACTGCATTTGCCAAAAAAGCCGAACGGGCACTTACTGGAACCACTTAGGCTTCATTCTGAAGAAACTTTTTGTTTTAAAAATGTATTTTTTATCTTAAATTCGCAATTTCTCCATTAAAACACACAGGAAATTCGACGAAAATGCTTTCCAGTATGTAATTTGAGTGGCTGAATCCGATTTTGAAATCCGTTTTGCGCTAAGACACTTCGTTCACGGGATATACAAAATTTCATGAATTTCATTAAAATCTCCCCAAAACGCCCTTGGAAATTGTCCAAAATTCACCAAAATTAGTACCCTTGTATTTTTTGATGCGCTGAGTCCAAATTTGAAGTCCATTTTGCTCTCAGAAGCTGCGTTCGCTAGATTCCACAATTTCATGAAAATTCGAAAAATAATTCTTTACGCCATTTCTACAGAGTTTTTGAAGGGTACATTCAAAATTTGGAGGTCCCAGCTTACATAGGTGCTTCGGAATAGTATAAAAAATAATCCGACCATTTTGTATGAGACCTCTCTACAGCCCCTGGAATTTGATTAAAATTCATCAAAATGTCTAGGTAAATTATGTTTTTGAATCCGAATTTGAAATCCGTTTTTTTCTACGACGTTTAGTTCTTCAGATATATTAAATTTCATGAATTTCATGAAAAACTCCCAAAATTCATCTTGGAAATTGTTCAAAATTCATCAACTTGTGTTACATTATGGAAATCAGGGCACTGAACCCGAATTTGTAATCTGTTTTGCTCAAGGACGCTCCTTTTACCGCATTTCTGAAATTTCATGAAAATCTCCCCAAAATGCCCCCGAAAATTGTTTTAAATTCATCAGAATGTGTTCTTGTAGGTAAATTGAGGCGCTGAATCTGAATTTGGAACCCGTTTTGTTCTACGCCGTTCCATTCACCGGCAAGTGACAAAAACCACAATTTCATGAAATTTCCCAAATTTCCTTCATATTATATTTCTTTGGTCGATTTGACATGGGAAAAACAAAATTTTATATCTCAATCACAAGCAGGTGCTCCATAAGCAACAACTAAAATTATCAAACATTTCAGGTCTTCCCCCAACCCCACCCACTGATTGACCTCTGTATGGTGGGTGAAAAAAAAAAAAAAAAAAAAAATTTACCAAACTGAATTTGCCAAAAAAGCCGAGCGGGCACTTACTGGAACTGCTTGGGCTTCATTCTGAAGAAACTTTTTGTTTTAAAAACGTATTTTTTATCTCAAATTCGCAATTTCTCCATTAAAACATAGGAAATTCGACGAAAATGCTTTCTAGTGTGTATTTTGAGTCGCTGAATCTGATTTTGAAATCCGTTTTGCGCTAGGACGCTTCGTTCACGGGATATACGAAATTTCATGAATTTCATAAAAATCTCCCCAAACGCCCTTGGAAATTGTCTAAAATTCACCAAAATTAGTATCCTTATATTTTTCGAGGCTCGATCTTCTATCCGTTGCCACATTAAAATTTGATCGAGAGCACTCCGTACGTCAGCGAGAAAATTGCGCTTCTGGATCAGTAGAACGCGATGGTGCCGTCAAAATTGCCGAAATATGATGTCTTGCTGGATAAATCAGCGACAGTAGGCGGGAAACGACAAAAAAAAAGTGTTCTCCGCTATGTTTTTTCCCGCCATAGACACAGTCAATGTTTGACGGTCATGGTTCGGGTTGGTCTTAAAATGTTCGTTGCAGTTCCAATTTGGTCACATGCGAGTTTAGATACATGAAATATTCTCATCCGATTGTAGTGAACAAAAATGTAGACAAGCTACATTTTGAGCTAGCGCGCTCTTCCTATTTCGTCGAAAGTTATGTAGGTCTGAAGTTTGACTTCGAACCTGTCTCTTGATTTAAAAGACACATCCAACAGAAAAATAGACGGTAAAAACGATAGCCCTTCTACGCAGATGAAATAATGGCATATCTTTATTAAACCTAATAAACTTTTTGTGGTTCCACATAGTTTTATAAGATTTAATTTGTTTGAAAGTAATTTCCTACTGAAAAAAACGTTTGCCAAGTTGGGTGGGCAGTATAACTTCCTCACATATTGTAACATGTACGAATAGAAAGGGAAAGGGATAGCCCTTCTACGCAGATTAAATTATGGCCTACCTTTACAAAAATAGACGAAGAAAACAAATACGAGCAAACATCTGACAGTTCTGTTAGTAAATGATCTTATAACTAAAATTTTGGTGGTTCCACATGAGGTGCCGCATTTGACAGTCATTTCCAACAGAAAAAAAAGTCTGCCAAGTTGGGTGGGAGGTATAACTTCCTCACATAGAGAACGCACCGAATTATTATACAGCAGTCTGCAGTAAAAATAGTACTGATATGTTCTTAAAACTAAACTTTTCTTAGTTCCACATAATCTTTCGTGGTCTCTCTTGAAAAACATAGCTGGAGGTGACGGGTGTGAAAGTAATTTCAAAAACAAAAAAAGTCTGTCATGTTGGGTGGGCAGTTTTGTAGCATAATTCTAAAATGTTCGTGGTTCCACGTGATCTCTATGGCCTTCTTCGCAGATAAATGGCCTATCATAATTAAACCTAATAAAATTTTCGTGGAACCGCATAGAAAACGCAGCACTTATTACACAGCAATTTATTATTTTTGTTTTGCCCCTTTTATAAACTTTATTTACGTATTTTGTTTTCATTATTTTAACATGGATATGTTTTTGGGCTGGGGTTCATTCTAAAATTTGCGTAACGACACCAAAATTTGTGACGACCTGGCACTTTAGATTATTATTAACTCGAAATGTGAAGGCTAGGAAAATCGTAGTCGTCGGGTTTCATAGTAGGAAAATCGTTCGCCACTTCTTGGAATGCTCCCATTTTATTACAACATCTCATGACCTCTAGGACATTGTAGTGTCAAGGAATGCTGATTTATTACTCCAAGTTATAAACTAATATTGTTTTGTAACCATAATGGAATAATCTTGTGAAAAGAAGGCCCTACATGGTTGATATATAATTGAGTAGTAGGTACCTACTGGTAAGCAGTAGGTACTAGACATATCCATGATCTTTTGTTTTTCCCATCAAGGGAGAAATTATGGATATGTTATGAGGATATTTTTTATTTCATTCCCTTGGGATTGTCTATAGAAAGGGATTGTAAGTAATTTTCAAATGTTCCACCCCCACCTGAACCATGGGCTGTTGGTCTCGATGGTATGGGTACTAACTATATCCAATCGCATCTATGCATCCCACTGAGAGCGAGCGAAGCGAGCAACATTCCCCACACATTTCAAATCACCCTTAGTGATACACCGTTTCCAATGATTCTACATGTCCCACTCAACAGTAATGACCATGGGATCTATACAGCCATACCGAGCGAGTGTAGCGAGCGAGAGAACTAGGCTAGTATAATAATTTACCTCTTCACGTGCAGGACGCTAAAACATATCTCTTGGCATATGATACGTCGATATTGGTTTCTGGTTAGTCCTGGAACGAAGGTATACACTAAAGCTCATGACGCTCTGGATTCATTGAATAACTGGTTTTTGGACAGTTACCTCACGCTAAATGCAAACAAAACTAAGTACATTTAAGTAGGGAGTAAAAATTAAATCGTAGAAAATATGAGTCATAATATGATATTAGTTTAGAAAAATCCGTTTGAAAAATTAGTTTATCCATCATGGATAACTGTTTAGAAAAATCGTGTTGTACATGTGCGACTTTGGAGAGAGCATTTACCTATCGTTATCTGGGTGTACATATTGATAATAAGTTAACGTGGTAATCACATTTAGACATTATACATGAAAAAATAAGGAGATTTTCGTTTTTGTTTTCTAATGTGAGGAATGTATTCAGGAATGATAAGCTTAGTCTTTCATATATTATTCTTTGGTACAATCAGTCTTACAATTAAACCGTTAAATATAATTCAAAGGTCCATTATGAAAATAATAATGAGAAAGCCACACCGATATCCGAACATCCAACTTTATGAAAAATTTAGAATACCTTTTACCCCTCGTCAGTTATTTGTAAAATCACTTCTATCAGTGTTCCATCGGAATCCAGGCATGATAGGAATGCTTGTGACCATGATTATGAAACAAGATTTAGATGGGAGGGAAATGTAGTTAACCCAAAGCCATCTATGACGCTAACCACGAGGAGCCCATCCTTTATTTTGTATATTTTGTACCGGTCTATCGACGGAAATTTGAGATCTCCGCAACTTCACTCCCGCGCTGCTTATGAAAAAATAATATAATAAAGGTGGGTCAAGCTTGGACACAGCAAACGTGAAGCTGTATTCAGTAGTACCTACACTGTATAAATTTAATCAGTATTAATTATTATCTATGTACATGATGATAGAGATTCATTTTAAAAGTATCTTAATTTTTGTAATTCTCCCATGTATAAGATGTGAATAGTTACGAAACTCAGCTCGGAACGAAGCTTGCTTGATACATAAGGGCTATTGCCTTTCATCTAGCATTAGGTATATTGAGATATATTCCTTGTAATTAATTGAAAGTGATCTTTGTAAAAATTCAATAAAATAAATAAATAAATAGAAATAAATGTCATTCGAAAATTTAATTTTTGTCACTCTTATTACCAAATTACTAAACAAATTTAAATAAATATATAAATTGAAATAAATATAACAAATTGAAATGAATATGATCATGCAATATTGTTTTCCATGATTTATCGTGAAAATAGGAACTGGAAATATAGGGATCCTTGATAAATTTTGAACTACCTACTTTTTTAAACAGCTCGAAAGGGATTCTGTAGAACATACCTACCTCAATCATTGCTTGAAAATATGACAATTCAAGGTACATGCCCATAGGCGGGTAACTGAGAATAACAAATTAATCACAATGGGCCAGCAAATTGGGGCGTAATATTCCACAGGTACCTACTTACTTCTACTATAAAAACTTGGTAATATCACTACCGATTTTAGATTATTCAAAAGCTCAAAAAATAGTATTTTTGTTACAAAATAACAAAATATATATAGTTTTTTTTTTTTTTTTTTTTTTTCAAAAATATAGAATGATACTATGAATTATATATGTCTGGCCACCCTAGGCTTAGGAGGCGCAGAGCCGATGTAGTCTACTTCCTCCATTGTCCAAGGTATATGAGTATATAGGCAGCTTACAGGCACTGCCCTCTGTTTTTCCAGTCATCCGCGTGGAGCGCATGTGTGTCAAATTTTTCGAGTCTGTCTACTAAGACCGAGAGCTTGTTGTTGTCTCCAAGATTAATGCTTGCTGGGTGGATAGCAGAAGTTATTTCAACTTTTAGCGTTGTGATTATGACAGATGGGGTTAAATTCCCCGTGATGTAGCGCATTTTATTTAGAGCGAGTAAAGGTTTTTGGAATCCGATTGCTGTGTCATCAAGAAGTGTTTTGGGATTTTTCTACTAAGGTAAATGGCTCTCTCGGCCGAATTGCAATTCTGATTTGGAATAAGCACTAGGTACTTGAAACGTAGCAGAAACAGTATATTGAGCAAAATAATTGTTTTCTCAAGTTGCAAAAACGGAAGTGCATTATTCAAGGAACAATACCAGAATATTTGAGACGCGGCTTAAAAAAAAAAAAAAAAAAAAAAAAAAAAAAAAAACGGCTCTTCGGACCTTGCCAGGGGACAAGCCCCCTCTGGACCCCATAATGGTTACTGTTTAGACCCTTCGTCTAAAATTCAAGAAACATGGAAGATACTTTAGCCGTGATTTTAAAAATGGACATTACTTTCCACTCTGTTGGGATGTTAGGAAAGTAAAAATGGACATTACTTCCACTCTGTTGGGATGTTGGGAAAGTAAAAATGGATATTACTTTCCAATCTATTGGGATGTTGGGTAAGTAAAAGTGGACATTACTTTCCAATCTGTTGGGATGTTGGAAAAGTAAAAATGCACAATACTTTACACTCTGTTGGGATGTTGGGAAAGTAAAGGTGGACATAAGTTTCCACTCTGTCGGGATGTTGGGAAAGTAAAAATAGACATTACTTTCCACTCTGTTCGGATATTGGGAAAGTAAAAGTAGACAATACTTTCCACTCTGTTGAGATGTTGGGAAAGTAAAAATGGACAATACTTTCCAATCTATTGGGATGTTGGGTAAGTAAAAGTGGACATTACTTTCCAATCTGTTGGGATGTTGGGAAAGTAAAGGTGGACAATACTTTCCACTCTGTTGAGATGTTGGGAAAGTAAAAATGGACAATACTTTCCAATCTATTGGGATGTTGGGTAAGTAAAAGTGGACATTACTTTCCAATCTGTTAGGATGTTGGGAAAGTAAAAATGGACATTACTTTCCACTCTGTCAGGATGTTGGGAAAGTAAAGATGGACATTACTTTCCACTCTGTCAGGATGTTGGGAAAGTAAAAATGGACATTACTTTCCACTCTGTTGGGATGTTGGGAAAGTAAAAGTGGACAATACTTTCCACTCTGTTCAGATGTTGGGAAAGTAAAAATGGACAATACTTTCCACTCTGTTGGGATGTTGGGAAAGTAAAATCTAAATCCCCGATCATGTTGATTTAGATGAATACGAAAGCGCAAGACAAAGAGGGACAATGTTGACGCCGCAATCCTGTAATCTGTGTTATATATAAAAAGACGGATGTTACAGAAGCGGTATTACGGCACCTGTGCCCTAATACTGGATCTGGTCACCTGTGCCGTAAGACTGTAAAAGTAAATATATATATATATATATATATATATATATATATATATATATATATATATATATAATATACATATCGAATCAATAACAAAAAAGAAAATCTCGAATCCTATCTGTCAAGCCTACAAAGCAAGCTGGTTGAAAGGGGCTACCCAAAGAAATTTGTTAAAGATCGTTTAGTGCCTGCCCACGTACAGTACACAGCAACGCCACAAGCGACTCGAGTGCCACTAATCACTACGTTCTTCTTTGGAGCCCAAAAATTTAATAGTTTACTCCGTGAGCTACAACCCATTTTGACAGCCAACTTACAGACGAGAGAAATTTTTCAAGAAACACCACGAGTGACGTATCGTCAAGGAAAAAATATCGGGGAAATCTTGTCGCACCGCCACCCTCAACCTACGCAGTCTACAGAGCAACCTGGGTTACATCCTTGCGGCCGACTCAGATGCAAACTTTGCAACCTTGTGATTGAAAGCACACATTTTACTTCGGCAAACACTACACATTCCTACAAATGTGTAAACTCAGCAGAGTGCCAATCCAAAATGTGTGTTTACCAATTAATATGCCAGAAATGCACGAACATGAATCAACAAGGTTTCTACGTTGGCAAAGCATCGCAAATGAATCTGAGGATGATTAACCATCGTGCTTCAGTTACCCATAACCAGCCACTCCCAATCAACGAACATGCAAGATCTCATGATGCATCATTTGATCAATGTTTTGGGGTGAAGGTTTTGAAGAAGATGCCACCAGGTTCTAACGACCGACTTCTCCACCAATCAGAAAAAGCACACAAGTGGGTTTTGAAAGCAAACGTACCTCCCGGCCTCAACATTAACGATTGAAATTATCTTCACCTTGCGATTGAAATTATCTACATACATCTCCCTGTCAACAAGCCATCCCATCACCTGAACAATCTATAAATTATTTTTTCATTTTCATTTTCAACTTCTAACTTGTGAACAAGATTCATTCGAAATATCAAAAACAACTTTTTCCTTTCTTCGTTTATCTATTAATAATTCAAAACAAATTATATATATATATATATATACCGGAGATAACTCTCCTTAGGATTGAGATAAAAATCCCGTTCCTGCGCCAAAAAATCAAGCTTTTCAAAAGAAATGATGATTTCGTTGGCCAGCATTTTTTGAGCACAGCAAATTGGTCAAAATTCAAAAAATGTGCTAAAAAAATGACAAAAAATGGCAAAAAATTGTCAAATATACAATTTTTAGCAGATTTTCAGTCAAAACAAGAGTATTAACAATCAAATAGGTCATTAAAAAATGTTGCACAAAATAATGCCGAAAAACGTAGATACCTTAATTTTATTAATATCTTCTGAAAAACCTGTAAAAACTGCAAAAATTTCACATTGACTTTTCGTGATTAATGTCCTTATATGCCAACACATAACTATTATGTGTTTTTAACACAGAATGTGTTTTAGCCATGGACTAACTAGCCGAAAATGGAACGCGGGATGGTAACGAAATGTGTGACGGATGATTTTCACGTACAACCGAGTCGTTGCTAGGGAAATGGTACTTCGTCGTTTTTCATCCCACAAAATTCGTTGACCATTCGTTCGAAAGCTCTCGATTTATCCAACAATATTATGTTAACTACTGCGAAGTGCGTGTCCAACAAACTGAGTTATGAGCATGGTTATATAAATAATTGTTTACACACAGGTGATCATTCTCAATAATTGATATTGTGAACATGATTGCAACCGCTTGTTAATTTCTGATGATTTCATTGAGCTTGTGTTTCGATGATTTGATTCATAGCAGGTGATCTGAGTATTACGAAAACGGTTTGATTTGTGAAGCGGAGGTTAAATAATTTGAATAGGTAATTTCTATACTTTACACTCTAGGAAGCTGTAATTTCGTTTGTAGCCTCTTTAGGACATTTACTTGACGATGTTCAGGGTCCGGATCAGATGTGTGGCTCTTAAAGCTAATTTCTATGCTTTACACTCTAGGAAGCTGTAATTTCGTATGTAGCCTCTTTAGGACATTTACTTGACGATGCTCAGGGTCCGGATCAGATGTGTGGCTCTTAGAGCTAATTTCTATACTTAACACTCCAGGAAGCTGTAATTTCGTATGTAGCCTCTTTAGGACATTTACTTGACGATGTCCAGGGTCCGGATCAGATGAGTGGCTTTTAAAGCTAATTTCTATACTTTACACTCTAGGAAGCTGTAATTTCGTATGTAGCCTCTTTAGGACATTTACTTGATAAATCGCTCTTGATTTATCACGAATTTATTTCGTTTTTTTTTTCGTAGTTTCATACTATAACTATATAAATTGATGTTATAAATGAATAGTAAACAATGACGCTTGTTTGGTTGTCACTTGGTTGCGCGACAACGCAAACACATTCTGTGTTTCAATAATTTCGTCCGAAGTAGGTATGTAAATAGAGGTAACCGGGGGTCCAGGGGGCTTGCCCCCTGGCGAGGCGCGGAGCGCCGAGTTTATTTATTTGTTTAATCAATGGTTTATTTCATTTATTTATTTTGTTTATTGAGGGCAATGTATAACATTCAAATCAATAGGAAAAATCATAAGAAAGACAAAGCAGCTTGAAATGCTTGCATACGAGTCTGCAACACATTGGGACATTTTCATGTGTGTTTTCTTATTGTATTTATTACTAGGCAGATCTCACCCGTGCATCGCACGGCGGGGCGTTCAAATCAATTAAATGGGCCATAAGAGAAACCGCCCACCCGTGGGTACTTAATTGAATTCGCGATCGTGTTGACTCATTGTTCCGACACCCGTGGGTACTTCATTGAATTCGAGCCAGGCTACATCACCTACCCCCCTGCAGACTCGTATGCAAGCTCTAAGAGCCACTCAGCTGACCCGGACCCTGGGCATCGTCACGTAAATGTGCTAAAGAGACTACATACGAAATTACAGCTTCCTAGAGTGTAAAGCATAGAAATTAGCTTCAAGAGCCACTCAACTGATCCGGACCCTGAACATCGTCAAGTAAATGTCCTAAAGAGGCTACATACGAAATTACAGCTTCCTAGAGTGTAAAGTATAGAAATTACCTATTAAAATGATTTACCTAACCACCGCTTCACAAATCAAACCGTTCTCGCAATATTTGGATCACCTGCTATGAATCAAATCATCGAAACACCAGCTCAATGAAATCATCAGAAATTAACAAGCGGTGGCAATCATGTTCACAATATCAATTATTGAGAATGATCACCTGAGTGTACACAATTATTCAAATAACCTTGCTCATAACTCAGCTTGTTGGCCACGCACTTCGCAGTAGTAAACATAATATGGTTGGATAAATCGAGATCTTTCGAACGAATGGTCAACGAATTTTTTGGGATGAAAAACGACGAAGTACCATTTCCCTAGCAACGACTCGGTTTTAAACGGAAATCTTCAAAATATTTACGTTACGTTACGTGACAGTTTTCTGTGCAATGTGCCAAAGCAAAGACATGAAAATGTCAAAATAAAAATAAACAAAGAAAGAATATGCTACTGAAACTTCTAAAAAGTGTCAGAACGTTAGGACAAACATTGGGGGCAAACTACGTCACACAGGGGTTATTCAGTTCCACGCGATTATATACGTTATGACAACTTCTAACAAGTTGTAGAAGGGATGTACTTAAGATGCTATTTCATTGCTCGGAAGCGGCTATACTAACGATTTAGTTATATAAGTGCCCTCCCGTCCTCACCTTGAGTGGGGGCTCCGCCGAGTGAAAGGCTATATAGTCATAGTTTTATTTCACTTTTTGCTGATTGTATATAATATAGTAGCATGTATATAATTATTAGCCTATTTTACATCTAGTCTTAGTTGTATTATTTCATTTTTGGGGTTTTTTTTTTTTTTTATCCACTTGAGGGGCTAAACAGTGATTATCACTGAATCCCTCATTTTTCCGATATTCCAGTGGAGTCCATGACGGCGCTCCTTTTTAGCCAAGGATGGCAACATGGCTCCCCTTGGAATCGTTCCACTTCCTGTGTCCCTTTAGACACCTTGATCAATGCCACTAATGACTTTTCTGGTTGAGGTGCGGCTTAAACCTTAAAATAAATAAATAAATAAACAAAAATAAAATAAACTCGGCCCTTCAGGCCTCGCAAGGGGCTCCGCCCCTTGACCCCGCCAGGAGGGCTTCGACCCCCTGGACCCCCCCGGATGTTATTACTTTGAGCCTGACTGCTAAAATGTGAAAAACATGGAATCATGTTTTAGCTCCTCGCTCTCACTTTATTATAGAAATGATCACGACGATTGAGCTCTTGTGAGATGATGATCTCCTAATAGAAACTCGCGAGTAAACATTCACTTTATTATAGAAAGAGGCTAAAGAGGCCACATACGAAATTACAGCTTCCTATAGTGTAAAGTATAGAAATTACCTATTAAAATGATTTAACCACCGCTTCACAAATCAAACCGTTCTCGCAATATTCGGATCACCTGCTATGAATCACATAATCGAAACACCAGCTCAATGAAATCATCAGAAATTAACAAGCGGTTGCAATCATGTTCACAATATCAATAATTGAGAATGATCACCTGTGTGTAAACAATTATTCATATAACCATGCTCATAACTCAGCTTGTTGGCCACGCACTTCGCAGTAGTTAATATAATATGGTTGGATAAATCGAGAGCTTTCGAACGAATGGTCAACGAATTTTGTGGGATGAAAAACGACGAAGTACCATATCCCTAGCAACGACTCGGTTGTAAGCGGAAATCATCACAATATTATTGGCGCTACTTTCATCTCACTTTATAGTCTCACTTTTCGGCGGGGGACCCATCGCTAAAACATGATTCCATGTTAAAATAAGCGAAGAAAGAATATGCTATTGAAACTTCCAATAAGTGTCAGAACGATAGAGCGAACATTGGAGGCAAATTACGTCACACAAGGGTTATTGCAGTTCCACGCGATTATATGCGTTATGACAACTTCTAACAAGCTGTAGAAGGGATGTACTTAAGATGCTATTTCATTGCTCGGAAGCGGCTATACTAACGATTTAATTATGTAAGTGCCCTCCCGTCCTCACCTTATGGACACACACTAGGTACACAACATCTCCCGCTGTGCGCGCCCCTGCCGACCTGAATTTGAACTACGTCAACTGGCAATGGAAATAAGCTCCCTTATGGGTAGCTGAGTTCTGTGATTATTCAGTAATTACTAGAGTATTCGAGGTGTAGTTGATATCATATATAAACAGACTACTGAGTTAAGTGACCCGAGTTCAATCCCATGTACGGGATACTATTTTTTTGCATTCGAATCGAACCTCCGAAACATATTTATAAACGTCATTATTATAAATACATATAAGTATAGAGCATTTTTTGTCATTCCAGATTTTGCGTGACTTTTGAATCGAAATCAAATCAAAGACGATGCCAAATATGTATACTTTCACCGAAAAATCATATGCTACGGAAAAAAAAATGCAGGCAGTTAGCTCAAGGCTAAAGCATGTTCCATGCTAAAATAAAATAAATGAATAAATAGATGAATAAATACAAACTAACCAAAGAAAGAATATGCCACTGAAACTTCCAATAAGTTTCAGAACGTTAGAACGAACATTGGAAGCAAATTACGTCACACAGGGGTTATTGCAGTTCTACGAGATCATATGCGTTATGACAACTTCTAACAAGTTATAGCAGGGATGTACTTAAGATGCTATTTCATTGCTCGGCTATACTAACGATTTAATTATGTAAGTGCCCTCCCGTCCTCACCTTGAGTGGAGGATCCGCCAAGTGAAAGGCTATATAGTCATAGTTTTATTTCACTTTTTGCTGATTGTATATAGTAGCATTTAAGTAATTATTAGCCTATTTTACATATAGTCTTAGTTGTATTATTTCATTTTTGGGTTCATAACATCATCCACTTTCATCCACTTGAGGGGCTAAACAGTGATTATCACTGAATCCCTCATTTTTCCGATATTCCATTGGAGTCCATGACGGCGCTCCTTTATAGCCAAGGATGGCAACATGGCTCCCCTTGGAATCGTGCCAATTCCAGTGTCCCTTTAGACATCTTGATCAATGCGCCTAATGACTCTTCAGGTTGAGGTGCGGCTTAAACCTTAAAATAAATAAATAAATAAAAATAAAATAAAAATAAACAAAGAAAGAATATGCTAATAAAACTTCTAATAAGTGTCAGAACGTTAGAACGAACCTTGAAAGCAAATTACGTCACACAGGGGTTATTGCAGTTCCACGCGTTTAAATAGGTTATGACAACTTGTAGAAGGGATGTACTTAAGATGCTATTTCATTGCTCGGAAACGGCTATACTAACGATTTAATTATGTGAGTGCCCTCCCGTCCTCACTTTGAGTGGGGAATCCGCCAAATGAAAGGCTATATAGTCATAGTTTTATTTCACTTTTTGCTGATTGTATATAGTAGCGTGTATATAATTATTAGCCTATTTTACATCTTGTCTTGGGTATTTGTATTATTTTATTTTTGGGTTTTGACATGGATATGTCTTTGCTCTGGGGGGTCAACCAAAAATGTCCGTCACGCAAAATTGATGTCACAAATTCAGTGTTTTTCACGTACAACCCAGCCGTTGCTATGGGAATGGAACTTCCGCAGTTTTCATCGCACAAAAATCGTTCGCCACTCGTTGGAAAGCGCTTGATTTATGTGATAAATGTTCACATCTCAAGCTACCAATTTCCCCCTCCTTACGTACCTGGCTACATTCCTAAACTAAGTTGATTGGACTATAAACAATTTTAATAAGCCGGTTACAATATTCTTAACGTAAAGCAATAGCATCATTTACTCCACTCCATAGGAAACATTTTCATCCTCTTGACAACAGACGAGGACAATTCGAGGACAACCGTTATGAAATCCCCAATCAAAGACATATCCATGTAACATGGTATCTGCTTGTGAAGCGGATAGTGGATTTACAGTAACTATAACTACGTAGAAGGTACAATCAGCACAACGTCAAATAAACAGAACTCGTGTTTGTTAACGCTTTTTTCGTTTATGTGCCAAAGTAAAGACATAAAATGTCAAAAAAAAAGAAATAAAATAAACAAAGAAAGAATATGCTACTGAAACTTCTAATAAGTGTCAGAAAGTTAGAACGAACATTGGAAGCAAATTACGTCACACAGAGGTTATTGCAGTTCCACGCAATTATATGCGTTATGACAACTTCCAACAAGTTGTAGAAGGGATGTACTTAAGATGCTATTTCATTGCTCGGCTATACTAACGATTTAATTATGTAAGTGCCCTCCCGTCCTCACCTTGAGTGGGGGATCCGCCAAGTGAAAGGCTATTGTATATAGTCATAGTTTTATTTCACTTTTGCTGATTTTATAAAGAAAGAATATGCTACTGAAACGTCTAATGAGTGTCAGAACGTTACAGCGAACATTGGAGGCAATTGCGTCACAGAAGGGTTATTGCAGTTCCACGCGATTATATACGTTACTAGCCGCTCCGGCTCGCCTCCACGTCCAGCCGGGGGGCAAGCCCCCCGGACCCCCTATTAAATTGCTCGCTTCGCTCGCAAAGTGTGGCATATAGGGAATGTTGCTCGCTTCGCTCGCAAAGTGTGGCTGTATACATGGAATGTATTACAATTGAAACATGTAGGGGATGTTGCTCGCTTCGCTCGCAAACGGTAGATCTCTAAGGGTAGGTTTAACTTCTGTGGGGGATGCTGCTGGCTTCGCTCGCTTGAGGAAGTTATACTGCCCACCCAACTTGGCAGACGTTAATTAAAATAGAAATTAAAAATTTTGTCTAAAAAATAAAAAAAATTTAGGGGTGGACTACCCCTAACATTTAGGGGGATGAAAAATAGATGTTGGCCGATTCTCATAGATACCGGATAAGCACAAAAAATTTCATCAAAATCGGTCAAGCCGTTTCGGAGGAGTATGGCAACGAAAACTCTGACACGAGAATTTTATATATTAGATGACAACTTCTAACAAGTCGTAGAAGGGATGTACTTAAGATGCTATTTCATTTCTCGGAAGCGGCTATACTTTGGCGGTCCAGGAAAAAATTTATAAATATCCGAATATAACGGATTTGTCAAATAAAACAGTGGCTCACCAAGTCAACTCAATGTCAAGAAAGCAAGATCTGAAGCTGTCCTCAGTAAGAGAACGAAACTTAATCAAATAAAACAATAAAGGATGTAATTTCATTTATTAATGAAAAATCAGGCTATCATGAACATAAAAATGATTGCGCCTGTACCTATTGGGGAAATAACTTTAATAGTATGTATAGTATGCTTATTGTGTTTCCAAGAATAATGGAATAAATTCTTTATCCTACATTTCGTCGCCTACAGTCCAAAGTTAAAGGATTTGTTTACAACTCTCGAGGACAACCGTTATGAAATCCCCAATCAAAGACATATCCAGGTAACATGGTATCTGCTTGTAAAGCGGATAGTGGATGTACAGTAACTATAACTACAAGAAGGTACAATCAGCACAACGTCAAATAAACAGAACTCGTGTTTGTTAACGCTTTTTTCGTTTATGTGCCAACGTAAAGACATAAAATGACAAAAAAAAAAAAATAATAATAATAATAATAATAATAATGAAATAAACAAAGAAAGAATATGCTAATAAAACTTCTAATAAGTGTCAGAACGTTAGAACGAACATTGGGGGCAAATTACGTCACACAGGGGTTATTGCAGTTCCACGCGATTATGTACTTTATGACAACTTCTAACAAGTTGTAGAAGGGATGTACTTAAGATGCTATTTCATTGCTCGGCTATACTAACGATTTAATTATGTAAGTGCCCTCCCGTCCTCACCTTGAGTGGAGGATCCGCCAAGTGAAAGGCTATATAGTCATAGTTTTATTTCACTTTTTGCTGATTGTATATAGTAGCATGTATATAATTATTAGCCTATTTTACATCTAGTCTTAGTTGTATTATTTCATTTTTGTGTTTTTTCATCCACTTGAGGTGCTAAACAGTGGTCATCACTGCTCCCCTCATTTTTCCCCCCTCCGATATGCCCGTGGAGTCCATGATGGCGCCCCTTTTAAGTCAAGGATGGCAGCATGGCTCCCCTTAGAATCGTGCCACTTCCAGAATACCTTTAGACTCCTTGTTCAATGCTGCTAATGTCTGATTGATGTGTGGCTTGAACCTTTAAGAAAATAAAATAAATAAATGAGAAATAAACAAAGAAAGAATAATACTACTGAAACTTTTATTAGGTGTCATAATGTTAGAACGAACATTGGGGGCAAATTACGTCACACAGGGGTTATTGCAGTTCCACGCGATTATATGCGTTATGACAACTTCTAACAAGTTGTAGAAGGGATGTACTTAAGATGCTATTTCATTGCTCGGCTATACTAACGATTTAATTATGTAAGTGCCCTCCCGCCCTCACCTTGAGTGGAGGATCCGCCAAGTGAAAGGCTATATAGTCATAGTTTTATTTCACTTTTTGCTGATTGTATATAGTAGCATGTATATAATTATTAGCCTATGTGACATCTAGTCTTAGTTGTATTATTTCATTTTTGAGTTTTTTTCATCCACTTGAGGGGCTAAACGAACATTGGGGGCAAATTACGTCACACAGCGGTTATTGCAGTTTCACGCGATTATATGCGTTATGACAACTTCTAACAAGTTGTAGAAGGGATGTACTTAAGATGCTATTACATTGCTCGGCTATACTAACGATTTAATTATGTAAGTGCCCTCCCGTCCTCACCTTATGGACACACACTAGGTACACAACATGTCCCGCTGTGCGCGCCCCTGCCGACCTGAATGCGAACTAGCGTCAACTGGCAATGGAAATGAGCTCCTTTATGCGTAGCTGAGTTCTGTGATTATTCAGTAGGTACGAGTAATTTCTAGACTCTTCGAGGTGTAGTTGATATCATATATAAACAGACTACTGAGTTAAGTGACCCGAGTTCAATCCCATGTACGGGATACTATTTTTTTGCATTCGAATCGAACCTCCGAAACATATTTATAAACGTCATTATTATAAATACATATAAGTATAGAGCATTTTTTGTCATTCCAGATTTTGGGTGACTTTTGAATGGAAATCAAATCAAAGACGATGCCAAATATGTATACTTTCACCAAAAAATCATATGCTACGAAAAAAAAATAAATAAATAAATGTAGGCAGTTAGCTCAAAGCTAAAGCATGTTCCATGCTAAAATAAAATAAAATTAATAAATACATGCATACATACAAAATAACCAAAGAAAGAATATGCTACTGAAACTTCTAATAAGTGTCAGAACGTTAGAACGAACATTGGAAGCAAATTACGTCACACAGGGGTTATTGCAGTTCCACGCGATTATATACGTTATGACAACTTCTAACAAGTTGTAGAAGGGATGTACTTAAGATGCTATTTCATTGCTCGGAAGCGGCTATACTAACGATTTAATTATGTAAGTGCCCTCCCGTCCTCACCTTGAGTGGGGGATCCGCCGAGTGAAAGGCTTCCCGCTCTCGTCAAAGCTGCTGTGTCAATCGCGTTCTGCAGGCCGGGCGACCTCACAATAGGCAAAGCCGCTGATTTCCATCCACTCAGAGACTCCCAAGCCTCTGATCGCCTCTCCCACCCCGAACGGGCTCAGCCCCGTTGCAAATGAGTCACTTTGTCTGATATCAGCCTGAATAGCTAACTATGATGGCGTCAAGCTCTGAGCACAAGCTCCTCTGCCTCATCTGTCCCTCAAACACTCAATCCTCTGAGCCTCCCAAAGCTATACCTACCAATCTTCCTTTTACATTATTCAAACACCTCGGAGTAGGCGGTTTACTTCCATCTGGGTTTCGCCGTTTGAGTTTTCACTCTCTCTCAAGTTCAGGGCGTTGTTTTCTGTAAATAAAAAACGCTGCAAATTATTCCACAAAGGTTCATTATTTTTTCAAATGCGTTTTATTGTAGTTTTAGTTGGCTTGCGTACGTCATAAGGCCCGTCCAGACTCCTCGGCGTGTCCTATTTCGAGTTGCAACAACCTATAGTTCTATAATTACATACGTATGTTTATATTTCTCGATTTGAGCTCCTATCTATTCAAATAATCATTGCCTTAATAATGTCATTATCTAAGTACGTACGAAAAGTCGAGAGGATATGTTATTGAATATGCGTAGGAAAAGCTTTGGTATTAACACACAAATATGACCATGAAAAAAACAAATATTCATGCCTCGAAGGAACGCCGGCGCCGTACCCATCACAAGGTGCCGCGGCGCCTGCGCCCTCCTCTCACCCCCCCCCCCCGCTCACCCCCCCTCCCCCCTCACCTCCCACCGTGACCCCCTGCCAAGCGTGCCAGGCGTGTGCGTGTAGAAAAAGACACTTTTTTCGCCCGTTTTTTGCCAATAGCATCTATGCGAGTAAAGCGATCGGGATGGTTAAACGTTAGGACCAACTAGACCCCAAGTGGAGTCTATGTGCGAAAGAACAGATTTTTTAAGTCAATTCTAAGGCCTTTTATGGCCCGGACGGCGGACGGCATTTCAAATTTGGATTCTACGCACCTTGAAACGTAAAGTGACAAAGTTTGAGAGGGGGTTATAAAAATTGTTTGCTATACGATCACATAGGCTTATTATTGGAAATAATAAACCAAAAAATGGACGGTAGACCTACGGTTCTACAGTCAGATCATTTAATAATTATTAATTTTACACATTATTAGTTCATTATGGTTACTTAGCAATATTAGTTTATAACTGAGCGCAATAAATCAGCTTTTCTTGACACTAAAGGGGCTTAGCGATTATGAGATGCCGTTATAAAAGGAGAGCATTCCAAAAAGTGGCTAACGATTTTCTTGCTATGAAAACTAAGGGAGTTACACTTCCCTAGTAACGCATTGGTTGTACGTGAAAATCAATAGAAAACCCCACCGTGACGTGACGCTCGTGACGTGACGAAAACAAATGGAAACGTCCTGTTAATCATTATTAGATGATAAAAACATATTCCTAAGTAATGCATGCACTAAAGGGGCGTCCCTTCGAATGGATTGTATTTAATTTTGTTGAGAGGTAAAAAAGAGAAAAAAAGTTCTAGTCATGCAGCACAATCATATGAGCAAATTTTCGTAAATTATTGTACCATATTATTTTACATTGTTATGAAAATTGAGGGCTTTGAGTGAAAAGAAATTGTTAACCACCAATTTTATGGCAAAACACTGTTCCTAAATAACAATCTGCCAAACAATCTCCCAAAGCTATACCTACCAATCTTCCTTTTACATTATTCAAACACTTCGGAGTAGGCGGTTTACTTCCATCTGGTTTTCGCCATTTGAGTTTTCACTCTCTCTCAAGTTCAGGGCGTTGTTTTCTGTAAATAAAAAACGGACGGTCGGCCTACGGTTCTACAGTCAGATCATTCAATAATGATTAATTTTACACATTATTAGTTCATTATGGCTACTTAGCAATATTAGTTTATAACTGAGCGTAATAAACCTGCTTTCCTTGACACTACAGAGGCTTAGGGATTATGAGATGCTGTGATAAAATGAGAGCATTCCAAAAGTCCAGTCATGCAGCATGACCCCATGAGCGAATTTTTGAAGAAATCTTCGACATTTCAGTCGCTATTGATCGTGTTGAGAAATTTTAGTTTATGATTTTGATAGACAAACATGGAATCAAATTATTAACACATGCACAGAGTAAACTCATCAGTTGTGATTACATTTTTGTTTTTTAAAGCACCTACTACCTATGTTTTAAACAGCATGGTTCTAGGATTGGTTATACAGGGATACTTCCATAAGGGTAGTTCAATCTGAATTTGGACGATGTTTCATGCAAATATTACTATATTGAAATTTTGTAATACCGATTTTTACAACTAGCGAACGGCATTATTTCGATTTTTGACTGATTTTTCAACTTTGAAATTTTTGAAAACTTGATACATATTCTTATAGGAAATTTTACGCTGATTCCGAATATACCACATGTTAGTATGCTGAAAAAATTATTTCGCACAACAAATCGCAAAAAACAGGCTATTTTGAAATTTTTTACTACATTTTTGAAAATTTCAACCCGAAGATATAATCCGATCATGCTGGCCAACGAACTTGAACTTTCGTTTTGTGTCCTTAACATTTTAAAATTTGTTTGAAGTTTCTAGCACAATTCTACGGACAGTTATCGTCTGGAATGACACATACATATATACATATATACATATATACATATATACATACATACATACATACATAAAAAAATGCGTTAAACTTCAGAATATGATTCAGAATAGCCTGAAACGGATTTCTGCATAAAAAGTTTTCAAAAATTCACATTCTACAAATTTTGAGGCGAGAGCAATAGCTTAATTTTCTTCAAAAATTCGCTAAAAGTGGCTAACGATTTTCCTGCTATGAAAACTAAGGGAGTTACACTTCCCTAGTAACGCATTGGTTGTACGTGAAAATCAATAGAAAACCCCACCGTGACGTGACGCTCGTGACGTGACGAAAACAAATGGAAACGTCCTGTTAATCATTATTAGATGATACGAGTAAAAACATATTCCTAAGTAATGCATGCACTAAAGGTGCGTCCCTACGAATGGATTGTATTTAATTTTGGTGAGAGGTAAAAATAAGAGAAAAAGAAAGTTCCAGTCATGCAGCATGATCGTATGAGCGAATTTTCGTAAATTTATTATCGTACTATGCTATGTTGCATTGTTTTGAAAATTGAGGAATTTGAGTGAAAAGACATTGTTAACCACCAATTTTATGCAAAAAAAAAAAACTCTTTCTAAATAACAATCTGCTACTCAAAGGGATTTTTAACACAGAATGTGTTTTAGCCATGGACTAACTAGCCGAAAATGGAACGCGGGATGGTAACGAAATGTGTGACGGATGATTTTCACGTACAACCGAGTCGTTGCTAGGGAAATGGTACTTCGTCGTTTTTCATCCCACAAAATTCGTTGACCATTCGTTCGAAAGCTCTCGATTTATCCAACAATATTATGTTAACTACTTCGAAGTGCGTGTCCAACAAACTGAGTTATGAGCATGGTTATATAAATAATTGTTTACACACAGGTGATCATTCTCAATAATTGATATTGTGAACATGATTGCAACCGCTTGTTAATTTCTGATGATTTCATTGAGCTTGTGTTTCGATGATTTGATTCATAGCAGGTGATCTGAGTATTACGAAAACGGTTTGATTTGTGAAGCGGAGGTTAAATAATTTGAATAGGTAATTTCTATACTTTACACTCTAGGAAGCTGTAATTTCGTTTGTAGCCTCTTTAGGACATTTACTTGACGATGCTCAGGGTCCGGATCAGATGTGTGGCTCTTAAAGCTAATTTCTATGCTTTACACTCTAGGAAGCTGTAATTTCGTATGTAGCCTCTTTAGGACATTTACTTGACGATGCTCAGGGTTCGGATCAGATGTGTGGCTCTTAAAGCTAATTTCTATGCTTTACACTCTAGGAAGCTGTAATTTCGTATGTAGCCTCTTTAGGACATTTACTTGACGATGCTCAGGGTCCCGATCAGATGTGTGGCTCTTAAAGCTAATTTCTATGCTTTACACTCTAGGAAGCTGTAATTTCGTATGTAGCCTCTTTAGGACATTTACTTGAGATGCTCAGGGTCCGGATCAGATGTGTGGCTCTTAAAGCTAATTTCTATGCTTTACACTCTAGGAAGCTGTAATTTCGTATGTAGCCTCTTTAGGACATTTACTTTACGATGTCCAGGGTCCGGATCAGATGAGTGGCTTTTAAAGCTAATTTCTATACTTTACACTCTAGGAAGCTGTAATTTCGTATGTAGCCTCTTTAGGACATTTACTTGATAAATAGCTCTTGATTTATCACGAATTTATTTCGTATTTTTTTTCGTAGTTTCATACTATAACTATATAAATTGATGTTATAAATGAATAGTAAACAATGACGCTTGTTTGGTTGTCACTTGGTTGCGCGACAACGCAAACACATTCTGTTTTTCAATAATTTCGTCCGAAGTATGTAAATAGAGGTAACCGGGGGTCCAGGGGGCTTGCCCCCTGGCGAGGCGCGGAGCGCCGAGTTTTTTTTTTTTTTTTTTTTTTTTCAGTTTGAATCGATTTTTTAGCAAATATTTATGAAATTTAAGTGCATTTTTCAGCGTAATTTTTTACATAAATTTTTTAATGTTCTATTTTATAGTTGATGAACTTTATTTGAGCAATATTCTCCTGGAAAATGTAAGTTTAACGATTTTTAGCCGTTTTTAAACTTTTTTAGCGATTTTTTCGGCATTCTTTTGAAATGTTACCAATTAAATGTGCTCGAAAAATGCTGGCCAACGAACTCGTCCTTACGGATGGAAAACTTAATTTTTGACGCAAGAACGGAATTTTTAACTCAATCCTAGGGAGACTTATCGTCTGGAAGGCCATATATATACTAATCTTCCTTTTACATTATTCAAACACCTCGGAGTAGGCGATTTACTTCCATCTGGGTTTCGCCGTTTGAGTTTTCACTCTCTCTCTCAAGTTCAGGTGGTTGTTTTTGAAGAAATGCACTCACTCAAGTTAAATTATTTATTATTTAGTTGGTTCAACATGTGATCTATCATACTGATATCGATCACATGCATGAACCAAAATATTATGATTGCATTATCAAACTGAATGTTTACCGAATAGGTATGAAATAAATATTATTATTATATAACAAAAACAAACTTCCGAGTCATTATCACATTACTATAGGTTATGGGCCCAGCAGTTTTCTGTAAATAAAAACATATTGCTAAGTGGCGTTATCGATCCGAATTGATTAACGAATTCAACCGTTGATTCCAATCTGAATGACAAATCTTAGCTCTAATGTTTCGTCTTGTAAAAATCAAATGTCAGTTTTCTCTCGGGCTTTCTCCGAAAGAAGGACCTTTGATCCATTGTTGTACCGCATGCTGCTGTTTATTCTAAATTTGAATTTATCGTAATATAGAGTATAATAGAGGCAATATCATATAATGAATATATGTTGAATATATATAATGAATATATCTATACCTATACGTTTATACTGTGTAATATTGTGGAGATTATTGTGAATTGTAATTATTGTAATAAAGAAGGTTTACTTCTTCTTCTTCATCTTCTTCTTCATATTGCTAAGTGATGCATGCACTGAAGGGACGTCCCTTTGAATGGATTGTATTTAATTTTGGTGAGAGGTACAAAAGAGAAAAAAAGTTCCAGTCATGCAGCATGATCGTATGAGCGAATTTTCGTAAATTAACGTACCATGTTTTGTTACATTGTTTTGAAAATAGAGGACTTTGAGTTAAAAGAATTTGTTAACCACCAATTTTATTGCAAAAAAACTCTTTCTAAATAACAATCTGCCAAAAAATCTCCAAAAACTATACCTACCAATCTTCCTTTTACACTATTCAAACACCTCGGAGTAGGCGGTTTACTTCCATCTGGGTTTCGCCATTTGAGTTTTCACTCTCTCTCAAGTTCAGGTGGTTGTTTTCTGTAAATAAAAAACGGACGGTAGACCTACGGTTCTACAGTCAGATCATTTAACCCTTTGATGCATGATTTTTTCTTTTGTTGTGAAAAAAATCTGAGTGGTAGGAATAGGTCTCTGGATACCGGGAAAAATAAGGAAAAAAATCCATCACTGTTTTTTTCCTGGAATTTCAAGAAAAACTGAAAGATGCCTGTAAGCATCATTGTGCATATCGGCGGCACCTGAATGATGCCTGTAAGCATCATTGTGCATTTGGGCGGCACCTGGCTCTTGGCCTCGGAAGGGTGTTTTCATAAATGAAATCCAGTACTAACGAGAATTTAAATTTATTGAAACATGTAAGAATCCTCAAAAACGATTGGTAGGTGTACTATTGGTAAATATTCGTAAAACTACACAAGTAGATATCGTCGTCCCCATCCATTGCTCTCAACTTGGTAAACAAGTGCACAATGGTGCCTACAGGAAACAAAGGTTGAACCGCAAAAATCGGCACTAGAAAAGAAACTTCAACTAAAACAACTATTCCTCCACAAACTAGACAATATAAACTAACGAAAAAGATTTTTTTATAGAGAAAATGAACACTTTTGTAATTCAGAGACAACACGAACGGAGCCCCCTCGGGGTCAAAAACGAGACTGCTGGTTTTGTCAACATTAACTTGATTATCTCTTCTTGAGTTCAAAGTACAGCGACCAAATCTCTCCTTGAGTTCAAGCACATGTTGATGCTTGGAGGAAACAAAATAGAACTCAAAATAATCTCAACAGAGTGTGCTGGGGGTGTAAAACATAATATGATGCCTACAGGCATCACGATGCAACGAAGGGTTAATGATGATTAATTTTACACATTATTAGTTCATTATGGTTACTTAGCAATATAAGTTTATAACTGAGCGTAATAAATCAGCTTTCCTTGACACTAAAGGGGCTTAGGGATTATGAGATGCCGTTATAAAAGGAGAGCATTCCAAAAAGTGGCTAACGATTTTCCTGCTATGAAAACTAAGGGAGTTACACTTCCCTAGTAACGCATTGGTTGTACGTGAAAATCAATAGAAAACCCCACCGTGACGTGACGCTCGTGACGTGACAAAAACAAATGGAAACGTCCTGTTAATCATTATTAAATGATAAAAACATATTCCTTAGTAATGCAAGCACTAAAGGGGCGTCCCTACGAATGGATTGTATTTAATTTTGGTGAGAGGTAAAAAAAGAGAAAAAAAAGTTCCAGTCATGACGCATGATCGTATGAGCGAATTTTCGTAAAATTGTACCATATTGTGTTACATTGTTTTGAAAATTGAGGACTTTGAGTAAAAAGAAATTGTTAACCACCAATTTTATGGCAAAACGCTGTTTCTAAATAACAATCTCCCCAAGCTATACCTACCAATCTTCCTTTTACATTATTTAAACACCTCGGAGTAGGCGGTTTACTTCCATCTGGGTTTCGCCGTTTGAGTTTTCACTCTCTCTCAAGTTCACTTGGTTGTTTTTGAAGAAATGCACTCACTCAAGTTGAATTATTTAATATTTAGTCGGATCAACGTGTGATCTATCATACTGATATCGATCACATGCATGAACCAAAATATTATGATTGCATTATCAAACTGAATGTTTACCGAATAGGTATGAAATAAATATTATTATAAAATAACAAAAACAAACTTCCGAGTCATTATCACATTACTATAGGTTATGGGCCCAGCAGTTTTCTGTAAATAAAAACATATTGCTAAGTGGCGTTATCGATCCGCATTGATTAACGAATTCAACCGTTGATTCCAATCTGAATGACAAATCTTAGCTCTAATGTTTCGTCTTGTAAAAATCAAATGTCAGTTTTCTCTCGAACTTTCTCCGAAAGAAGGACCTTTGATCCATTGTTGTACCGCATGCTGCTGTTTATTCTAAATTTGAATTTATCGTAATATAGAGTATAATAGAGGCAATAGAATATAATGAATATATGTTGAATATATATAATGAATATATCTCTATACCTATACGTTTATACTGTGTAATATTGTGGAGATTATTGTGAATAAAGCATGTTTTTCTTCTTCTTTTCCATATTGCCAAGTAATGCATGCATTGAAGGGACGTCTCCACGAATGGATTGTATTTAATTTTGGTGAAAGATAAAAAAAAGAGAGAAAAAAGTTCCAGTCATGCAGCATGATCGTATGAGCGAATTTTCGTAAATTATCTTACCACGTTATGTTACATTGTTTTGAAAATTGAGGACTTTAAAAAGAAATTTTTAACCACCAATTTTATGACAAAAAACTCTTTCTAAATAACAATCTGCAACTCAAAAAGAGATTTTGAATTTTTAACTTATTTTTCAGTTTTAATCGATTTTTTAGCACATTTCAATGAAATTTAAGTACACAATAGAAATATTTCTATTGTGTACTCGTTCATGTTTCAGCATAATTTTGTACATAAAATTTTCAATGTTCTATTTTATAGTTTGTTAATAAACCATATTTGAGCAATATTCTGCTAAAAAAAAAAAAAAAAAAAAAAAACATATAAATTTAACGAATATAAGCCGTTTTTAACCATTTTTAGTGATTTTTTCAGCACTTTTAAAATGCAATGAGCTTGAAAAATGCTGGCCAAAGAAATGCTGGCCCAGATTCACTAAAAAGAAACGAGATTCAAGTGTAAGCGAGAAGCCGGCGAATACACTCATCAGACACCCGATCAGCTGACTAGTTGCTACAAGGAAGCGCTAGTTGTGCCTTTCGGTGTGCTCCCGCGAGACTCTCCTCACGAGACGTTCGCGAACAATCAATTTGAGACACGAGACTCTAGACCCTGACCAACTAATTCAAATTCTTACTAGGGGATTGACTACTTGATGTTATGTATTTTTGAGATGCGAGCGTAGCGAGCATCCAGTCTACTAATCTAAAGGGCCCCATACACTATGGGATCGCCTGCAGGCCGTCGCCTCAACAGACGAACTTACGACCAATATCGCCGGGCTCCCTACACTACCAGTCAACGGCCTGCAGGCGGCCGCACTAAACTGCCGATCATCGCCTGAACATCGCACACACTATCTGTCCGGGGCCTGCAGGCGGACTGTCGGACAGGAATCAGGACTGCAGGCGAACCTCAGTTCGCCAGTTTGCAATCGCTGAATTTTTGTGAGAATTCGCTTAAAAAAATGAAAAAAAAAAATGCAGTACTAAAATGAGCGATTTTTTAAATTTTTCTACTAACAATAGACGTCCCAAAACGGTTTTTGAACAAAAATTTTAAATTTTGGACCACTATTCAAAAATCGGAACGAACGCAATAGCTTAATAACAATAAGCAATAAGCTTTTTAACCATATAACTTGATAGCAATAAGCTTTTTAACCATATCCACGGTAGCTGACGGCACGGTTTTCTGATAGAATTTCAATAAAACGTCGTACGCCTCGTCCCGTAATCTTTTATTGGCGTACGCATCGTCCTTAATTTTCCACAAACACGGATAGGCCCGATAAATCTCAATAAATGCCGAAATAAAAGTAGGTTTCCCGTCCATCCTCGCCGTCAGTCCGCTGTCAGTCCCATTTCGGCTTGTGAAAACACGCTCAAAATTGATCGCACGGAAAACTGACGAAAACGGGGAAAAAAAGAGCCGACGGATCACGCGCCTGCAGGCCAACTGACAGTGTGTGGCGGAGGTGGACTTGAGATCACGATCTATCAGTTACCGGCCTGTCGTCGATCTCTCGCAGTTCCTCGCCTGCCGGACGGCCACACACCTTCAGTCCGCACTAACTGTAGTCCACGATCTTGAGATAAACTGATAAGTGTGTGGGCGACCACAGTCCACGGCCTTACGATAATCTGCAGTTAAACTGACAGTGTGTGGGGCCCCTAAGCAGAAAATTGATCTGTGTAAATTCTTATAGGGACTGGAGTGCTGGGAATACCACGCAGGGGTGTCTCAACTTGATTGTTCGCGAACGTCTAGTCAAAACTACACCATTCCAGTTTGACGTATATTCTTATATTGAGATCTATGTACCTATGCGCTCAATTAATAAAATAATCAACTTTTATATAATAAAGTGTTGATCACCAACATCACAGTGTCATAATTTGCTATTTTTTTATCATCCTGAAGCCTTAAGGAATTGTGACTTTTCTTACTGAAATTTGCAACAAGAAGGTTCTTAATCACACGAAGGTTTATTTGGAGATCGTATTTCGTCCTGAAACGAAAAGCGGGCGATGAGCAGTGAAGAATTTTAATCAAGGCTGAAAATGAACCTTTCCGGCGGACTATAATATATTTTCTCCGATGCCAGGGGCGGCCTCCGTCTCGGAAATACGAACGAACCCGGAGTTGAACGAAGAAGCAAAATGAATGAGAGAGTTGATCAAGATGATCAAAAAGAGAGCGGGGACAAGGAAGCAGCTGCAGCTTTTGATCAGCGTCTCCGCCATCGCCCAACCCATCAGTTTGAAGCATTCGTCGTCCATCGACTCGAAAATGCGTACCATCGCTGGATCTGCCGACAAAAACACATTATTTTGTATACTTTAAACTATCGGTCACGGGGTTATTGTATCTTGAATAGTGACAACTGTTGAAATTGTTGAGGATCCATTTTGGTTTATTATTTCCAATAATAAGCCCAAGTGATCGCATAGCACAAAAGTTTTATAACCCCCCCTCAAACTTTGTCACTTTACGTTTCAAGGTGCGTAGAATCCAAATTTGAAATGTCCGTCCGCCGTCCGGGCCATAAAAGGGGAACTTGGCAATATGTCGACACATAAACTGGTCGACACCTCCTGTCGCCATATTTCCACACCAGGTGTTGAAGAACGTCGATAACGCACATCTTTGAAACTGGTCGACGGATTTATGTCGAAAAATTTGAGATCCGTTTTTCGCTGTATTTCAACAACAGGAGTTGAACATGAGCTAAAAACACCCCTCTTGAAACTGGTCGACTGCTAAACGACGACAAAAGGGTTGTTTGGCCACTACCTGTCCTCAGCCTTGGTCCCATGGGGTCTTTCAATCCGAGGATTAAATGAAAAGTCACATTTACGTTTCTAAACTGTTATGTGATCGTGTTATGAGACCACGAAACTGTACACTTCATTCTGATCTACACATCCAACTAATCTGCATTTTTACTAAGGGATTGACTACTTGATGTTATGTATTTTTGAGATGCGAGCTTGCGAGCATCCAGACCACCAAACTATACACTTCATTCTAACCTACATGTCAGGTATACGAAGGATGTCGATGTAAATATGTCGACGTATCCCCATGGTTGACTTGGACGACCTTTTTCAACAAGGGGTGTTGAAAGTTGTCGACTAGTCGCTGTATTTTTGTGTCGCCATATTTCCAATGCCTGTGAAATCGACATTGGTCAACCCTTGGTGTTGAAAGATGTCGACACGGCTTCTTGCCCGTTTGTCGACCAGTTTATGTGTCGACATATTGCCCCCCATCCCATAAAAGGCCTTAGAATTGACTTAAAAAATCTGTTCTTTCGCACATAGACTCCACTTGGGGTCTTGTTGATCCTAACTTCTCGCCAGCTAGATCGCTCTACACCCATGGGTGCTATGAGCCAAAAATAGGTGAAAAAGTGTATTTTTCTGTATATTTCAAGTTGTTGGAAATTTACATTTCAAGAAATTGGAGATTTATGAGTGAAAAGAAAATGTTAGCTATTAATTTTATGAAAAGAAAAAAAAGTATTCTAAATGATACTCTTCTATTCAAAAAGAGATTTTGGATTTTAGGCTATTTTTTGCAATTTTATAGATCTAAACAAAAAAAATTTAATGAAGTTCAAGTTTTTAGCATAATTTCGTACATAAATTGTTGAATGTTCTATTTCATAGTTGATAAAGTTTATTTGACACTTTTATGTGTTGGGAAGATGACTTGGTAATAAATTGTTATGTTTATCAACTATATTAAAAAGCGTAAAATTGTGAGGTTCCGCTGCTGTTATGGATTGAACCCATTTGTGAGGTCCGAAGCTCCGAGTTCCGATACTAATATATACTATAAGCGTTTAATAATTATGGACCAGAGATCTACGTAGAAGGGCTGTCTAATACATAAATAATAAACCTTTGTGTAATAATTTGCAGCGTTTTTCTTTTTAATCAATCGTCCCCATTCTATTGTATAGCTCCAAACTTGATTTGTAATAAATTCGTGTATTCACGTAATTAGAAATTTGAAAAGTGACCACAGGGAAACGATATAAATAAACATGAAACGTTATGCCAGGTGACCCGTAACATTGTAATAATTTAGACACAATAGGGGTGTATAAGTAGATATAAAAGGTACGTTCTGGCGCAGAGGCCAACACGGGGCAGGGTATACTAACCCGCATAACACATGATACTAACCCTCTCAACGCATAAATTGACATTTTCCGTTTATCGTAAGATAAAAATAATTTTGCATTGACCGGGAATCAAGCGGGCGACCTCCTGGTCACCAGATACATACCTTAAACAATTGACCAAGTAAGTTTTTGATATTTTATAGAGAGTTTTTGTACTTCTCGTATTCATTTTCTCGTATACGAAAATGGCCTTTCCGAAACGAGAAGAGGTGTTCGTAACGTGGAAACGCTTTTCGGAACGGGAAGAGTCAGCTTTACTCCTGCTCAGCTTTTTCAGAATCATAATTGAGGAGCTGACATGGAAAACGAGTTAAGTCCAAAAATCCAAAGAACATTTTTTTTCGTCGAAGTGCAAGTTAACAGTCACGCCAACAGCCTTAGGTCCTCCCGTCCTTGCTAGATCGCACCCTGAATAAATGTGTGACCTTTACATGGAGAAGAGATTATGTCCAAAAAAATTCAGAGGGAGTTCCTATGAAATTTGATTTTTGGACTTAACTCGTTTCCCATGTCAGCTCCTCAATTATGAGGCGAAAACTTGACCTTCCTCTAGGATAACACTCTAGAATAACTTAGCAACTCTCATGCAGTAGGCATGGATACTCATACACACCCGACAAAATCGGCTGAATTTTCCCCGTGCCGTGTTTTGCTGTTAGTTTAACCTTTGTCTTTGTCTTTCTCTCGTGTTTTTCCCCGCACCTCAACCTGAAGGGTCATTATCAGCATTTTGTTCTCCCTTTCGGTGTTTTATCGACGATTTCAGCTTTTTCGTTCTCAAGATTTTGTTTCAAGGTTCATTTTACACGTTTTAAAGATTCGTGTTCTTCACGGCTGAATCGTTTTCATATGATGTAGAGGTAAGTCACACCATAAAGGTCACACCATAAAGCCTGAGTCAAGTGTCCGTGATCTGGGAATTTTCCTATATGTACAGCTGTCTTGGAATCGACAAGTCTCTCACATATTGAAAAAAGTTTATAGTTCCCTTTACACTTTACGAAGGTTTAAGAATTTCACTCCTCCTCGTTTAAAATTAATCTTAGCCAAATCATTATTAATACCACATTTCACTTACTGCTGTGAATTCTTTTCTCAAAGTTTGTCATCCAAGGAGCTCCGTAGATTGCAAGTTTGCTACAATTCAATAGCCAGATATGTTTTTGATAAAGACCGATATAGCCACATTACTGAATTTTCAGAAAAATTAGTAGGTTGTTCTTTGGGAAACTATTTTAAATTTCGAATTTGTACATTCATATTTAAGCTTTTGTATGGTGAGGGCCCTGCTACACCAGAATACCTAGAGGGCATGTTTGCCTATGGGCGTTCTGGAAGGCTCCATGTCTTGAATGTATCGCCCCATCGAACGGTCTCCTTGGGTAATTCCCTTCGTATCGCTGGTGCAAGGATATGGAACGCCCTTCCCATTGCCATCCGTCGTTGCCCTGACTTTTCTGCCTTCCTTTTGCTAGCCGAGAAGCATTTTGCAGCCTGAATTATTTATTCTAACCCACCACAACATTTTTGTTTTCATTATTATTTTTTAGCATATTTTATTTTTGTTTTTAATTATCTATATTTTTTAACTACAAATACCTAACTATCTTATTGTTTAAAAAGAGCTGATTTGTATGTTAATGTAATTTTAATTTGTACACAACTAAAGGCCCACGAGGCTTATGTGTATGCATTTCGTTTGCCAATAAATCTTCTTCTTCTTCTTCTAATTGGTCGTTGTTTCTTAATTCATGTTATATTTTGGAAGTTGTCTACTGTGACAATTGAGTTTTGAGCAGTGAACAAGAGTCACGTTAACGTCTCTGTAGGAGTTCTCTTTCTCTCGGGCTTACGAAAACGCTACGAGAAATCGACGGAAAGAGGTTAGCATTCATCGTGCTTGCTCTAACAGCTTGTTTTCGTGTTTAAGAGAAATAACAATACAAGAAATACAAAAACTCTCTTATTTCTTTACTTTGGCACATAAACGAAAAAAGCGTTAACAAAAAGCGTTAAGGTTGGATTTCTGATGATTTCCACTTACAACCGAGTCGTTGCTAGGGAAATGGTACTTCGCCGTTTTTCATCCCACAAAATTCGTTCGAAAGCTCTCGATTTATCCAACCATATTATGTTAACTACTGCGAAGTGCCTGGCCAACAAGCTGAGTTATGAGCATGGTTATATGAATAATTGTTTACACACATGTGATCATTCTCAATAATTGGTATTGTGAACATGATTGCAACCGCTTGTTAATTTCTGATGATTTCATTGAGCTGGTGTTTCGATGATTTGACTCATAGCAGGTGCTCCGAATATTGCGAGAACGGTTTGATTTGTGAAGCGGTGGTTAAATCATTTTAATAGGTAATTTTTATACTTTACACTCTAGGAAGCTGTAATTTCGTATGTAGCCTCTTTAGGACATTTACTTGACGATGCCCAGGGTCCGGATCAGATGAGTGGCTCTTAGAGCTAATTTCTATGCGTTACACTCTAGGAAGCTGTAATTTCGTATGTAGCCTCTTTATGACATTTACTTGACGATGCCCAGGGTCCGGATCAGATGAGTGGCTCTTAGAGCTAATTTCTATGCTTTACACTCTAGGAAGCTGTAATTTCGTATGTAGCCTCTTTAGGACATTTAATTGACGATGCCCAGGGTCCGGATCAGATGAGTGGCTCTTAAAGCTAATTTCTATGTTTTACACTCTAGGAAGCTGTAATTTCGTAAGAAGCCTCTTTAGCACATTTACGTGACGATGCCCAGGGTCCGGATCAGCTGAGTGGATCTTAGAGCTTGCATACGAGTCTGCAAAACATACTAGTCTTCAACTAAAGACATAAAATGTCCCAATGTGTTGCAGACTCAATGCAAGCGTTTCGTTTATACTTCACTTCGAATATAGCTTTGATAGAGAATTATGTCTTTGCTATGGCATTTTAATTGCTTCTGTGCTTGGATGAGTGACGATAGATTGAAAGGGTTAACAACTAGCTTGGTGATATGTATATGAATATATAAGCACTCGCCGTTTCATTTCGAGTTGTTGGCAGGTAAGGACTATGTGCGTTAGGTTTTGACATAGACATGTCTTTTGGCTGGGGGTCGTGACAAAATAAGCGTGATCGTGATCACAAAATGTAATGGGTAACTAGGCTGTTACCTTCTTTCATTACGTTACTAATCCACGCTACTCTATCCAGAAAATGAGGGAGTCACTATTTCTTAGCAATTAACGAAACAACAACAAAACAATTCGAATTTTTAATTTAAGTGATTCCACCTACTGTTTCTTATGGATGGGGGGCAATATGTCGACACATAAACTGGTCGACAAACGGGCAAGAAGCCGTGTCGACATCTTTCAACACCAAGGGTTGACCAATGTCGATTTCACAGGCATTGGAAATATGGCGACACAAAAATACAGCGACTAGTCGACAACTTTCAACACCTCTTGTTGAAAAAGGTCGTCCAAGTCAACCATGGGGATACGTCGACATATTTACATCGACATCCTTCGTATACCTGACATGTAGGTTAGAATGAAGTGTATAGTTTGGTGGTCTGGATGCTCGCAAGCTCGCATCTCAAAAATACATAACATCAAGTAGTCAATCCCTTAGTAAAAATGCAGATTAGTTGGATGTGTAGATCAGAATGAAGTGTATAGTTTCGTGGTCTCATAACACGATCACATAACAGTTTAGAAACGTAAATGTGACTTTTCATTTAATCCTCGGATTGAAAGACCCCATGGGACCAAGGCTGAGGACAGGTAGTGGCCAAACAACCCTTTTGTCGTCGTTTAGCAGTCGACCAGTTTCAAGAGGGGTGTTTTTAGCTCATGTTCAACTCGTGTTGTTGAAATACAGCGAAAAACGGATCTCAAATTTTTCGACATAAATCCGTCGACCAGTTTCAAAGATGTGCGTTATCGACGTTCTTCAACACCTGGTGTGGAAATATGGCGACAGGAGGTGTCGACCAGTTTATGTGTCGACATATTGCCAAGTTCCCTTTCTTATCTTACCTACAAGTTAAGTAGCATAATGGGTCCAACGAAAGACATATCTATGCATGAGTTTTTTCCGTGCAAGCGGTAAAAATTTGCAGAGGTTTGCGGAACGATCTGGTTGAAAATTCAAATTTAGCATTAAATCCTGTAAGTAGGTTTGTAGGATACATCCAGGATTCGACTTAACATAGAACCCGTACATTTACTTCTTAGAATGATTCCCAATATCCTTCCAGAGGTAGAAATAAAATAGTTGAAATATCTCGGACGAAAATCGGGGTTAAATTTATAACAGTTCAGTGAGTGTTTGATTACAGCCAATCAAAACCTGCCTGGCATCAACTGCAATTTTTTGTGGGCGATTTCTTTTTGTGGGGTGGGAAAAATTCTTTATGAACGAAGAGGAGTGACTGTACTCCTGAACAGTATTGGAGTCTCCCTTTTTGGGCTTTAAGGACATACCAACTAAAAACCACCACTCTCTCTTCTCATAGAGAACTACCCCGGAACCACTTATTTAGTACGACCACTGCAGGAAACCATAGGTAGATACGAAACTGCTAATACCTAGGATTGAAGGCTTACACAAGTACAGTAAAGATTTTTATTTTTAATGAATTGTATAAGTGGCGTTCACAGTTGTAAAACTTACATAGTATTTACTTACCTTTACTAGTGAACGGTTTTTCATTCGGATCGTAACAATTATTTCGGAAGCCATACTGGTTGCAGCACCGAGAGCGGCTAAACGTGACATCCTTGGCGGAATTTGTCAACAACTCCTGGTACTTGTTGAGCTCACTACTGAAGCTCTTTATCAATGTTTCCGTGTTAGGAAATCTCAAGTTTATAACGATGAATATAGTCATAACCCCTATAAGTACCGCAGAAAAGAGTAGCTGAATCATCCAGGACGAATTCTTTTCTTTGTAAATACATAACCCGAGCAGCGATACTGATATCAATGAATTTCCTTGAACAATCAACACCACCAGCACATCTTGGAACCGGAAAAAGAAAAAAACAGTAACATTCATCAAACTTACAGTATTGCAACATCATAACCATTATTTCAGATTCCAAAATGTGAATGAATGAATGAATAAAAACATGTTTTTATTTATATATAGCATTTCCCAATTGAGTTAAACTTTTTCCATTTAGGTTTAGTCCTTTTCCATTTAGGTTTAGTCCTTTTCCATTTAGGTTTAGTCCTTTTTCATTTTAGTTTAAACCTTTTCCATTTAGGTTTAGACCTTTTCCATTTAGATTTAAACCTTTTCCATTTAGATTAAACCATTTCCACTTAGATTTAAACCTTTTCCATTTGGATTTAAACCTTTTCCATTTGGATTTAAACTCCATCAAAACGTCAGTAGTTAGCCCCATCATAGTAAGTAAGTGCCTATCTACTAAAATTTCATTAGGCTAGAAGTAAAAAAAAAAAGGAAACGGATAGTTTTAACTTAATTTATAACTTCCGTTCATGAGAAATTCTTGTGTTCAAAAAACATTTGTTCATTATTATATTATATTACATTTCTGTGCATAAAAAAACACTTGCATGATTTAATTTTCAAGTTGTGGCATAATAACGTCGGGTTAGAGCTAAAAGTACCGAAGAGGTAAATTCATATTGTGCAAAAATCAAATTAAAATTTCAAAAGTTAGTTTGGTAAATATGATTATTTTCTTAGGTTGGATACATAGTTTGATGATATTGATCACCAATAATAACAACAGTTAAATAATCATAATATTCTCCATTTGATTTTCCCACGTGTTGAATTTGTGACTTGGGTACTTTTACCTCTAACTCCACGATAATTTCCTGAGTTTAAATCCAAATGGAAAAGGTTTAAATCCAAATGGAAAAGGTTTAAATCTAAGTGGAAATGGTTTAATCTAAATGGAAAAGGTTTAAATCTAAATGGAAAAGGTCTAAACCTAAATGGAAAAGGTTTAAACCAAAATGAAAAAGGACTAAACCTAAATGGAAAAGGACTAAACCTAAATGGAAAAGGACTAAACCTAAATGGAAAAGGACTAAACCTAAATGGAAAAAGTTTAACTCAATTGGAAAATGCTATATATCAGTTGACAAAATTTTCACAAAATAACATGGAATAGGCTATGGTATGATTATTACATTGTTTAGGAGGATTCAATCTTGTTGGTTTTAATTATTGTTTAGCTTGTTTATTCATTATTAATCACTATCTATCTACCATTTAATATTCTATATCTAGGTACATGCTTTTTGTTGAATTGGGCTCCAGTGCACTAGCACCAATCTAATTATAGTTAAATTCTGCTATTAGAAAACGACGATACGCCCTGTATAATATACGTAATGAATGGTCTTTGGCGTTTTAAACATGATCGCATCATTATTAGTTCCTGCGATTGCGCAAAAGCGTACTCCCTGGAGCAAGGTCTAGTTTTCATCAGATTTTTATTGCAGTTTTTGTGAATTCGTGGGTTAGGCTGTAGATTGTTCCCTATCAATTTCGTTTCTCTCAAATCACTACTCAATTCTGAGCAAGCGTTAACGTAAATTACTTGAAGCATCATTTTCCCATTTTGACATGGATATGTCTTTGCTCTGGGGGGTCAACCAAAAATTTCCGTGATGCAAAATTTGTGTCACAATTTCAGTGTTTTTCACGTACAACCCAGCCGTTGCTAGGGGAATGGAACTTCCGCAGTTTTCATCTCATAGAAATCGTTCACCACTCGTTAGAAAGCGATTGATTAATGTGTGTGATAAATGTTCACATCTCAAGCTACCAATTTCCCCCTCCTTACGTACCTGGCTACATTCCTAAACTAAGTTGATTGGACTATAAACAATTTTAATTAGCTGGTTACAATATTCTGAACGTAAAGCAATAGCATCATTTACACCACTCCATAGGAAACATATTCATCCTCTTGACAACAGTCGACTGTTAACAACAACTCATTGTAGTGGCTTCTCTCCACAGTTATTTTCAACATTTCTATAAGTAAACCGTTGTTTTGTTGGAATTAGTCGGGATGCGGCCCAGGGATTTGTTTAAAGTTAAAGGATTTGTTTACAACTCTCGAGGACAACCGTTATGAAATCCCCAGTCAAAGACATATCCACGTGACATGGTATCTGCTTGTAAAGCAGATAGTGGAACTCGTTCACGAGTTGTTTAGTTAGGTACTTGATTTCTGCATCAATATCAACATCTTGACGAAGTGACCAGTTTGAATGATATATTATTTAAGCGATTTAATAATTTGTAAACATATTTACTGGGAAGCGTAAAATTTTGGGGTCTTGGAACTTTAAAAGTGTGTAAACCTTTCTCGGAAGAACGATGCACCATGTTCTGATCAAGTGCAGGTAGGTTAATAAGGAGCAATCAAGATAAAGCAGATGTCTTTGCAAATCATCTGGCTGATATTTTTACAACAAACCCTGGAGTACCTGACGAAGAACCTCTTGAAGTGGTCCAGCCGTTGGAACCAGATATTTCCATTCCATTTGTCACTGTCAAAGAAGTACACAGAACAATTCAGAAGGAAAGGAACCCAAAAAGAGCACCGGGATATGACTTGATCACTGGTTTAATCCTGAAATATCTTCCCCGAAAGACCATAGTCAAATTAACAAAAATCATAAATAGTGCCATTAAATTTCGCTACGTCCCTCAGTTATGGAAAATAGCAGAAGTAATCATGATTCCCAAGCCAGGCAAACCGGCAAATGAGTTGAAGTCCTACAGGCCTATTTCACTCCTACCTTCGCTTTCAAAACTATTTGAAAAACTCCTTCATAAGAGACTACTAGTAGTTGTAGAGGAACGAAAACTTATTCCAAAGCACCAATTTGGCTTCAGAAAACAGCATTCCTCCATAGACCAAGTCCACAGAATTACAAGTCTCATTGAAAAAGCATTCGAAGAGAAAAAAGTGTGCTCTGCAGCCTTTCTGGATGTGTCACAGGCGTTTGATAAAGTGTGGCATGAAGGGCTTATTCACAAACTTCGCAAAGTTCTACCAGCATGTTATGCAGCAATTCTGGAGTCTTATCTGACCGACCGATACTTCCGAATCAAACAAGACGACGCTTTCTCGAAGCCTTTGAAGATTCATGCGGGAGTGCCACAAGGCAGTGTACTAGGCCCACTACTGTACCTGCTTTACACTCGCGATCTACCAGAAACTGAGGAAAATACAACTGCCACGTTTGCAGATGACACCGCAATTTTGGCGACAGGAGAAACCAACATCGAATCAGTTACAAAATTAAACCAGTCCATCCTCCGCATCCATGAATGGACAAAAAGATGGAGAATTAGATTGAATGAAGCGAAGTCTGTACATGTTGATTTCACAAATAAAAGGATCAACTACGTGCCAGCCTTCCTTGACAACAAGGCGATTCCCTATGCCAATGAAGCTAAATATCTTGGAATGACACTCGATGCCAAACTGAGGTGGAAATCACATGTCTGAACTAGTTATTAAATTCAGGAAAATGTACTGGCTTATGGGAAGACACTCAAAACTGTCTATCCACAATAAGCTCATATTGTACAACCAAGTCCTCAAACCTGTCTGGACATATGGTGCGCAACTGTGGGGGTGCACTGCACAAAGTAACCGCAACATTATTCAGCGCTTTCAGAATAATGTTCTGCGCACCTGCGTTGATGCGTACAGATACTTCAGAACCGACAGATTACACTATGAGTTGAAATTTGAATCTGTCAATGAGGTTATCCGCAAGCAAGCCGTCAATCACCTTTTGAGGCTCAGAGATCATGTTAACGAGGATGTCGTTCAGCTCCTTGACACCGAAGATCTACTTAGAAGACTTAAAAGAACTAAACCGCATGAACTAAGTGAAATAAAATGAACGTCAAGACTAGTGACTCAATAATCAGAAAAATAAGTCTAAAGTGAAGTATATTAGATCTTAAGAAAATGTATAATAATTTATCACATGAATATTGCTTATAAGTTGTTATTACTTGGCGCAATAAAACTTGTCAAAAAAAAAAAAAAAAAAAAAAATGTTCTGATCGTATATTACATACGGCGTGTAATAATTATAGACGAATGATCTGCTTGAAAGGCTATCTAACACAGAAATAATAAACCATTGTGTAATAATTTGCAGCATTTTCAGCTACGATTTTCATAACCAAGCCAGGTGGTATTGACGTAAACAAGGAAGTTGCATCGAAAGATACGAATCTGTACCTAGGTCTCCTCTGGTTTGTATTTTTGTTCCCAGCCCCAGCAACCACGAAACGCACACAAATTGGCCAAAATATCCTTTACCATCGCATTGAGATTTTCATACGCCTGTTTGCTGGCGGCCACACCACCAGTGCTCGTCAAATTAATGCATTTTTTAGCTCCCGACCATGGTTTTTTTTTTTTTTTTTTTTTTTTTACCAACTAAAAAGCAGGCATCATGTAATTTTACTGTGTGTGTGCGTTTCCAAGCAAAAAAGCTTAAGGATAGGCCGGTTTGGAGCTTAAATTCAACCATATCTCAGTTAATTTCGTGCGTTTTTATGCGAAAAAACAGCTCCAGGATGATGACGTCAATTTTAACGAGCGTTCGAATGTAAATATTCAGGTTTACCCTACTATTGTGTAATAATTTGCAGCGTTTTGGAATGGAATGTTCTCGGATTTATCAATACATGATTGGCTTAGTATTTGAACTTGTGATACGAATCTGTACCTAGGTCTCCTTTGGTTTGTATTTTTGTTCCCAGCCCCAGCAAACACGAAACGCACACAAATTGGCCAAAACAGCCTTTACCATCGTATTGAGATTTCTATACGCCTGTTTGCTGGCGGCAACACCACCAGTGCTCGCCAAATTGTCATGGGCCATACCAACCAGTGCCCACCCACAACCAGCGGCTGCCTGGGCAGGAAAGGAACACACTTACCCTGGAGTATTATTTACTCTGTGGTAAGTGTGTTCCAGTCCTGCCCAGGCAGCCGCTGGTTGTGGGCTCTAGAAAATACCGACTGCGCCAGCTGGAACGATCTTGAAACACTGGGGGAAAAATAGATTATAGAAGAAGAAAACTTCACTGTTTGGTCTGACGAACTTTCTCTAATCTGATCGTTCCCACGAATGAACAGAAAAAGGTCCCTTGCCACTAGGGAAATTTCGACCAAATGTATTCAAAATTATCTTCTTTTTTTTTCAGCTTAACCTACTCCTTGCACCAGTCCCTTGTCCCACTCACAGCGGCTGGATGAACAACCCTTTCTCCCCCGGACGACCCAATAAGTAGTCGGAAACCCTTGGATGAGGAAAAAGCTGGTGTCACCTATAGTATTCCCCTAGTAGTGAGTTCTGCCCAGGCCAATGAAGATCTATGGAGGATCTAAGAGGATGTATGGACCATCAAGGACACACAACCTAGACCTGGCCACACCACTCGAGGACTAGCTGTGAATTGTTGTCGGGGGTGATGTCGTGGGCCATACCAAAATTAATGCATTGTTTAGCTCCCGACCATGGTTTTTTTGTTCCTTTTTGACAAACTAAAAAAGCAGGCATCATGTAATTTTACTGTGCATGTGGGTTTCCAAGCAAAAAAGCTTCATAGGCCGGTTTGGAGCTTAAAATCCTCCATATGTCAGTTAATTTCGTGCGTTTTTATGGGAAAAACAGCTCTAGGATGATGACGTCAATTTTAATGAGCGTTCGATGGTTAGTGTGCAGGTTTACCCTACTATTGTGTAATAATTTGCAGCGTTTTAGAATGGAATGTTCTCGGATTTATCAATATATGATTGGCTTAGTATTTGAAATTGTGATTGTTGACAACATTAAAAAACAAGATGAAATTCGTTAAATATTCTCACTCTTCAAACCGTTCACTGTCATACGACTGAAGTACCAAAAGCAGTAAGCGAGCGTGGCGGCAGAAGCGATGAAAACCACGAAGCCGAGGAACAAGTTGATGAGGAGAGTCGAGTTCAACCTCCTCCGGATCTGCTCGTGGGCGGGCACAACCGCGTTCTCCTTGTCCCCGTCGAATTCGCCCCAAAACGTATTCGGGGTTTCGGAATTCGTCTGAAACCGTCCTCCGAATTAACATATAGGTTAACAAATAGTACTCAGTGAGGTAGCATGACTAACAGAGCGAATTTTCAAAGAAAAGTTGCGGATAACATAAAATTAAGCACTTAGATTCTGATCGATGTGGTCATCCATGTCCAGGGGGAAAAAAAACTGAGATGACAACTGTGTGACGAAATCGCAAACATGGCCGAACTCGAAAATTCGTTCAATTGTGGGCATTTCGACATTGACAATGCCTTAGCCGACGGGTCAACCGGAAATTTTGTTACGCAGAGAAAAAACGTCACGCAACCGCTTTCGTCTTTCAATTTTCAACTTGCGTCTTTCAACTTGCGTCTCTCAACTTGCCTCATGGGGCATTCCTCCCATGCATGCTCGAGAGGCATGCGATTCCTGTCCACATTTGCGCGTCAGTTTCCTTTCAACCTCCTTTCTCGATGGAGTCAGCAGACGATGCATGTTTGCTACTTTCAATAAGTGCGGCATTCGTGGTGATTGAAAAAGCAATAGAAAAATACAAAAATCGCGGGGGGAGAAGCGATCCATGTGGATGAGTGACTATCTGAAAACTCGGGACTACAATATTTTGAAAGAAGTGGATGCAGATGATGTTTTGTTCAAAAACTTCACTCGACTGTCGAAGGATAACTTTCATTCATTGTTAAATCTGACTCAGAACAAAATTGAAAAAAAGCCACAGTTCCTTTGAGCCTGACGGCTAAAATTAAAAAACATGAATATGCTTTAGCCGTACACGACTCACTCCTCGTCGATTCTCTGAACCCAACCCCCCATCGGCCTCTGAACTCTGTTTATCATTCTGCCATCAATCCTAAAACATGGAATCATGTTTTAGCTCCTCGCTCTCACTTTATTATAGAAATGATCACGACCATTGAGCTCTTGTGAGATGATGATCTCCTAATAGAAACTCGCGAGTAAACATTCACTTTATTATAGAAATGATCACGACGATTGAGCTCTTGTGAGATGATGATCTCCTAATAGAAACTCGCGAGTAAACATTCACTTTATTATAGAAAGAGGCTAAAGAGGCTACATACGAAATTACAGCTTCCTATAGTGTAAAGTATAGAAATTACCTATTAAAATAATTTAACCACCGCTTCACAAATCTAACCGTTCTCGCAATATTCGGATCACCTGCTATGAATCACATAATCGAAACACCAGCTCAATGAAATCATCAGAAATTAACAAGCGGTTGCAATCATGTTCACAATATCAATAATTGAGAATGATCACCTGTGTGTAAACAATTATTCATATAACCATGCTCATTACTCAGCTTGTTGGCCACGCACTTCGCAGTAGTTAATATAGTATGGTTGGATAAATCGAGAGCTTTCAAACGAATGGTCAACGAATTTTGTGGGATGAAAAACGACGAAGTATCATATCCCTAGCAACGACTCGGTTGTAAGCGGAAATCATCACAATTATTGGCGCTACTTTCGTTGCACTCTCGTGGGACATTTTTCGGTAGTTAGGTCACGACTAAAGCATATTCATGCTAAAAGGACACACGTTTCCGTGAAGCTATACCTCCAGAATATAGGCTGGCAATCACGCTGAGGTTTTTGGCTAGTGGTGATTCGATCCAGTCTCTTTTCTATCTATTCAAAGTGTCCAAACAGAGTAGGTATATCAGAAATGATACCCATAGTTTTGAAAGCCATAGTTGAAGCTCTACAGGATTACATCAAGGTAAGTGCGAGTGTTTTTCATAATAGTGTGTTTGTTTTCATAATTTTTTTTATTACTCAAAAATGACCCTCAAGAAAAATTCACAAAAAATTAGTAAAATAGGAAGTAGTAGTACTCGTAGATGGTGCGTTTGAAACATGAATAGTACATAAAAAAGTCCAACGTTAGAGGTCACTACTACTACTTGTTGAATGAGCGTTTCCTTCGCGGTATTATTTAAATCCGTGGTGACAGACATCATACAATATAATAACAAACTTGAAGACGGCACTTTTCCCCACGAAAACTCACGCGAAATGAACGGTTTGACGCAAAGAAATCCAACCCATGCGGTTCGGCGTGCGCTGCCCCTTTCGCACAGAGGTCAGGAACTAGACAAAAGTTCGGCTGCGATGCCGACGAAAACCCATGGTGAAAAACGATACTTTGAAGTACCAGAAAACCAAAAATTCAAACCCCAAAATCAAAGCGGTGCATCTCCAAAAACGGCGCATGAATTGAGAATGTATCGGTTACAACATTTTTTGACGTTCGATTATGACCCAAGCACAACGATAGGGTGGTTAAAAAAAAAAAAAAAAAGTTCTGGGATTTCTTGTCCCCATTGTTTTTTTTGCTTCCTCGGTATGTCAGGATGACACTCCTAAATTTTTAGCAAAAAATATTAATCCTAATCACTTTACCTGGGTCGATTTTGGCCAGTTATCGACCGCTATCGTAAACCAACCTCTAAATTGGTGCCGAGGCCGGGTGTGGTGATGATTTGAAGGACGGATTTTAATTTTTTTAGGTCAATTTATGGGTTTTCGCATGCGCTGAACACGATGAACTTATTTATTTTACGCTCCGTCCACTAGTTATCCGGTAAACTATCAGAGGGCGCTGCTTGAAGATAAGTAAAAATTGAAAATTTCACCGAAAATGCTGTGCCCTGGTTAAGAATTGTACTAGAAACATGCTATTATGGTCGGACAATATGCTTTGGCATGTTCTGAACATGATTCCGTTTTTTAGTATGCTTTTCCGCCAATGATTGCTTCGTTTAACGGCCATAACCCTCAAACTAATTATAGGGTAATAGACAAATTCACCCTAATTTCACCGGAAATTATGTCGCGTTGATAATTTAAGGTTCTGAAATACCTTGTACCGATAAAATTTGGTATTTTCCAGGATACTCGGTACAAAGCCGTTGGTAATTTGTCAAGGACTTGAACCGGCATTGTACATATTCGCTTAACGACCCGATACCATTGTCCAAGCTTTTACACGTAACCGATACGGCTGACAATAGGTAACCCTACGCTCAAACGATCCAATCACAGTTCAGACAATTCAGAACTACGAATTTGACCCCGGAAAACCGATGGAGCTAAAGGAATTTGACAGAAAAATTGGAAAATTTTAGCTATTTTCTCCATTTTGCCGCTATATTTGACAAATAAGTACAATGCCGGTTCAAGTGTTTGCCAAATTACCAACGGCTTTGTACCGAGTATCCTGGAAAATACCAAATTTTATCGGCACAAGGTATTTCAGAACCAGAAATTATCCACGTGACATAATTTCCGGTGAAATTAGGGTGAATTTGTCTATTACCCTACTATTAATTTGAGATTTATGGCCGATAAACGAAGCAATCATCGGCGGAAAAGTATAGTAAAAAACGGAATCATGTTCAGAACATGCCAAAGCATATTATCCGACCATTTTAGCATGTTTCTAGTACAATTCTTAACCAGGCGACAGCATTTTCGGTGAAATTTTCGGTTTTTACTTATCTTCAAGCAGCGCCCTCTGCCAATTTACCGGATAACTAGTGGACGGAGCGTAAAATAAATAGGTTCATCGTGTTCAGCGCATGCGATAACCCATAAATTGACCCCCAAAAATTGAAATCCGTAATTCAAATCATCATTTCGGCACCAACTTAGAGGTTGGTTTACGATAGTGGTCGATAACTGGCCAAAATCGACCCAGGTAAAGTGATTAGGATTAATATTTTTTGCTAAAAATTTAGGAGTGTCATCCTGACATACCGAGGAAGCAAAAAAAAAAAAAAAAAAAAACAATGGGGACAAGAAATCCCAGAACTTTTTTTTTTTTTTTTTTTGAACCACCCTATCGTTGTGCTTGGGTCATAATCGAACGTCAAAAAATGTTGTAACCGATACATTCTCAATTCATGCGCCGTTTTTGGAGATGCACCGCTTTGATTTTGGGGTTTGAATTTTTGGTTTTCTGGTACTTCAAAGTATCGTTTTTCACCATGGGTTTTCGTCGGCATCGCAGCCGAACTTTTGTCTAGTTCCTGACCGCTGTGTGACGCAAAGAAATCCAACCCATGCGGTTCGGCGTGCGCTGCCCCTTTCGCTACGTTCAACACCCCCGTTAATCTCGGAAGAGGCATGCGCCTTGGTCTTCATCACGCGCGTCACACCTTGCACCATGACGCATGCCTCATGACGCACGAAAGTTGAACAAGTGTAGACACACGTTTAGGTGTTGTTTTATTTGATTTACACGTACTACCTAGCCGTTGCTGGGGAAATGAAACTTCTTGTGTTTTCACCAGACAAAAATCTTTCTCCACTGTTGGAAAGCTATCAATTTATCACGCATTTCTTTCGTAATTGTTCTTCTATTCAAGTCGTAGTTTTATATTTATTTATGTTATGACTGGATATAGTAAACAATGCCGATTATTCTGTTGTCACTTGGTTGAGAAGTTAATCTTGGTTGTTGACGCGTACCGTAACAGAAAATTACCTACCTGTGAATTCATATTCGTGGAAGAATTGGGCGTCGTCGAGACTGGCTTACAGCAAATTCAGTAATTGTATGTCATTAATTATTTCATGTTTCCTAATTGTTATTTTATTTAAAACAATAAAAAACATTGAAATTTCTGAGACATTTTCAATGCTCATAGCTCTTCTCTCATAAGAGAGAAAGTACGAGCGGCCTGCCACGCTTTATTTATTTATTTTATTTATTTATTTTTTTTTCCACCTAGAAAAAGTCCAGTCATGTAGCATGACCCCATGAGCGAATTTTTGAAGCTGTTTCATGCAAATGTTTCATGCAAATATTACCGATTTTTACAACTAGGGAACGGCATTATTTCGATTTTTGACTGATTTGTCAACTTGGAAATTTTTGAAAACGTGATACCTACATAACATATTCTTATAGGAAATTTTACGCTGATTCCGAATATACCACATGTTAGCATGCTGAAAAATTTATTTCGCACAACAAATCTCAAAAAAAGTCCAGTCATGCAGCATGACCCCATGAGCGAATTTTTGAAGAAATCTTCGACATTTCAGTCGCTATTGATCGTGTAGAGAATTTTTAGTTTATGATTTTGATAGACAAACATGGAATCAAATTATTAAACAAGCACCTACTACCTACGTTTTAAACAGCATGGTTCTACGATTGGTTATACAGGGATACTTCCATAACAGTAGTTCAGTCTGAATTTGGACAATGTTTCATGCAAATATTACCGATTTGTACAACTAGCGAACGGCATTATTTCGATTTTTGACTGATTTTTCAACTTTTAAATTTTTGAAAACTTGATACATATTCTTAAAGAACATTTTACACTGATTCCGAATATACCACATGTTAGTATGCTGAAAAAATTATTTCGCACAAAAAATCGCAAAAAACAGGCTATTTTGAAATTTTTGACTACATTTTTGAAAATTTCAACCCGAAGATGTAATCCAATCATGCTGGCCAACGAACTTGAACTTTCGTTTTGTGTCCTTAACATTTTAAAATTTGTTTGAAGTTTCTAGCACAATTCTACGGACAGTTATCGTCTGGAATGACACATACATATATACATACATACATATATACATACATATATACATACATAAAAAAATGCGTTAAACTTTAGAATATGATTCAGAATAGTCTGAAACGGATTTCTGCATAAATTTTTTCCAAAAATTCACATTCTACAAATTTTGAGGCGAGAGCAATAGCTTAATTTTCTTCAAAAATTCGCTAAAACAGGCTATTTTGAAATTTTTGACTACATTTTTAAAAATTTCAACCCGAAGATGTAATCCGATCATGCTGGCCAACGAACTTGAACTTTCGTTTTGTGTCCTTAACATTTTAAAATTTGTTTGAAGTTTCTAGCACAATTCTACGGACAGTTATCGTCTGGAATGACACATACATATATACATACATACATATATACATATATACATACATACATACATTAAAAAATGCGTTAAACTTCAGAATATGATTCAGAATAGCCTGAAACGGATTTCTGCATAAAATTTTTTCAAAAATTCACATTCTACAAATTTTGAGGCGAGAGCAATAGCTTAATTTTCTTCAAAAATTCGCTAAAAATACTTCAACTGTGACACCCGACATGCCCTATTGATAAAATTGGGTAAATAATTTATGCATTTTTCAATTAAAATGGATTTATCTTCCTTATTATGAATTTTGAAGATCTGGGGGTGGTTGCAATCGACTCAGCACTGAAAAATACTTCAACTGAGACACCGCACATGCCCTATTGTCAAAATTAGGCCCATGTTATGGGCATTTTTCACCTAAAAATCTATTTTCCTCCCTTATTATGAATTTTAGACATCTGGGGGTGGTTGCAATCGACTCAGCACTGAAAACTACTTCCACTCTGACACCCCACATGCCCTATTGTCAAAATTTGGTCAATATTTTGGGCATTTTTCACCTAGAAGTTGGTTTTTCTCCCTTATTATGAATTTTAGAGGTCTGGGAGCGGTTGCAATCGTCTCAGCGCTACAAAATACTTCGATTTAGCGAATTTTTGAAGAAAATTAAGCTATTGCTCTCGCCTCAAAATTTGTAGAATGTGAATTTTTAAAAATATTTTATGCAGAAATCCGTTTCAGGCTATTCTGAATCATATTCTGAAGTTTAACGCATTTTAGCGAATTTTCTTAGAAAATGAAGCTATTGCAATGGCTCCAAAAATTTTAAAATAAAAATTTTCAAAAATTTTCTTCATCGAAATCTGTTTTGAGGCATTCTGAAATGATTCCTGGATTTTAACGCTTTTTTATATGTATATATATATATATGTATATATATATATGTATGTGTCATTCCAGACGATAACTCTCGATAGAATTGAGATAAAAACTTCGTTCTTTCGCCAAAAAATCAAGCATTTCAAAAGAAAGGATGAGTTCGTTGGACAACACTTTTTGAGCACATTAAATTGGTCAAATTTCAAAAAATGTACTCAAAAAATCTCTAAAAATGGCTAAAAACGGCTAAAAATCGTTCAATTTATATTTTTTGGTAGAATATTGCTCAAATAAAGTTTATCAACTATAAAATAGAACATCCAAAAATGTATGTACACAATTATGCTGAAAAATGTACTTAAAATTCATCAAAATTTGCTAAAAAATCGATAAAACCTGCTAAAAAAGCTAAAAATTCAGAACCTCTATTTGAATAGCAGGTTATTATTTAGAATACGTTTTTTGCCATAAAATTAATGGTTAACGATTTCCTTGCACTCAAAAAGCTCAAATTTCAAAACAATTCAACATTATACAATACGATAATTTACGAAAATTCGCTCATACGATCATGCTGCATGAATGGAACTTTTTTTATGTATGTATGTATGTATGTATGTATATGTATATGTATGTATGTGTCATTCCAGACGATAACTGTCCGTAGAATTGTGCTAGAAACTTCAAACAAATTTTAAAATGTTAAGGACACAAAACGAAAGTTCAAGTTCGTTGGCCAGCATGATCGGATTACATCTTCGGGTTGAAATTTTCAAAAATGTAGTCAAAAATTTCAAAATAGCCTGTTTTTTGCGATTTGTTGTGCGAAATATTTTTTTCAGCATACTAACATGTGGTATATTCGGAATCAGCGTAAAATTTCCTATAAGAATATGTATCAAGTTTTCAAAAATTTCAAAGTTGAAAAATCAGTCAAAAATCGAAATAATGCCATTCGTTAGTTGTAAAAATCGGTAATATTTGCATGAAACATTGTCCAAATTCAGATTGTCTTTAAATCTACTAGATTAGTTTAATAATAATAAAGTATGAGTACCTCCTAATTATTTTTAACAATTTGATTCCATGTTTGTCTAGCAAAATCATAAACTAAAATTTCTCTACACGATCAATAGCCACTGAAATGTCGAAGATTTCTTCAAAAATCCGCTCATGGGGTCATGCTGCATCACTGGACTTTTTTAAATGAATTTTAGACATCTGGAGGTGGTTGCAATCGACTCAGCACTGAAAACTACTCCCACTGTGACACCTTCAAAATCTACGAAAATTCGTTAAAACGATCAAATCAACCCCCCCCCCCTCCTCTTCCCTCCCTCCCTCTTGTGGATGTTAATGGCTGACTGTTGTACTGTTCAACCCTTATATTCTTTATATCATACCCTATCCATCTAACAACTTTCTATCTTACTTGTGTTTCTCCTTTGGAAAATTCATTTTTGTGAATATATTCGTCATCTCGCGTGTTTTCGAAATGGATGTGATCATTTTGCTTTCTGCGGGTTCTTATGTCAGCAGTCATTGAAAAGACTCCTCAATATCCAACGTGCTCCTTCAAAGTTCAACAAGTGAGGTCTTGAAAACCTTAACAATATCAGCTCATTAACAGTTTATTTCTAGCCTTCAAATTTATTGTTGTGCCGTTTCTGTGGGAAAAGATCCCTTGGTTTCACTTTCGAATTGATTTTCTTGGTTACGAATGTCCCCAAAACCTACTAGGTTATTCATTTATGAAAACGAAGTAATTTCACAAGTGAAGATCAACTTCAAGGTGATTGAAGATCAACGATCAAGGGCGAGCTCAGTAAAAATATTTAGAGCAACGTATTTTTGACATTTTACCTTCCCACGTTTTGGCTTCCTCACTACCAAATGTAGAGTAGAGAAGCTTTTTGTTCGTGATTGAAGACCACAAAAATGTTTGTCCTCCAAAATCAATATTTCTACTTGCTTTTTGCGTTTCAGAGCTTGCTGATCAATTTTGGCTCCGTGTCTGTCTGTCTGTTTATCTGTGGTAAATCTTTTTCACGCCCAGAACTAAACCAAGTTCAAGTCCGATTCCGATGAAATTTTCAGGGGTTATGCAGGTTAGTTCCTAGACGGTTCCTGACGATTTTCAATGCGGTCGAATCAACAGTAGCTTGTGCGCATGTGCAAACGTACATTTCTCATAATGTCGATCTTTTATCATCTGTTGGTCCGAATTCGTTCAAACTTGTAGGTAAATATGTTCTAGAAAAATGCCCTATAAATTATATTGCGATTGGCAGAGTAATAACCATTGCGCATGCTCGAAACTAATATCGATTGACACAGGCAAAACTCCGAGATTAATGGAACGATTATGACGAAATTTGCAGGGGTTGTGCGGGATGGCTTCAAGACGGTCCTCTATAACTGCCATTGCCGTTACAGAAATAGTAGTCTGTGCGCATGCGCAAACTTTAATTTATTATAACGTTAATTTCTTATCATCTATTTTTAGCGAATTTTTGAAGAAAATTAAGCTATTGCTCTCGCCTCAAAATTTGTAGAATGTGAATTTTTGAAAAACATTTATGCAGAAATCCGTTTCAGGCTATTCTGAATCATATTCTGAAGTTTAACGCATTTTTTTATGTATGTATGTATGTATGTATACAGGGTGATTCCCTCGCAGATGCGGAAAAAAAATTGGGTGAGACTACATCAAATATGGAGTAAAATGCCGCCAACTGCATATTTTTATCTCAATCCGTTCCCGAGAAATGATTTTTTAAAGGTTTTTTTCAGGAAAACCATGTTTTTTTCCTTTTAAACTCAAATTTCTCCACTTTACTTCATTTAATATTAACTTTTGACCACATTTTCAGAATCAGCATTAAATTTAACTATAAGAATAGTGTACTTGGGTTCTTAAAAAGTTCCATCCAAAGGCCCTCACATCAGCTCAAACATTGACGATTTTGAAAGAAGAATATTTCTGAAAATCTTTAAAACTTTACTACTCTTCCAAAACGAATCCTGGAAACTGGCAAATCTCATGAAAACTGCTTCGTCTAATACTCTTTCCAACGGTATAATCAACTTTACTTTTATTTTGTTATTTAGTGGAGAAAATTATGTTTTAATGTTAAAAAATGTGGGTTTTTCAATGAAATTGTTGGTTTTCTCGAAAGATGACCCTCCATGAACCTACGAGTATGGGGTCGATTTCTATGTATTTTTTCACGCTGTATCGAATGGTAACATTTTTAGTTCTCTCCAACTCCGTTATAACCGAGTTTTACACTTAAAATCGCAAATGTTTAGTTTGTTACGATTAAATGTACTTATGTGAGTTATGGGGTAAAACTAGTTAATTAAAGTGTAAAACTCGATTATAACGTAGTTGAGAGATCTGCAAGAGTTTCCATTCAATCTAGCGAGAAAAAATATATAGAAACCGACCCCATACCCGTTGGTTCATGGACGGTCATCATTCGAGAAAACCAACAATTTCATTGAAAAATCCACATTTTTCAACAGTAAAACATTATTTTCTCCCCTAAATAACAAAATAAAAGTAAAATTGAAAATACCGTTGGAATACATACTAGATGAAGCAGTTTTCATGAGATTTGCCAGTATCCAGGATTCTTTTTAAAAGAGTAGTAAAGTTTTAAAGATTTTCAGAAATATTATTTTTTCAAAATCGTCAATGTTTGAGCTGATGTGAAGGTCTTCGGATGGTACTTTTTAAGAACCCAAGTACACTATTCTTATAGGAAATTTAATGCTGATACCGAAAATGAGGTTGAAAGTTAAAATTAAATGAGGCAAAGTGGAGAAATCCGAGTATAAAATGAAAAAACACGGTATTCCTGAAAAAACCTTTAAAAAATCATATCTCGAGTACGGATTGAGATAAAAATATGCGGTTGGCGGCATTTTACTCCATTTTTGATGTAGTTTCACCCAAATTTTTTTTTGCATTTGCGAGGGAATCACCCTGTATATGTATGTATGTATGTATGTATGTGTCATTCCAGACGATAACTGTCCGTAGAATTGTGCTAGAAACTTCAAACAAATTTTAAAATGTTAAGGGCACAAAACGAAAGTTCAAGTTCGTTGGCCAGCTTGATCGGATTACATCTTCGGGTTGAAATTTTCAAAAATGTAGTCAAACATTTCAAAATTGCCTGTTTTTTGCGATTTGTCGTGCGAAATAATTTTTTCAGCATACTAACATGTGGTATATTCGGAATCAGCGTAAAATTTCCTATAAGAATATGTATCAAATTTTCAAAAATTTCAAAGTTGAAAAATCAGTCAAAAATCAAAATAATGCCGTTCGCTAGTTGTAAAAATCGGTAATATTTGCATGAAACATTGTCCAAATTCAGATTGAACTACTCTTATGGAAGTATCCCTGTATAACCAATCCTAGAACCATGCTGTTTAAAACGTAGGTAGTAGGTGCTTGTTTAAAATTTCATTCCATGTTTGTCTATCAAAATCATAAACTAAAATTTCTCTACACGATCAATAGCGACTGAAATGTCGAAGATTTCTTCAAAAATTCGCTCATGGGGTCATGCTGCATGACTGGACTTTTTTTAAATTTATTTATTCAGTTATTAGGACACGGGCAAGCCCAATCACATATCATGAGCATAATTGACATAATCATTCAACATATATATATATCATAACATAACAAATCGTTCAAACACAATTAAACAAAGAAAAAAAGGTAAGAAATTAAGAGAATAACACTGGGGATGTGAAAAAGTCAAATTTGGGACTAATAGACAGAAACAAGTTTGCACTGTGGGGGAGTCTGTGAAAAGACCGACTCTTCAAGCAATTTGTAGGGGGAAAAGGGACAAAAAATAGCGATGGTGAGCGGGAATATTGAACTATCAAGGATAGGGGAAGTGGCAGCTCAAAGTTACCTCGTTCTTTCCCTGGACCGGTTCAATAAGCCCGTTCTTCCGCTGTGTGCGCGAAATACTCACCCGCTGTTTTGAAGTATTTAGACTCGTTTATTCCCTGTTTTGACCACCTCTCCGTGTTCGGCTACCCCCAATACATAAAGTACCATTCTCAACTCACTTTTGACAAAAAATCGAGTTAGCCCGTTCTTCCCCTGTACTCTTCATATGTGAGGAAGCTATGCTGTCCGACCAACTTGGCGGAAGTTTTTTCTTATGTCACCCTTTCTTCCCTTAGGTCTACGAAATTCAGGAAGATGAATAACCATATCACATCTGGGGCACTTTTTTTATTTTTTATTTATTTTTTATGACGTTTATTAAGAAACAACATTGTGCTAAGCACTCTCATTGTGTGAACATGCAATATGTCTTATAGCACGCTGAGCGTGATTCACATGTAGTTAGGAATCTAGGTATAAGTCCAATGTCTTATCCTGGTGAAGTCTGAATTTTGGAATAGTGGAAATGAAGTGTTAAGGAACTATGAGAATGTCAATGTTATGAAAGTACGTGGATCGGAACTGTTTAGATGTTGAGTTGTTGATGTTTAGTTGAAACCATTCACAAAGTCACCATGGTGTTTTCTCTTCAAACGACGTTCGAGGCGAGGGAGTGGACGTTGATTCGGTATCATGTTGATGAGGTCGTTGGGATGGGATGAGGTTCTTTGGTGCATTGAGTGGTAGGCCGCAATGAGGGAATCGTTTACAGTGGGAATGTTCAGGTCTTTGTGTAGTTCATCGTTACGTCCATACCAGGGAGCGTTCACAAGTAATCTCAGTATACGATTTAGTAGGACTTGGATTTTGTTAATCTGAGTAGCACTCGCTGATATCTACAGGCCACTGCCATACAGCCAGATCGGGCGTATAAGCGTTTTATACATTATCAGCTTCAGGTGCAAAGGGAGCTCTGGGGCACTGCTTTCCTTTAGTATGGGATTGAATGATGAGGCCAATTTTCCCCTCATACGTAGCAGGTCTGTGCACTTTTTAGACTGGCCTTCAATCTAGACATGCCCTTGACCATTTTGTTCATGGTTGATATGGTCTCCCCAAACTCATGCACTCGGAGATTCACTAGCTCGTCAGATTCTTCCATTGTCAAACTTTCAGCAAGCTTTATGTCATGCCTTTTTATAGTCCAGGAGCCTAGGCCAAAAATAAGTTGTAATTTGAGGAGAAGGTTTGAGACTGGAATTTAAAAATTTGGTCCGTTCTGAGTGAGGAAATCTTTTTCTACCATCTCAAAATTGGTAGAATACAAAATGGTGGCCTCATAAAGATAGCTTAATTTGCCCATTTTCAAGTTTTTCTCTAATAATTCCTAAACCGTACTTGCTACAGAAATTGTTATACGTAGTAAAAATGTACCTAGAGCATAAAAAACAAACCGGTTCGATCCCAAAACTCTGAATCATCTTTTAAAATAAGCGAATTATAGCATTTTCAAATTGAATTAGTCCTTTTCAAAATGAATTCGTCCTTTTACAAAATGAATTCGTCCTTTCATAAAATGAATTCGTCCTTCAAAAACAGGGACCAAATCTTGAAGGCAACCAGAAAAATGGTATGCAGACACCTTTTCCTTTTTCGAAGAGAAATAATCAATAATAATAATAATAAAGATAATCAGTAATAATAGTCAATAAAGATGTGATTGAAGAAATTAACATCGTTTACAAGGAATTGGCACACAAAATTTGCAAAAAGTTTGCTAGAAATTCATACTGTAGCAACGAATTTTAGAGTTTTGGTTTATTATTTTCAATAATGAATCATTGTCATCGAACAAGGGGGGTGGGGGGGGGAGGTCACCCCTTCAAAATTTGTTGGTTTACGATTAAAGATAAATAGAATCCTAGAAATGAAAAAATAAAACCCGTACGTCCACCGTACGCTGTCTAGAGCTTTTTCCCAAAACTACTGGACCAATGTTTATGAAACTTGGCTGACAAATCATACATTACTTAGCAGGGGATGTGCCAATAACATCGGCATCAATTTCGATCAACCATAAAGGGTAGAAATCAAGGGCTGAAATAGTGGATAATCGAGATCTCGAAAATTATTAAGGTTACGCCGTTGTTTCACCAATTCATCACAGCTCGTGTAAAGAAAGTTTAGTTGTGTTATTTTATTTTCTACCAAGCCTTCACTTTTCGAGTTAATAATAATCTAAAGTGCCGGAGCGTTGCATTTTGTGTGGACAAAAAAAGGGTCGCGAAAAATTCCTTGACCCCCAGCCAAAAGACATATCCATGTCAAAGAGCAACCTTTTCAAGGACCTTATATAAATTTATCCCTTGAGGGGGAAAAACAATAGATCATGGATATGTCAAAGTTGTAGACATTACTTTACACTCTGTTGGGAAAGTAAAAATGGACATTACTTTCCACTCTGTAGGAATGTTGGGAAATAGAAAATGGACATTACTCTGTTGGGATGTTGGGAAAGTAAAAATGGACATTACTTTCCATTATGTTGGGATGTTGGGAAAGTAAAAATGGACATTACTTTCCACTCTGTTGGGATGTTGGGAAAGTAAAAAATCCCGCTGTTCCGCTGTTCCATGCTAATATATATATAGCTGTTTAACGCAGGAGTTAAATCATCAGTTGTCCATGCATATTTTGTAGAAGTACATTGCGGTAGTACCTCATTGATTTCTACCTAGCCTTCACTTTTCGAGTTAATAATAATCTAAAGTGCCGGAGCGTTGCATTTCGTGTGGAGAAAAAATAGTGTCGCGAAAGGTCGTTGACCCGTGGAGAAAAAAAAGTCCAGTCATGCAGCATGACCCCATGAGCGAATTTTTGAAGAAATCGTCGACATTTCAGTCGCTATTGATCGTGTAGAGAAATTTTAGTTTATGATTTTGATAGACAAACATGGAATCAAATTATTAACACATGCACAGAGGAAACTCATCAGTTGTGATTACATTTTGACATTTTCATGTCTTTGCTTTGGCACATAAACTAAAAAAACGTCACGGAAAATAATTGCTCACGAAAATTGTCCCAAGTGGCCACAACGATGATTATGACCATCAGAAATGACGTTGACCATTCGTTCGAAAGCTCTCGATTTATATTTAAAAAAAAAAAACTTTTCAAGCCTAAGAATTGTCCCAAGTTTTATGTAGCTCTTGAGGGACTTCTGAACACAACTGACCGATTACAGATCAGCTGAGTGGCTCTAGAATCCAGTTTTTTCCCTAATGATCCCACGATTCTGGGATTTGGTATGTAGCCCCTTGAGGGACTTCTGAACACAACTGACCGATCCCAGATCAGCTGAGTGGCTCTAGAATCCAGTTTTTTCCCTGATGATCCCACGATTCTGAGATTTGGTATGTGGGCCCTTGAGGGACTTCTGAACACAACTGACCGATCCCAGATCAGCTGAGTGGCTCTAAAATCCAGTTTTTTCCCTAATGATCCCACGATTCTGAGATTTGGTATGTGGGCCCTTGAGGGACTTCTGAACACAACTGACCGATTACAGATCAGCTGAGTGGCTCTAGAATCCAGTTTTTTCCCTAATGATCCCACGATTCTGAGATTTGGTATGTGGGCCCTTGAGGGACTTCTGAACACAACTGACCGATCCCAGATCAGCTGAGTGGCTCTAGAATCCAGTTTTTTGACATTTTCATGTCTTTTCTTTGACACATAAACTGAAAAATCGTCACGAAAACTTGCTCACGCGATACGACACGAGAAAACACACATGAAAATGTCGCAATGCGTTGCAGACTCGTATGCAAGCATTTAAGTTGACAGTTCTGATGATTTCCGCTTACAACCGAGTCGTTGCTAGGGAAATGGTACTTCGTCTTTGGCTAAAATTCTGATAAAAATATACATTTAACGATTTTTCTTTCTTTTAGCGAATTTTTGAAGAAAATGAAGCTATTGCTCTCGCCTCAAAATTTGTAGAATGTGGATTTTTGAAAACATTTTATGCAGAAGTCCGTTTCAGGCTATTCTGAATCATATTCTGAAGTTTAACGCATTTTTTTATGTATGTATGTATGTATGTATGTATGTATATATGTATGTATGTATGTATGTGTCATTCCAGACGATAACTGTCCGTAGAATTGTGCTATAAACTTCAAACAAATTTTAAAATGTTAAGGACACAAAACGAAAGTTCAAGTTCGTTGGCCACCATGATCGGATTACATCTTCGGGTTGAAATTTTCAAAAATGTAGTAAAAAATTTCAAAATAGCCTGTTTTTTGCGATTTGTTGTGCGAAATAATTTTTTCAGCATACTAACATGTGGTATATTTGGAATCAGCGTAGAATTTAATATAACAATATGTATCAAGTTTTCAAAAATTTCAAAGTTGAAAAATCAGTCAAAAATCGGAATAATGCCGTCCGCTAGATGTAAAAATCGGTAATATTTGCATGAAACATTGTCCGAATTCAGATTGAACTCTTATGGAAGTATTCCTGTATAACCAATCCTAGAACCATGCTGTTTAAAACGTAGGTAGTAGGTGCTTAAAAAAAAAAAAAAAAAAAAAAAAAAAAAAAAAAAAAAAAAAAAAAAAAAAGTAATCACAACTGATGAGTTTACTCTGTGCATGTGTTAATAATTTGATTCCATGTTTGTCTATCAAAATCATAAACTAAAATTTCTCAACACGATCAATAGCGACTGAAATGTCGAAGATTTCTTCAAAAATTCGCTCATGGGGTCATGCTGCATGACTGGACTTTTTTTTTTTTTAAAGCACCTAGTACCTACGTTTTAAACAGCATGGTTCTAGGATTGGTTATACAGGGATACTTCCATAAGAGTAGTTCAATCTGAATTTGGACAATGTTTCATGCTAATATTACCGATTTTTACAACTAGCGAACGGCATTATTTCGATTTTTCACTGATTTTTCAACTTTGAAATTTTTGAAAATTTGATACATATTCTTATAGGAAATTTTACGCTGATTCCGAATATACCACATGTTAGTATGCTGAAAAAATTATTTCGCACAATAAATCGCAAAAAACAGGCTATTTTGAAATTTTTGACTACATTTTTGAAAATTTCAACCCGAAGATGTAATCCGATCATGCTGGCCAACGAACTTGAACTTTCGTTTTGTCTCCTTAACATTTTAAAATTTGTTTGAAGTTTCTAGCACAATTCTACGGACAGTTATCGTCTGGAATGACACATACATACATAAAAAAATGCGTTAAACTTCAGAATATGATTCAGAATAGCCTGAAACGGATTTCTGCATAAAAATTTTTCAAAAATTCACATTCTACAAATTTTGAGGCGAGAGCAATAGCTTAATTTTCTTCTAAAATTCGCTAAGTGTCGCGAAAAATACCTTGACCCCCAGCCAAGGGCGTACGTAGGGGTGGGCAACTGGGGCAGTTGCCCCAGTAGACTACCTACTCCGGAATTATCTCGTCACACAAATTAATACGCATTCTCTTCTACAATGCAACTGGGGTTAGTTCCTACCAACACTTCTTGCAATACCTACCCTTTTATTACTTTAGATACTTTGTGTACCTACCTATCATGATTATTGAATTAGTTATAGATGTCTTTCACGGGAAAAGGACCAAAGTCCAGTCATGCAGCATGACCCCATGAGCGAATTTTTGAAGAAATCTTCGACATTTCAGTCGCTATTGATCGTGTTGAGAAATTTTAGTTTATGATTTTGATAGATAAACATGGAATCAAATTATTAACACATGCACAGAGTAAACTCATCAGTTGTGATTACATTTTTTTTTTTTTTTTTTTTTTTTTTTTTTTAAGCACCTACTACCTACGTTTTAAACAGCGTGGTTCTAGGATTGGTTATACAGGGATACTTCCATAAGGGTAGTTCAATCTGAATTTGGACAATGTTTCATGCAAATATTACCGATTTTTACAACTAGCGAACGGCATTATTTCGATTTTTGACTGATTTTTCAACTTTGAAATTTTTGAAAACTTGATACATATTCTTATAGGAAATTTTACGCTGATTCCGAATATACCATATATGTTAGTAAGCTGAAAAAATTATTCCGCACAACAAATCGCAAAAAACAGGCTATTTTGAAATTTTTGACTACATTTTTGAAAATTTCAACCCGGAGATGTAATCCGATCATGCTGACCAACGAACTTGAACTTTCGTTTTGGGTCCTTAACATTTTAAAATTTGTTTGAAGTTTCTAGCACAATTCTACGGACAGTTATCGTCGTCTCAGTCTTGTGCGAGAGCTCGTTGGAATAACATCGGAGCGACCTCCCGCGATAAAGGTTTATTACACTGATGTTTCGCTTCGCGTTTGGGAATGTTTATTCAGTGGGATGACTGACAAGGCGGACGCCGCTGGCGAGCAGACGACGCTCCAGGACATTGTTGATCAAACTAAGCAAGAGTTATTGCAACATCGCATAACAACAAGAGCCTTCGCTGACCCCAATGTAAGTGATGCTTTTAATCATCTGTACTCTATTATAACTGACTTATGCGATTACCTCAGTCAAGCTAACGATCATATTGTTAAATTAAATGAAAATCAAAAGGAAAAACAAAGGACATCGGAATTAACTCAACCCAACGTCCCTACATCCTACAGTACGGACGAAGACGAATTGTCTCGAGAAACTGACTGGATCTTAAAAAGGGCCCGCAAAAAGCGTAAGGCTCGGCGTTCTCCGGAGGTTGAATGGCCTACCAACACGACTAAGACTGACAAGGACGTAACCAAGGTAACCAAGGTAGAAACGATTAAGCCTAAAAAGGACCCTCCTCCACCACCCATAAATGTTGTAGGGCTAAAGAGCTACGCAGCCCTCAAAGATATGTTACTGAATATCCCTAGAGAGCAATACAAGGTCACTGCTCTCAATAATAACGTTTGGAAAATAAACGTAGATACAAGAACCAATTGGAAACTGATTACAGACAAACTACGTTCAGATAAAAAACAGTGGTTCACATATCAAGACAAAGCAGACAGACCTATTAAGGTCATGGTTAGAGGATTACATGAAACATGTGAGAAAACTGACATTATTGGAGACCTTAAGGAGCAAGGTCTTGCCATCCTGGATGTTACCAACATTCTCAAGAAAGAGAAAAGGAAAAATGACAGTGGTGAAATTGTAACCATTCATAAACCTCTTCCTCTCTTTATGTTAACCTTCGACAAAAATGAGGATGTAAATAAAATCTATAGTATTAAGGCCATTCTCAACATAATTGTGAAGATTGAGCCGGTGAAAAAAACTTCTAAACTCATTCCCCAATGTAAGAATTGCCAGTCATACATGCATACCCAATCCTACTGCGGGAAGGAATCTGCTTGTGTGAAATGTGCTGGAAAGCATAAAACTTCTGAATGTACCCTGAACAAAGCGGACTCCCCCAAATGTGTCAACTGCAAAGGGAATCATCCAGCAAATTATCGAGGATGCGAGGTAGCTAAGGAGCTACAAAGAATGAGAAACAAAATTACTAAACCCCAACTGAAAGAACAGACCAAGCGTGATGCTTCAGTTGAGAGGAATTTTAATAGGCGGAAATCGCTTACTTCAACCATTACAGGAGCAACTACTTCAAAGGTTTCATATGCTACCGTTGCTAAAAAAGAGGTTAATGTGTCGAACACAGAAAAAATGCTGGCACAGATACTGGAAAGACTGGATGAACAAAAACATACCAATAAACAGTTATTTGAAAGAATAACTAAGCTAGAAAAAGGACTTACTAGCCATGGACTGATTTAATGGGACCGACTTTAAGAATAGCAACATGGAATGCGAACGGATTGCTAAATCACATTAAGGAAGTCGAATTATTTCTCCACTCCAACAAGATAGACATCTTACTTATTTCTGAAACCCATTTCACTCGGACGTCATACATCAAAATAAGAGGATACACGTGTTATCATACGTTACACCCAAGTAATAAAGCTAGAGGAGGTTCGGCAATTCTCATTAAAGCTAACATCACTCACCATGAAGAACCAAAAATCGAAGAGGAAAAAATGCAGGTAACTTCGGTCAAGGTACAACTCAATAATAAAAGCTTTAGTATAGCCGCAATATACTGTCCCCCCAGGTTTAACTTAAAGAAAGATGATTATACCGTCCTTCTTAAATCGCTTGGTAACAACTTTATAATAGGAGGTGACTACAATGCCAAAAATACCTTCTGGGGTTCGCGATTAACCACGGCTAAAGGTAAAGAGTTGTATGAAGCAGCAGCTTCTTTCAAGTGCGACTTCCTCTCAACTGGAAGGCCTACATACTGGCCCACGGATGCTAACAAAACCCCAGACCTAATAGACTTCTTTATAAGCAAAGGTATCTCAAGTGGTTACATAAATCTAGAGGACAGCGATGACCTACCCTCTGACCACTCGCCTGTCATAATAACAATCAGTGAAAAAGTAATCATTAGTGAAAATTCTCCGAGTTTATTCAATAGAAATACTTGCTGGTCCTGTTTCCGGCAGCAATTGGAAACATCGATCGACCTTAAAGTTCCTCTGAAAACCCCTAAACAACTGGAAGACGAACTCGACTTATTCATCAATAACATACAACAAGCAGCCTGGTTATGTACCCCAATAAACCAAAACTGTAACTATGACACTAATTCGAAATCATATCCGTTAGAAGTAAGGGATCTCCTGTGCGCCAAACGTAAAGCCAGAAGGAAATGGAAGAATAACAGAACCCCTGAAAACAAAACTATTCTTAATAGACTCGGTAACAAACTTAAATATCTTATTAGATCAATAGATAACCAATCAGTTGAACATTTTTTGAGTAACCTAACTGCAGAGAAAGACACCGAATACTCCCTCTACAAGGTAACCAAAAATATAAATAGACCTAAAGTTCATTCTCCTCCAATCAAAAAGGATGACGGGACATGGGCCAGAAGTAACCGAGAGAAAGCTCAACTTTTTGCAGATCATCTCTATGAAACTTTTCAACCTCTTCCAGTGCAGACACCTGAAGAAAACGCAACACTGATAGAAAAAACGGATGAGCTTGATATTCGGCCCGTTACGTTAAAAGAACTCAAAGATGAAATTAAGGGCAACATTAATCCTAAAAAGACCCCAGGCTATGACCTGATAACCGGTCGAATTGTGAAAGAGCTCCCTGAAAAGGCTATAACAAAACTACTTCATATCATCAACGCCACGTTCAGGTTACGACATGTACCTTCCCAGTGGAAAGTAGCGGAAGTCATAATGATCTCCAAACCAGGAAAATCACCAAATGAGAAGACGGGGTACCGACCCATATCCCTCCTCCCTGTCTTATCAAAACTGTTCGAAAAATTGTTGCTCAAACGGCTTAAACCAATTATTGAAGACAGAAAATTGATACCAGACCACCAATTCGGTTTCAGGCAACGCCACTCTACGCTAGATCAAGTTCATAGAATCACTAACATAATAGAAAAGGCTCTAGAAGGTAAAAAAATATGTGCCAGTATCTTCCTGGACGTGGCCCAGGCATTTGACAAGGTCTGGCACAAGGGACTTGAGTATAAACTGCACAGGGATCTCCCAAAACAGTTTTACTTACTCCTAAAATCCTACCTAGCGAACAGACACTTCAGGGTAAAGCAGGGTGACCAGTACTCTGTCTTGAAGCCTATAAAAGCAGGGGTACCGCAAGGCAGTGTCCTGGGCCCAGTACTTTACCTGCTGTACACACGAGATCTTCCACAACAGGAAAACACAACTGTAGCTACTTTTGCAGATGATACTGCCATCCTCTCTGTTGGAGATGACGCTGAAACTGCAACTCGCAATCTACAGACGTCCACTAACAAGGTTGTCAATTGGACCAAGATGTGGAGAATGAAACTAAATGAAACAAAGTCAGTGCATATCAACTTTACTAATAGAAAAATCATAGCCCCAGAAGTTGAGATCAACTCAAATAAAATTCCATACTCTGACACTGTAAAATACTTAGGGATGCACCTTGATTCCAAACTTAACTGGAAATATCACATTGAAAAAAAGAATCAGGAACTAAAAATCAAGTTCAGAAAGATGTACTGGTTGATGGGAAGGAACTCCCATCTCTCACTACACAATAAATTACTCATATACAAACAGATACTGCGCCCTATCTGGACCTATGGGATTCAGCTTTGGGGTTGTGCGAAAAAATCAAATATTAAAACAATCCAAACCCGACAAAATATAATACTGAGAAGTATAGTTCAGGCCCCCTGGTTCATGCGGAATGATGATATTCATCGAGACTTGAGGGTAGAAACGGTCACCGAAATTATCGCCAAATATGCAAGGAAGCACGAACATCGCCTCCACAAACACGAGAACCTGGAGATGCTCAACGTTTTAAACAACGAAGGAGAACTTCGGCGACTCAAGAGAAATAAACCTCTGGACCTAACTGTGCTGTGCAAATAGTGCAAGTGTAATCCAGTGTTCTTTTAACTGTACTTGATACAAGTATGGGCCAGGTTTTGCTGTAAACCTCCCCCCTTAGTGAGCCTAACATGAAATGTAATATTGCTAGATGAGATGTATATGTTTCAGTTGCAATAAATAAATCACGAAAAAAAAAAAAAAAAAAAAAAAAGTTATCGTCTGGAATGACACATACATACATATATACATACATATATACATATATACATACATACATACATACATACATACATACATAAAAAAAATGCGTTAAACTTCAGAATATGATTCAGAATAGCCTGAAATGGATTTCTGCATAAATTTTTTTCAAAAATTCACATTCTACAAATTTTGAGGCGAGAGCAATTCGCCCTGGGGCACACAGTAACAGTTATCAAAGAAATAATCAATTTCCTTTGAAATTCGGTACTAAGACGAAGATATGCGCCAAAAATCCCTGCATTTTGTGAAACTCTTTGGTCTGTAAGGATTTTCAGAGAACAATATGTGGCGCTCATTGAAGGCCTAGAGAGGGCAATGCTATGTCAAGAAAATTTGCTTTTCCACTCCATTGTGCTGCAAACAAAATCTTAATTTATCATTTGTCTTGAAATCATCGCCAAGTATTCCGCCATTTTGGAACCTTTGGTTAATAACAATCGAAGAAGTTGGATCTGTTGGAGTTTAAAATAACGTGGCTACATTACAGACACTTATCAGAGAGCACCGTGAAAACTCTGATTGATTGATTTTGGACATTCTCACGGCTTCTGATTCTCTTGCCGAACGTGTGGGGGGAGAAATCCAGCGGCCCAGAATAGATGAACGTCAACAACATCGTTCCAACCAATCAATTTCAAGCTCAGCAGAATCTCTGCTCAATAAAGTATCTCTGTACATCCCATATTTGGATTCACTACTAAGTTCATTACAAGACCGATTTTTGGATGGTAATGTAACAGCTTTAGGGGAATTGGTAGCTACTTCATCCATCGAAGATTGTACAAGAACAAACCCTTGTTAGGGTGGAGGCACCGATAGTAGCCACCCCTGCCAGTAGTAGCCATCCATGAACTTTAGATTTGAAAAATAAGGATTTGGCACCATCAAGACATTCGACATTAGCACCATTTTAAAGCAGGAGATGTCAGCTGCGCATTCCAACCGTTCTCGCCATAATTAAGAAACCAGTGTGATTAACAACACGCCTTATAACCCAGATGGACTGCCAGTTGATCAGATGAGCTCCTCGCCAACGGTTTTGATTAAGGACGTAGTCCTTGTTTACCTCAATATTTCACTTCATTCTAGGACTTTTTGAGATAGTTTCGTTTTATTCACGTTCCTTGGTGATTTCTTGACGTATTTCAAGTTGTTTCACGTAGGATTTTACACAATTAGGGTCATATTTGTGGGGTGGCTACTACCAGTTCTTGAAAACCTTGCGAATTTCTGTAGTAGCCATGATGTGGCCACTACTGAGTTTTCGTGTTTTTTTTTCACATTAATCATGAAAATAAGCTAGATTTTCATCAGGATCACAGTGATATAATTAGTTTTCCTGAAAAATTAGAGGTTCCAGTAGTAGTCAGGAGGTGGCTACAGCTGGTCCCTAACAGTGGCTACTAATAAAGATTTTGGTGGCTATTACCAGTTCATGAAAACCTAGCGAATTTCTGTAGTAGCCATGACGTGGCACTACTGAGTTTTCGTGTTTTTTTCATATTCAACATAAAAATAAGCTAGATTTTTATCAGTATCACAGTGATATAATTAGTTTTCCTGAAAAATGAGTATTTCCAGTAGTAGCCAGGGGGTGGCAACTTCTGGTCTCTTACAGTGGCTACTACTAAAGATTTTGGTGGCTACTACAAGCGACAGATGTTGGTTTACTTTTCTTCGATTTTCGTAAAACTAATCAACACATTCGATTTTTAAAAATATCCATTCTATAGAGCAGACATTGGGGTAAAGGAAAAACACGGGATTGGAAGAAAGAACGAAGAAATGAAGAAATTACGTTGTAAATACCGAAACTGGGCTGCTTAATGGTGGCTACTACTGGTGCCTCTACCCTACCTGGAATTCGCAACTCCGATGTCAGCAACAAATACCATCACATAAATCAACCTTCCTTCTTCCACACATTCCGTTCCGCATCCACTTTTCCTAGCTTTCACTTTAATTGCAATAGTTCTTCAGTAATTTCCATCATTTCTACAATAAATCAATATCTCGATCTATATAATTTCTCCCGATAACAGGTATCATTCATTCTCTCAGTTGACTCCCCATTGATAACATCAGTGAGGCCAACCTAATTATTCCATGATATGGATTGTTATAGGTCACTTGCGCTAAAATTCCCTATTCAAGTGGGATTTTTGGTAATTTCCTAGTGTTCTTGTTGTTATTATTCTATGTTAGAATTTTTGTTAGATGTTTATTTATTTATTAAAATTTAGTTTTGTGTTATTTGTAGGAAAAATGTTTTACACGTGTTGCTACTCATCATTACTTTGTTCTCACGGATCGCCATTATTACAACTTCTCGCCACGTCGAAAACTGACCTACCTTAACGTTTTTATCCTCGCTTTTCAAAAGTAAATGCCGGCCGGCTCTGACCCATCCGCAAGACCTTTTTGTTTTGCTTCGTTCACGATGTGCAGACTTCGGTGCAGTTACCAAATACTCGCTGGAAAGGTCCGGATTGTTTGAGGAAACAACCCCAGACTTGGGTTCCCTGGATCCTGTTCCCAAACTGGATTGAAACCGGTAAGATCTTACCATATTACCATCTCCTCTGACAATAAGGGAGAAATCATCATAATTACAGTTTTGGTGGTCACACTCACCATAATTGTATTGAATTTAAGAACCAGGATATCAACCCCTTCTTCTCCACCTATCTACCTACCTCTTGGATTCTCAAGGGCCTTCATACCTACCTACTTCTTCACCTACAATTATCAACAATTAATTAGGTAGTATATGAACTATTTACAGCCCAATCAACCATATAATTTATATTCCTTATTGTCAATGACATCAGTAGGTTCAGTGGCCACTGCGTTTAGATTTCCATACAAACTTTATCTGTCTTTCAATTATATTATTTATTCATTGGAATAATTGTTACAGTTTTATTGCACTAAAATAATATCTCTCTGGTATTCCAGTGGTCCTTTGAAGAAAATATACCTATCAATTTTATTAATTAAAACCAGCGATAGTAAGTCATATGTTGGGTAATTGTCCGAGTTACTTCATAGGTACATAAAAGGCCCACCTATATATGCACAAAGATTTTGGAAATTTCAAAGGAAGAATTCTAACTGCGACTGACCGACTTTTGTAACTTTTATGGTCCGGATACCCTCATTGAAACTGAGGCTGAGCTATGGCATAGATTTTGGATGAAAAAGGGTTACTACAAAAAAAATGGAATGAATGGGATTTGATCGATGTACTGCAAGAGACCAAGGGTTTTAACCCCAAGTGAAATCGGCGCTAAACGTACTTCTCGAACAGCCGTGCACAACGTGTACAATTGAAAGGTCATTCAGCTCTTTGAGATGGGTTAAAACATGGTTGAGGTCAACCATGTCAGAAGGCCGTCTCAACGGACTATGCCTATTGAATGTACACGGAAAGGACCACCTCGAGAGGAAAAATCTATTTTTTGATGAAGTGTTGAAACTTTTTTGTGAAAACCCCAGGCGTTTGATGTTGCAATAATAGTTTTCAAATTGTTCTCAATTCATTACATTTTATATAAATTATAACTTTACATTTACCCTCATTTTGTACATGATTGTTTTTCCCTACATTGGTCTTGTCAAATTACCGTTGGCCCGAGTAGAGCAAAAATTTTGCGTACGCCCTAGCCCCAGCCAAAAGACATATCCATGTCAAAAGTATTGACGGTAGAAAGTTGAATCAAACGACAACAGTAGTTATGGCCCATATTCTCGTGAATTTTCTCTTTGTTTCACCCAAAGTCGGCCATGATGCCACCCTACGTCAATGAATCGCTACTCAACCAACCTATTTCTCACAAGAAGTTTGCCGTCTCACGTCAACATAATTCGTGGTTATAAGGCCATTTTTCAACAGTTTTGTTTTGAAAAAGTATAATATTGTAGCAATACGAAGTTTCAATTCGACTAAATGTTATAATAATCATGCCTGCCAGCGCAATAATTGATTGTAGATTGCTGTCAACAATACCAATCTAACGTGAACGAGTTTTTATTTGGACGAGGTACTAACTGTTGTAGTTAATCAGTGTCAGAAAACTAAAGAACTTCATTCGTTTAGGCTTTGAGAATAATTAACCTGAAAAATAGTAAAGAAAAGATGATTGAAAATTCCTCAGGTGTCTGTACTGCTGTGTAGGTACCTAGCCATTGCTCAGCTTCATCAGCGTTTTATTATAAGTTCGTAGTACTATGCTTAACTGAGGAAGCTTTACTTGTTATATTGAATGAATAAAAGGAGAGATTTGATAGTTTGTCAAAATAAACAAGGCAGGTTGTTGCTACACCAAGAAACGAAACTACTTAGGTAGTTACGTACGTCCTACCAGATTTGCTGTTGGTTTAAAGTGCCTAAACAAAGTAGGTGGGTCGTTGCTTTGCCGATGTGATTAGCAAGTTTGTCAAATATCGAATCAGGGAATATGCAACATGAATTAAAAACCAGCTGCAAGGAAAAAACCTTGAAATGCATTCCTCTGACGGTAAGATTTCATAAAGACGGCATTGGCAGTGCAGTTATTGCGCGAGTTTTGCAGTTACGCAAATTTTATGGACAAAAAAGGTAATTAGGTACCTACTTTCGTTTTAATCAATGAAGTACCTACATGAACAAGTAATAATATACGGAAAGTATGTAGGTATACCTTACCTCTAGGTACTTACCTTTCCACATGTGATACAACTTACTATTCCCGCCTAACAGAGCTCTCATAACACATCCTTTCACAAGACCACTTTCACAGTACTCTAAAGATTTTTAGTTTCAATTGATTCAAAGAACAGTTACCTATCTAGTTTTAGATAGGTAATCCACACCATTTTTGATGTCTGGATCATCTAGAACACTTGTATGTCAACTCCCCAACACATATTTCATATGGATCTCTACCCCACAGATTAAATCTTGCATTCGTAGCGTTTGAGGTCAACACCTGATAATAACTTGATGTAATTTGCGTACAATTCATCACCTTGCATATTACAAATAATGAAAATATTGACTCGGAACTAGGTGAGACTATGTTATGCTGTTGTCCAGCTGTGACTACAAATGGGGCATGTTTACTCGTCACCATGACAACAAGGTGGAAATTGATATGATTCATGATTTTGTAATGTTCAACTTATTATTGGATTCGGTAAATAATATAGCGTTCAAGTTTATACTTTTCTACTGAATGATTTTTAATACCAGTGCATTCGAAGATACATGTACACAGCGGTCAGAAATAAGACAAAAGTTAGGCTGCGATGCCGACGAAAACCCATGGTGAAAAACGATACTTAGAAGTACCAGAAAACCAAAAATTCAAACCCCAAAATCAAAGCGGTGCATCTCCAAAAACGGCGCATGAATTGAGAATGTATCGGTTACAACATTTTTTGACGTTCGATTATGACCCAAGCACAACGATAGGGTGGTTAAAAAAAAAAAGTTCTGGGATTTCTTGTCCCCCATTGTTTTTTTTTTTTTTTTTTTTTTGCTTCCTCGGTATGTCAGGATGACACTCCTAAATTTTTAGCAAAAAATATTAATCCTAATCACTTTACCTGGGTCCATTTTGGCCAGTTATCGAAAGCTATCGTAAACCAACATCTAAATTGGTGCCGAGGTGATGATTTGACGGACGGATTTCAATTTTTTTAGGTCAATTTATGGGTTTTCGCATGCGCTGAACACGATGAACTTATTTATTTTACGCTCCGTCCACTAGTTATCCGGTAAACTGGCAGAGGGCGCAGCTTGAAGATAAGTAAAAATCGAAAATTTCACCGAAAATGCTGTCCCCTGGTTAAGAATTGTACTAGAAACATGTTATTATGGTCGGAAAATATGCTTTGGCATGTTCTGAACATGATTCCATTTTTTACTATACTTTTCCGCCAATGATTGCTTCGTTTAACGGCCATAACCCTCAAATTAATTATAGGGTAATAGACAAATTCACCCTAATATTACCGGAAATTATGTCGCGTTGATAATTTAAGGTTCTGAAATACCTTGTGCCGATAAAATTTGGTATTTTCCAGGATTCTCGGTACAAAGCCGTTGGTAATTTGGCAAGGACTTGAACCGGCATTGTACTTATTCGCTTAACGACCCGATACCATTGTACCTACAAGCTTTTACACGTGACCGATACCACTGACAATAGGTAACCCTACGCTCAAACGAGCCAATCACAGTTCAGACAATTCAGAACTACAAATTTGACCCCGAAAAACCGATAAAACTAAGGAATTTTACAGAAAAATTAGAAAATTTTAGCTATTTTTTCCATTTTGCCGCTATATTTGGCAAATAAGTACAATGCCGGTTCAAGTCCTTGCCAAATCACCAACGGCTTTGTACCAAGTATCCTGGAAAATACCAAATTTTATCGGCACAAGGTATTTCAGAACCTTAAATTATCAACACGACATAATTTCCGGTGAAATTAGGGAGAATTTGTCTATTACCCTACTATTAATTTGAGATTTATGGCCGATAAACGAAGCAATCATCGGCGGAAAAGTATAGTAAAAAACGGAATCATGTTCAGAATATGCCAAAGCATATTATCCGACCATTTTAGCATGTTTCTAGTACAATTCTTAACCAGGCGACAGCATTTTCGGTGAAATTTTCGATTTTTACTTATCTTCAAGATGTTCCCTCTGCCAGTTTACCGGATAACTAGTGGACGGAGCGTAAAATAAATAAGTTCATCGTGTTCAGCGCATGCGAAAACCCATAAATTGACCCCAAAAAATTGAAATCCGTCCTTCAAATTATCACCTCGGCACCAATTTAGAGGTTGGTTTACGATAGCGGTCGATAACTGATAAAAATCGACCCAGGTAAAGTGGTTAGGATTAATATTTTTTGCTAAAAATTTAGGAGGGTCATCCAGACATACCGAGGAAGCAAAAACGCAATGGGGACCAAAAATCCCAGAACTTTTTTTTTTTTTTGAACCACCCTAGAGTACCATGCAAGGAGCCTTCACTTTTCGAGTTAATAATAATATAAAGTGCCGGAGCGTTGCATTTTGTGTGGAATTCCTTGACCCCCAGTCAAAAGACATATCCATGTCAAAAGTGTTGACGGTAGAAAGTTGAATCAATTCAATTCAACTCAATTCACTTTATTGGCAACATAAATATGAAGTAATAAATACAAAAATACCAAAAAATGGAATGGATTAAAGAATTAAATACATTAAATGAGATAAATAAACAAATTAAACTCGGCGCTCCGCGCCTCGCCAGGGGCAAGCCCCCTGGACCCCCGGTTACCTCTATTTACATACTTCGGACGAAATTATTGAAACACAGAATGTGTTCGCGTTGTCGCGCAAACAAACAACAACAACAACAACAAACAAGTGACAACCAAACAAGCGTCATTGTTTACTATTCATTAATAACATCAATTTATATAGTTATAGTATGAAACTACGAAGAAAAAAAAACGAAATAAATTCGTGATAAATCAAGAGCGATTTATCAAGTAAATGTCCTAAAGAGGCTACATACGAAATTACAGCTTCCTAGAGTGTAAAGTATAGAAATTAGCTTTAAAAGCCACTCATCTGATCCGGACCCTGGACATCGTCAAGTAAATGTCCTAAAGAGGCTACATACGAAATTACAGCTTCCTAGAGTGTAAAGCATAGAAATTAGCTTTAAGAGCCACACATCTGATCCGGACCCTGAGCATCGTGAAGTAAATGTCCTAAAGAGGCTACATACGAAATTACAGCTTCCTAGAGTGTAAAGCATAGAAATTAGCTTTAAGAGCCACACATCTGAGCCGGACCCTGAGCATCGTCAAGTAAATGTCCTAAAGAGGCTACAAACGAAATTACAGCTTCCTAGAGTGTAAAGTATAGAAATTACCTATTCAAATTATTTAACCTCCGCTTCACAAATCAAACCGTTTTCGTAATACTCAGATCACCTGCTATGAATCATATCATCGGAACACAAGCTCAATGAAATCATCAGAAATTAACTAGCGGTTGCAATCATGTTCACAATATCAATTATTGAGAATGATCACCTGTGTGTAAACAATTATTTATATAACCATGCTCATAACTCAGTTTGTTGGACACGCACTTCGCAGTAGTTAACATAATATTGTTGGATAAATCGAGAGCTTTCGAAGGAATGGTCAACGAATTTTGTGGGATGAAAAACGACGAAGTACCATTTCCCTAGCAACGACTCGGTTGTACGTGAAAATCATCCGTCACACATTTCGTTACCATCCCGCGTTCCATTTTCGGCTAGTTAGTCCATGGCTAAAACACATTCTGTGTTAAAATTAACTAACTTCCTTTTAAATGATGATAGACTATCAAACTGAAAAATATTAATTCCATTGTCAAACAAAAATCTCAATACTTTAAATTTATGCATTCCTTCTATAGAACTCTGTATTAATCCTTGGGAAGAGTATACGAGTGGAATCAGAAGCAGAAATATGTTCATTTCTTACACCAGTGCAGTAAACATGAACACAAGACTGAAGCAAGAACATTTGAGAAATGTTTTTTACTTCAAATCTATATCTATAAAAGAGGATGTATGTATATATGTATATTGCCTATAGACCCCGAAACCGCTCGACAGATTTTATTGAAACTTTCAGGTATTATTAGGCATGATTCAAGGATTGTTCCTGTAAAGTTTGGTGCAAATCCGTTTAAAGGGCTCTGACCCAGAGGGCATAAAAGGGTGCAGTGTCAGGTTTTAGAAATTTTAGTGGTTGTAGAAATAGTTGAACAGAAAGTACTGGTACCTTCTTGAGCCTACTACATTTTTTTGACATTTTATGTCTTTACTACGGCACATAAATGAAAAAGCGTCACGCGGGGAGCGTCACGCGGGGAGCGCCACGCGGGAAGCGTCACGCGGAGATTCCCTAATGATCCCACGATTCTGAGATTTGGTATGTGGGCCCTTGAGGGACTTCTGAACACAACTGACCGATCCCAGATCAGCTGAGTGGCTCTAGAATCCAGTTTTTTCCCTAATGATCCCACGATTCTGAGATTTGTTATGTAGCCCCTTGAGGGACTTCTGAACACAACTGACCGATCCCAGATCAGCTGAGTGGCTCTAGAATCCAGTTTTTTCCCTAATGATCCCACGATTCTGAGATTTGGTATGTAGCCCCGTGAGGGACTTCTGAACACAACTGACCGATCCCAGATCAGCTGAGTGGCTCTAGAATCCAGTTTTTTCTTTAATGATCCCACGATTCTGAGATTTGGTATGTAGCCCCGTGAGGGACTTCTGAACACAACTGACCGATCCCAGATCAGCTGAGTGGCTCTAGAAACCAGTTTTTTCCCTAATGATCCCACGATTCTGAGATTTGGTATGTAGCCCCTTGAGGGACTTCTGAACACAACTGACCGATCCCAGATCAGCTGAGTGGCTCTAGAATCCAGTTTTTTCCCTAATGATCCCACGATTCTGAGATTTGGTATGTAGCCCCTTGAGGGACTTCTGAACACAACTGACCGATCCCAGATCAGCTGAGTGGCTCTAGAATCCAGTTTTTTCCTTAATGATCCCACGATTCTGAGATTTGGTATGTGGGCCCTTGAGGGACTTCTGAACACAACTGACCGATCCCAGATCAGCTGAGTGGCTCTAGAATCCAGTTTTTTCCCTAATGATCCCACGATTCTGAGATTTGGTATGTGGGCCCTTGAGGGACTTCTGAACACAACTGACCGATCCCAGATCAGCTGAGTGGCTCTAGAATCCAGTTTTTTCCCTAATGATCCCACGATTCTGAGATTTGGTATGTAGCCCCTTGAGGGACTTCTGAACACAACTGACCGATCCCAGATCAGCTGAGTGGCTCTAGAATCCAGTTTTTTCCCTAATGATCCCACGGTTCTGAGATTTGGTATGTGGGCCCTTGAGGGACTTCTGAACACAACTGACCGATCCCAGATCAGCTGAGTGGGTTTAGAATCCAGTTTTTTCCCTAATGATCCCACGATTCTGAGATTTGGTATGTGGGCCCTTGAGGGAATTCTGAACACAACTGACCGATCCCAGATCAGCTGAGTGGATCTAGAATCCAGTTTTTTCCCTAATGATCCCACGATTCTGAGATATGGTATGTGGGCCCTTCAGGGACTTCTGAACACAACTGACCGATCCCAGATCAGCTGAGTGGCTCTAGAATCCAGTTTTTTCCATAATAAACTCTAGCCTACACATCGTACTTTTCTCATCATCGGCCATTACTCTTCGTTACAAAATCTGATGATAATAATGATGTAATTATGGAATGAGTAAAACAAAATTGTATTTTGAAATTTATTTGAATGAAAAAAAATTTATATATATTTTTTTTTAACGTCTTTTTGCAATAATTTTCCACAAACAAAAGTACAATACGGGGTTTTATAGGAAGGGGAAAGGGGGCGCAAAGACATAAACTGTCTCTCGTGGTTGCGTACTTGTACGAAAGCTGTATCCACCGTATGAGTTTCAAGAGGTTCTAATACCAATTTCAGATTTAGCGAATTTAGTTTTCAGAATGGAAGAGTTCAGTTTTAAGGGGTGACAATTAAATGAAACGTTTGGAAGTTTCACTTCAACATTAAGGACTACAAAACTCATGGATTTTTTTAAAAGCTTGTATCAAGACCATGTAGGTACTCATTTTACAAGGGATGTAAAATATTTTACTTCAAATTGCTCATAAAGAAGTGAGGTTGGATATCTATTATTTTTGTTCAATATAATTTTAAGTAAACGATTTTGCACCACCTGCACCTGTTTTATATCAGACTTACTTGCACTTCCCCACAGAACAATACCATACTTAATAATTGAATACGCCAAACGAAAATATATTGTCCTTATATGTTGTTGTGACAAAAAACTACGTGTTTCCTTGAAAACATAAAATCATTTTCTCAGTCTAGAAATTAAAAAATCAATTTGCTTCTTAAATTTTAAATGACTATCAATGAAAACACCTAAGTATTTACAATGGTCACTAAACGAAAGCGGAGGGCAGACACAATTAGTAGTACTACTTAAACATGAAGAATTAGTGTGAAATTTTATTGCAGAGTAACGAGGAAATTTTTTATTACCTATTGAAAATCGAAGAACGGATGTTTTATCTATGTTCAAACATAATTTATTTAAGCTAAACCATTGTTTAATCCTAAAAAGATCAAAGTTGATATTATCTATTGAAGTTTTGTAATCATCACCCCAAAATACCAAGGCAGTATCATCTGCAAAACCAAACAGCTTACCATTTATATTCATGTTCATCAAATCATTAATATATAATAGGAACAAGATTGGTCCCAAAACCGTTCCTTGAGGAACACCATGCTTCGCAATTAGCATATCGCTCAAGACAGAACCAACCCTAGTAAAATGAGGACGATCAGACAAAAATGATCTAATTAAATCAAGGGGTGAGCCACGTATACCGTATGAGTAAAGCTTTTCAATCAAGATTCAAACGACAACAGTAGTTATACGCGTTAGCAAACTCAAAACCGAGGGTCTAGACTGTGAGAAAGTACCGAAACTAGTAAACGAGTTCCACTATCTGCTTTACAAGCAGATACCATGTTACATGGATATGTCTTCGATTGGGGATTTCATAAAGGTTGTCCTCGACAGTTGCTACAAATCCTTAACTTTGGACTGTAGGCGACGAAATGTAGGATAAAGAATTTATTTTATTATTCTTGGAGGCACAAAAAGCATACTATAACTACTATTATGTAAAGTTATTTCTCCAATACAGACGCTATTTAGTTTCCGAAAAAACGAAAATTGTTTATAGTCCAATCAACTTAGTTAACTTAGCTTAATTAACTTAGATTGACAGACGCTATTTAGTTTCCGAAAAACGAAAATTGTTTATAGTCCAATCAACTTAGTTTAGGAATGTAGCCAGGTACGTAAGGAGGGGGAAATTGGTAGCTTGAGATGTGAATATTTTTTATCACATTAATCAAGCGATTTTCCAACGAGTGGCGAACGATTCCTGTGCTATGAAAACTGCGGAAGTTCCATTCATCTAGCAACGGCTGGGTTGTATATGAACATCATTAGAAATTGTGACATCAACTTTTGCGAGACGAAAATTTTTGGTTGACCCCCCGAGCAAAGACATATCCATTAGACTGACAACGAAAAAAACGAAAGTTCGAACTTTTGAGGTGCTCAAAGCTAAGATGATTGCATCAGATGCTAGGAACAACTCCTGAAAATTTCAGTCCGAACCGATAACCCCTTGAGGTCTCCTAAACCCGTTTTTTGGTAATTGAATTATCGATTTTAGAACACTAGACGCTTAGGACAAAAAGACGGTTAGGACATGAAAGATCCATGCGTCTGGACACTTTTTATACTCTATTCCTATGTTTTCGGTGTCGCGGAACACGATGCCACCATTATAGCAAGCGCAGAAGCTGTATTTCATTGATATTCCAGAAATCAGTCCAAATAAGTGATGGAAAAAAGGCATTTTTTGCCGTTTTTACCTAGTTTTGACTGGGAAAAAAATTGTTTGCGGGTCTTTTCTGCTTCGGACCTTGTTTCCTGGCTTGTTCCGAATGTAACAAGACCAATTTCGTCCTGTAATATATTGTCCTTTTGGAAATATCTGCTCAAGAGCCGAGTTAGCTTTTTTAATGGTAACCGCTCTATACTTACCAGTAGCTGCGAAATCAAAATTCAACGCCCTGAAGCCCTTTTTATCACATTACGTGCTAGTAGTGGAGGCGTAGGACTCGTATTTCGGTTAATAATCAAGAACTAGGTGTCAAAAATCGGTGAATAGAGTGGATTTTTCTTGATGTTCAAAAAATCAGTGGACAAAATTAATAGAAATAAGGGATTTTTCGCCGGTTACACCTAGTTTTGATTGGGAAAAACTATTTATGAGTGTCTCCTCTGCCTTGGGCGTTGTTCTGTGACTTATTCTGAATATGACAAGACTAAGTTTGTCCCATAATACATTTTTCTTCTCGAAATATCAGCTCAAGAGCCAAGTCGACTTATTTAATGGTACCTAACCGTTCTATATTCAATAGTGGCACTACTACTTGCACGTAATGTTCAGCGAGCCCAAAAACATAAAACAATGGGATAAAAAGGGCTTCAGGGCGTTAAATTTTGAATTCGCAGCTACTGGTAAGTATAGAGCGGTTACCATTAAAAAAGCTAACTCGGCTCTTGAGCAGATATTTCCAAAAGGACTATATATTATAGGACGAAATTGGTCTTGTTACATTCGGAACAAGCCAGGAAACAAGGTCCGAAGCAGAAAAGACCCGCAAACAATTTTTTTCCCAGTCAAAACTATGTAAAAACGGCAAAAAAATGCCTTTTATCCATCACTTATTTGGACTGATTTCTCGAATATCAAAAGAAATACAGCTTCTGCGCTTGCGATAATGGTGGCATCGTGTTCCGCGACACCGAAAACATAGGAATAGAGTATAAAAAGTGTCCAGACGCATGGATCTTTCATGTCCTAACCGTCTTTTTGTCCTAAGCGTCTAGTGTTCTAAAATCGATAATTCAATTACCAAAAAACGGGTTTAGGAGACCTCAAGGGGTTATCGGTTCGGACTGAAATTTTCAGGAGTTGTTCCTAGCATCTGATGCAATCATCTGAGCTTTGAGCACCTCAAAAATTCGAACTTTCGTTTTTTTCGTTGTCAGTCTAATATCCATGTCAATAACACAGGCTAATGAACATGGAAACACCGCATGGATGTGCTACCGAGCGAAATCGAAATAATGTACCTACCATGGCATGATACCGTTGGGTTCCTAACACTTTGGTACTCCAATTCCGGCTGGCACTAAATAGGGATTTCAGATGTTCTGACCGACTGTCATGTAGTCAAACGCGGGTTTGAAGGCGAAACGCGAGTGACATGCAAGGAGGACTGCCAGTGTCTGATGTGTGCTGTCCCGCGGGCTTGTCACGTCACGTTTGGCCCACCCGTAAAGCTAAGGGTAAAACGATACGGTAAACAAGCGACTATTTGCATACAGGACGCCCCTCTGCGTCAACAAAACCTCCACGTCACGTGAAATCTCGATAAATCTAGATTAGGGGTAGGGAAGGTACCTACGCTTCTAACAATATTTGCTCGCGGACTGATCCCCTGTGCGGGAAAGTCCATAATTCAAGGAGAGTAGAAAAAGCTGACAATTCCGAGACCAGAGTTTCGGCTTTTACATCAACAGATTTATTTTATGTATTTATTTATTTGTTTTTTATTATTGGCTTCGGAAAATCTATTTAGTTGTTAAATCAAGAGTTACAAAATATTATATTCAAAAGGACACTTCTGGGCACGCCGCATGAAAAACATGAATTTTGGGATCCAGTAGTCACCAAGAACAAACCACATTTTCTCAGAAAGTCTTCTTTGCTGGCTTGTAGTGGAAAAACCACGAAATATTTTTCTTATTCATTATTTGTTTTCATAATCACATTTGTACAAGCAATCACCATTACCTTCTTCTTCTAACCGTCTCTCTACCAACACAACCTGTTGCTTTTATAGTCATATTTTTTCTTCAACTAGCCCGCCATTGTTTTTACTATTTTTTATTATTATTTTTTTTTTTTTTTTTTTATTATTGGCTTCGGAAAATTTATTCAGTTGTTAAATCAAGAGTTACAAAATATTATATTCAAAAGGACACAACTGGTCACGCCGCATTCATGTTTTGGGATCCAGTAGTCACCAAGAACAAATCACATTTTCTCAGGAGGTCTTCTTTGCTGGCTTGTAGGGGGAAAACCACGAAATATTTTTCTTATTCATTATTTGTTTTCATAATCACATTTGTACAAGCAATCACCATTACCTTCTTCTTCTAACCGTCTCTCTACCAACACAACCTGTTGCTTTTATAGTCATATTTTTTCTTCAACTAGCCCGCCATTGTTTTGACTATTTTTTATTATTTTTTTTTTATTTTTTATTATTGGCTTCGGAAAATATATTCAGTTGTGAAATCAAGAGTTACAAAATATTATATTCAAAAGGACACAACTGGTCACGCCGCATTCATGTTTTGGGATCCAGTAGTCACCAAGAACAAATCACATTTTCTCAGGAGGTCTTCTTTGCTGGCTTGTAGGGGGAAAACCACGAAATATTTTTCTTATTCATTATTTGTTTTCATAATCACATTTGTACAAGCAATCACCATTACCTTCTTCTTCTAACCGTCTCTCTACCAACACAACCTGTTGCTTTTATAGTCATATTTTTTCTTCAACTAGCCCGCCATTGTTTTTACTATTTTTTATTATTTTTTTTATTTTTATTATTGGCTTCGGAAAATTTATTCAGTTGTTAAATCAAGAGTTACAAAATATTATATTCAAAAGGACACTTCTGGGCACGCCGCATTCATGTTTTGGGATCCAGTAGTCACCAAGAACAAACCACATTTTCTCAGGAAGTCTTCTTTGCTGGCTTGTAGGGGAAAAACCACGAAATATTTTTCTTATTCATTATTTGTTTTCATAATCACATTTGTACAAGCAATCACCATTACCTTCTTCTTCTAACCGTCTCTCTACCAACACAACCTGTTGCTTTTATAGTCATATTTTTTCTTCAACTAGCCCGCCATTGTTTTTACTATTTTTTATTATTATTTTTTTATTTTTTATTATTGGCTTCGGAAAATCTATTCAGTTGTTAAATCAAGAGTTACAATATATTATATTCAAAAGGACACTTCTGGTCACGCCGCATTCATGTTTTGGGAACCAGTACTCACCACGAACAAATCACATATTCTCAGGAAGTCTTCTTTGCTGGCTTGTAGGGGAAAAACCACGGAATATTTTTTGTTCATTATTTGTTTTCATAATCACATTTGTACAAGCAATCACCATTACCTTCTTCTTCTAACCGTCTCTCTACCAACACAACCTGTTGCTTTTATAGTCATATTTTTTCTTCAACTAGCCCGCCATTGTTTTTACTATTTTTTATTATTTTTTATTATTGGCTTCGGAAAATCTATTCAGTTGTTAAATCAAGAGTTACAAAATATTATATTCAAAAGGACACTTCTGGTCACGCCGCATTCATGTTCTGGGAACCAGTACTCATCACGAACAAATCACGGCTTGTAGGGGAAAAGCCACAAAATATTTTAGCGAATTTTTGAAGAAAATTAAGCTATTGCTCGCGCCTCAAAATTTGTAGAATGTGAATTTTTGAAAAAATGTTATGCAGAAATCCGTTTCAGGCTATTCTAAATCATATTCTGAAGTTTAACACATTTTTTAATGTATGTATGTATGTATGTGTCATTCCAGACGATAAATGTCCGTAGAATTGTGCTAGAAACTTCAAACAAATTTTAAAATGTTAAGGACACAAAACGAAAGTTCAAGTTCGTTGGCCAGCATGATCGGATTACATCTTCGGGTTGAAATTTTCAAAAATGTAGTCAAAAATTTCAAAATAGCCTGTTTTTTGCGATTTGTTGTGCGACGACATAATTTTTTCAGCATACTAACATGTGGTATATTCGGAATCAGCGTACAATTTCCTATAAGAATATGTATCAATTTTTAAAAAATTTCAAAGTTGAAAAATCAGTCAAAAATCGAAATAATGCAGTTCGCTAGTTGTAAAAATCGGTAATATTTGCATGAAACATTGTCCAAATTCAGATTGAACTACTCTTATGGAAGTATCCCGGTTTTATTTTATGTCAAGATTTGATGATGTTATGATAGGATACTGTTAAGATTTCAACTGCCTTCAATACTGACCACATTGGACATTGAAATCTATGAATATTTACCTACATTTATTTTGTCTTTATGTCTACAAGATTAGTTTAATAATAATAAAGTATGAGTACCTCCTAAATATTTTTAATAATTTGATTCCATGTTTGTCTATTCAAATCATAAACTAAAATTTCTCTACACGATCAATAGCGACTGCAATGTCGAAGATTTCTTCAAAAATTCGCTCATGGGGTCATGCTGCATGACTGGACTTTTAGCGAATTTTTGAAGAAAATTTTTTGTTATTAAATGAAGGTGTTTATGTACTCAGTGATTTGTCAGTCTTGGTTCCTCATCACCTGATTAGTAATTCCTGTAATTTTTGGTGGAAACACTTTTCTTATAATATCTATTTCATTAATAGGTATATAGAATATTAAAATAATTCCGCGCTGAATAAAATGATAAAAGGGTGCATTTTAGAATATTTCTGAATTTGAAAGTTTGTCCCACATCATCTTGTTCCTGAGTTCAAATTGCTTTGGAATCAACATGAAAACCCCCTTCAACTTTTGATCTCTAACTTTTGATCTCTAACTTTTGATCTCTAAGTCTACGCAGAATGGTTAGAAGAAGCGTTAGCTCAATGAGCTAAAGGAGGATATTTTTCACTTTATTGCGGTTTGCCCAATTCTAATAGAATACAGGGTCAAGTATTTTGGTGTTCGTGCTATTGCTGAAAACGATTTTGTGACACTCCTTGAAGATAGGGCTAGCTGGGAAAGACTGGCGAACTTTACCCGTGATGCGTGGTCGTACCGTAAGGTTCTGGTTGACGAATTCAACTGGTGAGGAGATAAATCTTTAATTTCAACTAAAAATGTTATGATTAATGTATTTAACAATTCTTTCATATTATAAATTCCCTAATGCAAAACATGACCTACATTTTGTATTCGAATATTATTATAAATGCAAAACTTGACAATTCATTTGTGACAACTTAGCCAGACAGCCTTAGGCTAAGCCTATTATTACTTAAGAAAGTTTATTTATTTTTCTATTTAATATATGTATCTTTAGGGTGGTTCAAAAAAAAAAAAAAAAAGTTCTGGGATTTCTAGTCCCCATCGTGTTTTTGCTTCCTTGGTATGTCAGGATGACCCTCCTAAATTTGAAGCAAAAAATATTAATCCTAACCACTTTACCTGGGTCGATTTTTGCCAGTTATCGACCGCTATCGTAAACCAACCTCTAAATTGGTGCCGACGTGATGATTTGAAGGACGGGTTTCAATTTTTTTGGGTCAATTTATAGGTTTTCGCATACGCTGAACACGATGAACTTAATTATTTTACGCTCCGTCCACTAGTTATCCCGTAAACTGGCAGAGGGCGCTGCTTGAAGATAAGTAAAAATCGAATATTTCACCGAAAATGCTGTCGCCTGGTTAAGAATTGTACTAGAAACATGCTATTATGGTCGGATAATATGCTTTGGCATGTTCTGAACATTTGCCAAATATAGCGGCAAAATGGAGAAAATAGCTAAATTTCCCCATTTTTCTGTAAAAGTACTTAGTTTCTATCGGTTTTCCGGTGTCAAATTAGTAGTTCTGAATTGTATGAACTGCGATTGGATCGTTTGAGCGTAGGGTTAGCTATTGTCAGCGGTACCGTTTACGTGTAAAAGCTTGTACAATGGTATTGGGTCGTTAAGCGAATAAGTACAATGCCGGTTCAAGTCCTTGCCAAATTACCAACGGCTTTGTACCGAGTATCACGGAAAATACTAAATTTTATCGACACAAGGTATTTCGGGACCTTAAATTATCAACGCGACATAATTTCCGGTGAAATTAGGGTGAATTTGTCTATTACCCTACAATTAATTTGAGGTTTATGGCCAATAAACGGAGCAATCATCGGCGGAAAAGTATAGTAAAAAACGGGATCATGTTCAGGACATGCCAAAGCATATTATCCGACCATAATAGCATGTTTCTAGTACAATTCTTAACCAGGCGACAGCATTTTCGGTGAAATTTTCGATTTTTACTTATCTTCAAGCAGCGCCCTCTGCCAGTTTACGGGATAACTAGTGGACGGAGCGTAAAATAAATAAGTTCATCGTGTTCAGCGCATGCGAAAACCTATAAATTGACTCAAAAAAATTGAAATCCGTCCTTCAAATCATCACCTCGGCACCAATTTAGAGGTTGGTTTACGATAGCAGTCGATAACTGGCAAAAATCGACCCAGGTAAAGTGGTTAGGATTAATATTTTTCGCTAAAAATTTAGGAGGGTCATCCTGACATACCGAGGAAGCAAAAACACAATGGGGACCAGAAATCCCAGAACTTTTTTTTTTTTTTTTTTTTGAACCACCCTAATGTATCTTATTTTCAATAAAGTAATTTTTCTTCTTCTTCTTCTTCAACATAAAAACCCCCTTCAACTTCTGCCCTCTAACTCAATATCAATGTCTACGCAGAATGTTTAGAAGAAGCGTTAGCTCAACGAGTCATTGGGGAAGTGGAATAGTGAATAATAATTTTCCACAGAAGAGAAGGCGTCATGCGACCTCGTGGAGTAGGTACAGGAACCGCCGTCTCATTTTCGATTCACGCGGCGAAACGTTGCAGAGAGGCCCGGGAAAAGGAATTCGCGATCACGCCTGGAATAGCAAAAACATCCTGAATGGGGCAGCGAATAGGTGAAACGCTTTTAACCGGTGCCAGCTCAGACGGAAAGAGTCTACGGTCTGGATCAGTCACCGGTGCGTCACACAGTGTGACCGCAATACTGGTCAAGAGGACCGAAATTCCAGTGATCGTAACTAACAGGAAATTACCTACTTGCCGTATACAAATTTTACCCATTAAAAACGCTGCAAATTATTACACAAAGGTTTATTATTTATGTATTAGACAGCCCTTCTGCGTAGATCTCTGGTCCATAATTATTAAACGCCGCTTATAGTATACTAGCCGCTCCGGCTCGCTACGCTCGCCTCCACGTCCAGCCGGGGGGCAAGCCCCCCGGACCCCCCATTAAATTGCTCGCTTCGCTCGCAAAGAGTGGCATGTAGGGAATGTTGCTCGCTTCGCTCGCAAAGTGTGGCATGTAAGGGATGTTGCTCGCTTCGCTCGCAAACGGCACATCCCTAAGGGTGTGTAGGGCATGTTGCTCGCTTCGCTCGCAAACAAAAGCCCTGGCACCCCCATCATGTTGCTCGCTTCGCTCGCAAGGTGTGTCTGTACACATGCGATGTATTACAATTGAAACATGTAGAGGATGTTGATCGCTTTGCTCGCAAACGATAGATCCCTAAGGGTAGGTTTAACTTCTGTAAGGGATGCTGCTCGCTTCGCTCGCTTGAGGAAGTTATACTGCCCACCCAACTTGGCAAACGTTTTTTTCTGTTGGAAATTCTTACAAACAAATTAAATCTTATAAAACTACGTGGAACCACAAAAAGTTTATTCGGGGATGTTGCTCGCTTCGGTCGCAAGGTATTGCTGTATATTTGTAGGAAAAAATCCGAATTTATTCTGTTGACATGGCTCTCGCTTCGCTCGCAAGGTATACCTGTATACCCTTCAAGACGTAAGTGCGTGTACCTGCTCGCAACGCGTTCCCGTCAGGTGCAAGCCCGCCTCATCGAACCCCTGACTTCGTAGAGCCTTCTCGCTTCCGGGGCCCAATTAATTTCTCATATTAAACGGTTCCCCTCGCTTCCGCTCGCAATTTGACCGACTGCCCGTCACTTTTTTCGATATCCGATTTCGGATTCAGATTCGGCGGACCCAAAGCTGTATTTCGCCCGCGAAAACCGTTCCGAAAAACGTACCTTTATGGGGTATATTTTAATCGGAAAAAACCAAGTTTTTCGGCGGACTTTTCGAGAAAACGGGTCCGTACTCTCGCATTTTTTTGACGCATTTCCCGATACTTTTTTCGCGATCCGATCGCGCCGTCGTCTTCCTCGTAGGAAAACCTACGAAACCCGTACTTTTCCGGAATTGTCAACGGCCGTTTAGAGGGGTAGGGGAAGCGGGGAAGTGGAAAAAAAGCACATTAACCGGAACTTCGACCCCCCGTGGGATTAAACAATTTTAAATTCGCTCGCTCCCACTTTTGGAAAATCCCAAGAAGATCCCCCACTCGTAGACGCCCCCCACTCAGCCGTTTGGCCGTGCATAGCACGGACAGACAAACGGACGGAGTTTCATTCTTATTAATAATAGAGATGTATATATATTTCAGTGGATGTATTATAAGTAATATATAATATGAAAAAGCGTTAAAATCTAAGAATCCGCCATTTTACAATTAAAATTAGGAATTATAATTTCAAAATTTCTACAAATACTGTATGTAAAGCCTGTGACACGGGTCTTCTTGAAAACTTATTTCATGTTCTATTTGAATGTCCAATGTATAACTGGATCAGCAAAAAGTCCAGTCATGCAGCATGACCCCATGAGCGAATTTTTGAAGAAATCTTCGACATTTCAGTCGCTATTGATCGTGTAGAGAAATTTTAGTTTATGATTTTGATAGACAAATATGGAATCAAATTATTAAAACTAATTAGGAGGTACTCATACTTTATTATTATTAAACTAATCGTAGATTTAAAGACAATCTGAATTTGGACAATGTTCCATGCAAATATTACCTATTTGTACAACTAACGAACGACATAATTTCGATTTTTGACTGATTTTTCAACTTTGAAATTTTTGAAAACTTGATACACATTCTTATAGGAAATTTTACGCTGATTCCGAATATACCACATGTTAGTATGCTGAAAAAAATTATTTCGCACAACAAATCGCAAAAAACAGGCTATTTTGAAATTTTTGACTACATTTTTGAAAATTTTAACCCGAAGATGTAATCCGATCATGCTGGCCAACGAACTTGAACTTTCGTTTTGTGTCCTTAACATTTTAAAATTTGTTTAAAGTTTCCAGCACAATTCTACGGACAGTTATCGTCTGGAATGATACATACATACATACATATATACATATATACATATACATATATACATACATAAAAAAATGCGTTAAACTTCAGAATATGATTCAGAATAGCCTGAAACGGATTTCTGCAAAAAAGTTTTTCAAAAATTCACATTCTACAAATTTTGAGGCGAGAGCAATAGCTTAATTTTCTTCAAAAATTCGCTAAAATATATATCTCGGACTTGGTGGGGGGTACCGGGAACTTGATAAATTTTGTAACATAAAAAGGCTATATTTCTTCTTGAGTGAAGTTTGCAAACTGAGAAATCTATGTTTGTTTGACTGAAGGATTAACTCGCTTATATATACTGGTACTGAATATGTTAACTACTTGAATGTGTTTGATATTATTTATTTTATTGTTGTTCCCAATATTTATTAGGCAAAGAGAATAAGCTATATTAATAATAAATGTTATATTAATTAGTAATTTATAAAATATTTGGAATTCCTACCAACGCTGTAATACTAAATAGATAATCATTAATTGTGAGTAAATCATGTAACTGGACACCACGATCAATTTTTAAATTTCTTACTCTAATAAGTAATTGATTCAACTGGGTATTGAAAACACTATGTTAATGATGTTCACACTACAACAGTTTCAATTATGTATTTTTTGTAATGCATACTCGAATGTAAGGAATATATATGTTCAAATACATTAGATAAATAAATAAATAAAATCGAAGAATCGTATGAGAATGCCTTAAAACAGATTTCCATAAAAAACTTTTTGGAAATTTTTTAATTTAAAAGCTGTTTTAGCGAATTTTTGAAGAAAATTAAGCTATTGCTGTCGCCTCAAAATTTGTAGAATGTGAATTTTTGAAAAAATTTTATGCAGAAATCCGTTTCAGGCTATTCTGAATAATATTCTGAAGTTTAACGCATTTTTTTATGTATGTATGTATATATGTATGTATGTATGTATGTATGTATGTATGTATGTATGTGTCATTCCGGACGATAACTGTCCGTAGAATTGTGCTAGAAACTTCAAACAAATTTTAAAATGTTAAGGACACAAAACGAAAGTTCAAGTTCGTTGGCCAGCATGATCGGATTACATCTTCGGGTTGAAATTTTCAAAAATGTAGTCAAAAATTTCAAAATAGCCTGTTTTTTGCGGTTTGTTGTGCGAAATAATTTTTTCAGCATACTAACATGTGGTATATTCGGAATCAGCGTAAAATTTCCTATAAGAATATGAATCAAGTTTTCAAAAATTTCAAAGTTGAAAAATCAGTCAAAAATCGAAATAATGCCGTTCGCTAGTTGTAAAAATTGGTAATATTTGCATGAAACATTGTCCAAATTCAGATTGTCTTTAAATCTACAAGATTAGTTTAATAATAATAAAGTATGAGTACCTCCTAATTATTTTTAATAATTTGATTCCATGTTTGTCTATCAAAATCATAAACTAACATTTCTCTACACGATCAATAGCGACTGAAATGTCGAAGATTTCTTCAAAAATTCGATCATGGGGTCATGCTGCATGACTGGACTTTTATCTGTTGCAATACAGTGGAACCTGGATAAGTCGAACTTCTTTAATTCGAAATCTTCTTTAGTTCGAATATTTCTCTTGGCCCTTAGCATTTTGTATTTAAACAATGCTAAAAAATCGTGGATAATTCGAATTTTCGGCGTGCTAATTAAGGTATTAATTTTAAGATGCGACTCGAAATAATTGTAAATTTATCGGGAAATACGTTTTAGTGACGATATTCGGCAAAAGGTTTGCGTTATACCAAATGCATGCAAATCAGTGCCATCATACTCATCAGCAGAACAAGTACCGGTGCCGAGTGCAGCTGTCGCCATGAATCACGTACAAGAACTTTTTAGACGTTTTTTTGAAAGCCGAATTAATGTAAGTGATCCATACTACAACTCTTTGAATGCGTTGGAATCTTTTAAAATGGCCGAGAGACTTAATTCAAGGAAACAGGCAAAAATATCATCCTTTTAGCGAATTTTAGAAGAAAATTAAGCTATTGCTCTCGCCTCAAAATTTGTAAAATGTGAATTTTTGAAAAACTTTTATGCAGAAATCCGTTTCAAGCTATTCTGAATCATATTCTGAAGTTTAACGCATTTTTAGCGGATTTTTGAAGAAAATTAAGCAATTGCTCTCGCCTCAAAATTTGTAGAATGTGAATTTTTGAAAAACTTTTATGCAGAAATCCGTTTCAGGCTATTCTGAATCATATTCTGAAGTTTAACGCATTTTTTAATGTATGTATATATGTATGTATGTATGTATGTATGTATGTATGTATGTATGTATGTATGTATGTATGTATGTATGTTTGGCAGGCTTACTGCGGGGAGGCTGCTTGAGTTAGATCGTGAAGTTCGCTCTGCTGTGCGCTCTTGGCTAGGCTTTCCACCTGGTGTCCCAAGTGCTTACATCCACGCACCGGTCAAGGCCGGTGGGCTCGGTATTGTCTCTCTTTCTGCCAGCATCCCATCATTACGCCGCCAGCGCCTGCTTGCCCTTAGGGGCTCGAGCTGGGAGGTCGCCCGCACTGCTGCTGACCTGGACTTTGTCCGGCAGCAGTTGTTGTGGTGCGATCGAGCAACACCAACTGCTCCAAAACCCAGCTCATCTGCTGAGTTCGCTGCTGCACTGCATGAATCAGTAGATGGTAAAGAACTCCGACAGTGCTCTGAATCCCCCATTTCTACTCAGTGGGTGGAATGGGCTTCAGAGGGCATTGGGGCCCGCGACTATCGCCATTTTCACGCCGTCCGGGTGGCTACGTTAGCCACCTCGGTGAGGTGTTCGAGGAGTAGTCGCGGGACTGCAGACACCCTTTGCCGTGACTGTCGGGGTAAAAATGAGAATCTGTATCATGTGGTGCAGCAGTGTCCTCGTACTCACGGTGGCCGCATTTTACGTCACGATGCGGTTGCCAAGCAGATAGCAGGTGCTTTGTCATCTAGCGGTTGGGATGTCGAAAGGGAGAGACTATACCACATGCCGAGTGACCGGGCAAGAAGCCAGATATCGTCGCGATCAAGCCCGATGGGTCTGCCATAATCCTGGATGTCCAGGTTGTCAGTGGCAGCGTGGACATGGAGCAGACCTGGCGGGCTAAGAAAAGTAAATATGATAGAAATGATCTGCGCCATGCGATATCTGAGCTAAAAGGAGTGGCACCTAATAACATCAAGGTCATTGCCGCGACCGTGTCATGGCGCGGGGTGTGGTGCGGGAAAAGCGCCACGGAGTTACTCGAGTTGGGCATCTCGGCAGGAGTACTCCGTGGTATCACCACCCGCGTCCTGAGGGGTTCTTACTTGAACTGGTGGTCATTCTATAGGGGCACATCCTTTCATCCCATTCTTCCTCCTCGTCCTACAACTTCCCTTATCCCTAGAGCCGGCGTCGGGTAAACCTGGGCGTCCTCCCCACTTTTTTATTTTATTTGTTTATTTTTCAATTTAATGGCGTGCCCCCTCCGTCTTTGAGGGGAGGTTTCTAAAAAAAAAAAAAAAAATATGTATGTATGTATGTATGTATGTATGTATGTATGTATGTATGTATGTATGTATGTATGTATGTATGTATGTATGTATGTATGTATGTATGTATGTATGTATGTATGTATGTATGTATGTATGTATGTATGTATGTATGTATGTATGTATGTATGTATGTATGTATGTATGTATGTATGTATGTATGTATGTATGTATGTATGTATGTATGTATGTATGTATGTATGTATGTATGTATGTATGTATGTATGTATGTATGTATGTATGTATGTATGTATGTATGTATGTATGTATGTATGTATGTATGTATGTATGTATGTATGTATGTATGTATGTATGTATGTATGTATGTATGTATGTATGTATGTATGTATGTATGTATGTATGTATATATGTATGTAGAAAATTAAGCTATTGCTCTCGCCTCAAAATTTGTAAAATGTGAATTTTTGAAAAAATTTCATGCAGAAATCCGTTTCAGGCTATTCTGAATCATATTCTGAAGTTTAACGCATTTTTTATGTATGTATGTATATATGTATGTACCGTCAACTCATACAACTTTGTGCCACTTTTTTGGTTTTTTGAGCGTCAGAACTTTATTTGTCGTCGTATCTCGTTGAAATGTTTACCCAATATACTTACACATCTCAGTGATCAAATGTCGCTAAGGAAAAAATTCCATTTGTTCAGCGAATAGAATGGGAACTATTAATTCGGGGCACATTCATTACCCCAGGAAGGTGCAACTTTGAGCCACCATCTTTTTTAGCCTATAATGAAATGAAAAACCTAATGTGGCTCATTGTGGCGGTCTGAATCTTGTTAATCAGCATGTTGACTTTGCAACGTAATACAAAAAAAATTTTCCCTCGGAATTTTTAGTGTTTTTTCGATTTTTTAAACAAGGTGAATATAAAAATCAATGCAAGGCCACTTTCTGTTCGTTTTTATTATAAAATCTTAACAATTCATACAAAAATATCCCAACAAATCTTCAACTCGTCCAGCCACCTTTCTCCGATTCTGAGCACCCATTTTCTGTAAAAATACAACGAGAAAGCATTAAATTTTATTGCAGAAATAATAAAAAAACGGTGGCACAAAGTTGTACCCCTAAGTTCCCGTTTCTAACATATCTGGTCATATCATAGAAACAAACAAACTTCTGATAACACCAAATACTGTAATTGGTAACTGACAGTATAGGGATGAAAATATGAACTTACCAGACTATTCAGAAATCCGCAGCATACTCATCCAAAGGAGACTCCCAGCACAAACTGAACAATTCCCTTTTAGTGGACTAGAGAAAGAGCTACCTTGCCGGCACTGAAATCCACAGGGAAGACTTGTGGAAGTGTCGGCATCCTCTTTTACCATCCCGCTGCTTGTGGGAATTTTTTCGAACTAATAACTTCAAGTTTGTTACCGTTAGGGAGCATAAGGTTCAAAAAACGAGATTGGCACAATGTTGAACGGGGTGCACAAAGTTGTATGAGTTGACGGTATGTATATATGTATGTATGTATGTGTCATTCCAGACGATAACTGTCCTTAGAATTGTGCTAGAAACTTCAAACAAATTTTAAAATGTTAAGGACACAAAACGAAAGTTCAAGTTCGTTGGCCAGCATGATCGGATTACATCTTCGGGTTGAAATTTTCAAAAATGTAGTCAAAAATGTCAAAATAGGCTGTTTTTTGCGATTTGTTGTGCGAAATAATTTTTTCAGCATACTAACATGTGGTATATTCGGAATCAGCGTAAAATTTCCTATATGAATATGTATCAAGTTTTCAAAAATTTCAAAGTTGAAAAATCAGTCAAAAATCGAAATAATGCCGTTCGCTAGTTGTAAAAATCGGTAATATTTGCATGAAACATTGTCCAATCCTCCTAATTATTTTTAATAATTTGATTCCATGTTTGTCTATCAAAATCATAAACTAAAATTTCTCTACACGATCAATAGCGACTGAAATGTCGAAGATTTCTTCAAAAGTTCGCTCATGGGGTCAAATACAGTACCATTCCAGGTGTCTTTATATTTTATTGTTCAATATTCTGTTGATCAATACAGTATTCAATGTTACTGTATGTACTTTACTTCTAAGTGTAGTTTGTTAAAATATAATTTATTAAAAATTTCTTTAATTCGAATTTTTGGTTAATTCGAAGTTTTTGACTGGTCCCTTTAGGTTCGAATTATCCAAGTTTCACTGTACTTTCATATTCAAACGAAGATTAGACAAAAGATGCCGTGCTTGTTGACATCTTAGCTTGTGCACGACAAGGTCTGCCTCGAGGGCCCACCAATTCCGAGCTCGTTCCAACGCGTCTCGGCAAGAACAGGCGGAACAACCCTTTATTTTAGGAGGACAATGAATCAAGAAGGTGAGACCTGCCCTTTGTTAGCGTCTCGAGAAAAGGGAAAAGGAGAAAACCACGGTAACAACTAACAAACCACTGGAAGGTCTCCGAATCCCAGCCCGAAAAACCGGCAAATAGAACCTGCCGCTGTGGAACCTCACCCCTCCCACCAACTTAATGGACTACTGACATCATTAATTTACAACGCTGAAAGATCTTCCCCTACTTTCCTACTTTCTGTTCTTCTGTCCCAATGCGATTCCTTTCCCCCTGTCCATTACTTACTGCCGCTCTCTTTCAGAGGATGTTTTATTGATTCCCCGTTCAGATTCATTCTCTCGGTGACTTTTCCTATTAAAAGTCTCAACGTGTCTTTTTCCTCTCGGAACTTAAAAGTGGGTAGGAAAGGACGGGGACCCCCTTCAAATCCGTTTCATACATCAAAGAACACAATCCTAGATTTTAACGTCATATATATATTAATTGCTATGCAATTCTTAGGCCGACCCCCAATAATTTTTTTAAAATGTCCACTTTTTTTGTGTAACGTTTTTTGTCCCGAGATGGGAAGCGAGAGGTCGTGGGTTCGAATCCTGGCCAGGCCTGAAAATTTTTATGTATCCTTCCGAAGGGCCGAAGGGCCGAGTATATATATGTATGTGTCATTCCAGACGATAACTCTCGATAGAATTGAGATAAAAACTTGGTTCTTTCGCCAAAAAATCAAGCATTTCAAAAGAAAGAATGAGTTCGTTGGACAACACTTTTTGAGCACATTAAATTGGTCAAATTTCAGAAAATGTACTTAAAAAATCACTAAAAAAGGCAAAAAACCGCTAAAAATTAACAAATTTCTATTTTTTAGCAGAATGCTACTCGAAAAAAATTAATCGAACATGAACTAGGACATTTAAAAATTTAAGCACAAAATTGTACTGAAAAATGTACTTAAATTTCATTAAAATAAGCTAAAAATCGATAGGAACACTTGAAAAAAATTGTTAAAATCCACAAAATCGTTTGTTCATTGGAATATTACTGACAAAAAGTTAGTTTGCTATAAAATGTATAGTAAAATTTTTATTTGTCCCCGAAGTGCTCAAATTTGAACAGAATTTAACATAAATGTAATACGACCATTTATGAAAATTCGCTCATACGATCATGCTGCATGACTGGAACTTTTTTTCGTTTATGTGCCAAAGCAAAGACATAAAATGTCAAAACTGTTTGATTCAATCTGAAAAAGCTATATATTCCAATCTCTTGAATGAATGTGGTCGGCTATTAAAAATGTATGTGTTCCGATACTGTAGTAAGGAGTACGCAGTTTGTAAGAATCAAATTATAATCGGACTGCTCGGGATCTTAAATATCGTGGGGTTTGGTGGTAAAATGATCAAGTCCATTAGGCAAAAGTGTTCAGGAGAGCCTGCTAAAATTCTACAACACACGGACTGATGGAAAAATGCGGATTGTGAGTGTTGATGAGATTGCTTCAGTTATTATTTTGATTTCATATTTTACATATTATTATTTTGGATCAGGTGTTGGGTTGTCTAATAAAGTTCATTCTTGTGATTGAAGTCGAGAAAACCGGCAGTTTATTATTTATATTTATAAAACTAGATTGTGTGTGTTAGTTCGGAGTTCAAAAACAGTGAGCTTAAAATCAGGTCAAACCAAATAATTTCATGTTATGTGAGCTCAGTAATACCTTTGTTATGTGGAAGTAGTACCGAACCTTATACAAAATAAACTTACTTTTAATTGTCCCCGATTTTTAGTGAAATTGTAAGTCAAATACTTTTACCTGAATAAAAACTGTTATGACTTGGACATGATCACTATACTAAAACTTCAAAGTCACAGTAAATTTTACCAGTATTATCATTTTCAGGTGTTCAACCCTACAATATCAATCCCTAGGGATACTAACAATCAAGAAATAACAAATTTTCATTAGATTATCCCTTACAACTGTCTGTTTGACTGACTGTCAACTGTTTGACTGACTTTACTTGTAAGCTAAAGTATTTCTACAACCACATTATGTAGGAGTAATGACGATCAAATGACAGTTGACATTTTTTACTTGTAATGCATTGGTACTTACAATCAGTTGCTGTACATGTAAATCTAGTTAAATGCCATTTGATCATATGTAATCCACTGGTTCATTCAGGTAAAAATAAATTTTTTTGGTTTTAGCGAATTTTTGAAGAAAATTAAGCTATTGCTCTCGCCTCAAAATTTGTAGAATGTGAATTTTTGAAAAAATTTTATGCAGAAATCCGTTTCAGGCTATTCTGAATCATATTCTGAAGTTTAACGCATTTTTAGCGAATTTTTGAAGAAAATTAAGCTATTGCTCTCGCCTCAAAATTTGTAGAATGTGAATTTTTGAAAAATTTTTATGCAGAAATCCGTTTCAGGCTATTCTGAATCATATTCTGAAGTTTAACGCATTTTTAGCGAATTTTTGAAGAAAATTAAGCTATTGCTCTCGCCTCAAAATTTGTAGAATGTGAATTTTTGAAAAATTTTTATGCAGAAATCCGTTTCAGGCTATTCTGAATCATATTCTGAAGTTTAACGCATTTTTTTATGTATGTATGTATGTATGTATGTATATATGTATATATGTATGTATGTATGTATGTGTCATTCCAGACGATAACTGTCCGTAGAATTGTGCTAGAAACTTCAAACAAATTTTTAAAATGTTAAGGACACAAAACGAAAGTTCAAGTTCGTTGGCCAGCATGATCGGATTACATCTTCGGGTTGAAATTTTCAAAAATGTAGTCAAAAATTTCAAAATAGTCTGTTTTTTGCGATTTTTTGTGCGAAATAATTTTTTCAGCGTACTAACATGTGGTATATTCGGAATCAGCGTAAAATTTCCTATAAGAATATGTATCAAGTTTTCAAAAATTTCAAAGTTGAAAAATCAGTCAAAAATCGAAATAATGCCGTTCGCCAGTTGTAAAAATCGGTAATATTTGTTCGAAACAGAGACTACAGTTCGTCTGTCAATTTCTTGCTGTGGGATATACTAGATTCGAATTCAACTGACTTTATATCACTCGTAATATAAATCCTCATCATCGATTGGCTGTGGAAATACGTTTCTTTCATATGACGTCGGTATGTTATTTTATTTTATGTCAAGATTTGATGATGCTATGATAGTATAGTGTTAAGATTTCAACTGCCTTCAATACTGACCACATTGGACATCGAAATCTATGAATATTTACCTACATTTGTCTTTAAATTTACAAGATTAGTTTAATAATAATAAAGTATGAGTACCTCCTAATTATTTTTAATAATTTGATTCCATGTTTGTCTATCAAAATCATAAACTAAAATTTCTCTACACGATCAATAGCGACTCAAATGTCGAAGATTTATTCACAAATTCGCTCATGGGGTCATGCTGCATGACTGGACTTTTTTACTTGTAATGCATTGGTACTTACAATCAGTTGCTGTACATGTAAATCTAGTTAAATGCCATTTGATCATATGTAATCCACTGGTTCATTCAGGTAAAAATAAATTTTTTTGGTTTTTGACATTTGTCGTCATAAGTTGTTTTGTTTTTCAATTCTCAGCTGTCGATATTGTTTTATAGTATCCGGAGAGACCAAAACCTCATTTTCTAAAAAAAATGCACTTGATCACTTTTACCACCAACCCCACGATAGGTATAATAGATTTTACAAAACTTCGAACTAGGGATGTATGAAAAATATCGATATATCAAAATATCGATATTTTCCTCTCAATGTATCGATATTTTTTGCCGATATTTTCTATCGCGATATATCGATAGAAAGTTTACACTATCGGGTCCATATTTTTCAGCCAAATATTATTATTATTTAAATTAGAGAGTAGGAGAATTTCGGCTAAGGTAGGGAATTTTTGGCTGCTCAGTAGGTACTTTCTTGCAGAAGGTTCTGGGTTCTGGCCTTCTGGAAACACTGCTTGGTCGGTGATAAGATAGCGTATAGCCAATAGCCAGCTGTTCATTCATCGTATTTTTTTATTATAGTTGTAGACTGTTGACTCGTGCTTATTTGACTCGAATTAGGTATTTGTTGTTTCGTGCATTGGTTTTTTGGTTGGTGTGATCAACTTGTGATTGTGATGTCTGCAGTTTGGAGATTTTTATGATGGTCAAACTTACCATGATTCTTAACATGATTAAACTTTATAATGATTAACTTGTTTATAATGATTAAACTTTTTAGTATATATATTTATGTGCATTTTTGTGTGAGTGGATTTCTTATGTAGGTACCTATGACCTATACCTATACCTACCTAACAAAAATTGATGTATTTATAAATCGAATTTGGATCTGAGATGAATAAAAAAATATCGATGACCGATATATCGAAATATCGATATTTTTCTACGATATATCGAAGTAATAAAACGATATTTTTTAAAATATCGATAGTCGATATATCGATATTTTCTCTGATATCAACATCCTCGAACACAACACCAATTCATCTACTAGTAGTCTCCAATTCTCCACACAGCTGGCTGTTCCGGGATAGCGCACAGTTCGTTCGTTCTATTTGATCAGCGGGCTCATAGCCGCCCATTAGCCTGTACCGGGTAGCCTGTACAGGGGCAGCCTGTACCGGGGGCTTAAGTAGCTCTCAGCCCGCGTCCCGTCGTTATCGCGGCCCTTCGAGCCGAATAGACCAAAAAGCGATCGTTAGTCCGGGCCCGTTTGTGACGGGCGTTCAAACGGGACCGAGAAATCCCTCCGCTATCACGACATCGTCATGCTTCTACCCCCCCCCCCCCCTCCCACTATCTCTTCCCCCTGTGAAGTCACCAGAAACCGGCGCGGGTGGTCACTTGGAAACGGTCACTTAGCGACCCAACCGATGGTTTACCTTTCGAGTGCGCGTTTCCCCGAGATGTTCGCGGGGCTTCTGAATGGAACAGCGAAAATATTAATTACGTGAGGACCCGTTGCGGGACCGTTGCAATATTTCCTCGCAACGGTATGTGAGACCGCCTAATGTCGCCTTCCTCTCCGTTTGGGTGATTCTCACAAAAAAATGAACCCATAAAAACAAGTTTTTAATGTAACTCTTTCTTTTTCTCATGTTCTCAGTTAATTTTATTGTTGTTTCAATATTTGGTAGTTTCTTGGCAACAGTAAATTGAAACAAAATCACATTGTTTCAAAATCACATTGATAATAACTTAAATTAAATTGACAAGGAAAATCATTTAATATTTTATTGACCCTGGATTCGTTGTCATTTTATGCAGACGTTCAATAGTATCCTTCTCCTCCCTCCTCCTCCCTCACTCCTCCTCCCCTCCTCCTCCTCCTCCTTCTCCTCCCTCCTCCTCCTCCTCCCTCCTCCTCCTCCTCCTCCTCCTCCTCCTCCTCCCTCCTCCTCCTCCTCCTCCTCCCTCCTCCTCCTCCCTACAATACACAACACTTGTAAGGTGTCCCATAGTAAATTTCAAATTTTCGAAAATTTATAGTATAACTAACTTTTTCTTCGCGAAAATTTGATAGATTAAAATGTACGCCAGCATGAACTCGTGTGCAAAATTTCAGATCGATTGGATATCGGAAAGTGGGTTGAAAATCGATCTGAAATTTTGTCTCAAGAAAGAAAGAAAGCAAGCAAGCAAGCAAGCAAGAAGAGAATCGAAGTTAATAGAAAGAGTAAAAAAAAAAAAGAGAAAGAAAGAGAAAAAAAGGGCAGTTTCGAGTTTGGCTTTAAAAAAAAAAAAAAAAGTCCAGTCATGCAGCATGACCCCATGAGCGAATTTTTGAAGAAATCTTCGACATTTCAGTAGCTATTGATCGTGTTGAGAAATTTTAGTTTATGATTTTGATAGACAAACATGGAATCAAATTATTAACACATGCCAAGAGTAAATTCATCAGTTGTGATTACATTTTTTTTTTAAAGCACCTACTACCTACGTTTTAAACAGCATGGTTCTAATATTGGTTATACAGGGATACTTCCATAAGAGTAGTTCAATCTGAATTTGGACAATGTTTCATGCAAATATTACCGATTTTTACAACTAGCGAACGGCATTATTTCCAATTTAGACTGATTTTTCAACTTTGAAATTTTTGAAAACTTGATACATATTCTTATAGGACATTTTACGTTGATTCCGAATATACCACATGTTAGTATGCTAAAAAACAGGCTATTTTGAAATTTTTGACTACATTTTTGAAAATTTCAACCCGAAGATGTAATCCGATCATGCTGGCCAACGAACTTGAACTTTCGTTTTGTGTCCTTAACATTTTAAAATTTGTTTGAAGTTTCTAGCACAATTCTACGGACAGTTATCGTCTGGAATGACACATACATATATACATACATACATATATACATACATACATACATATATACATACATATATACATACATAAAAAAATGCGTTAAACTTCAGAATATGATTCAGAATAGCCTGAAACGGATTTCTGCATAAAAATTTTTCAAAAATTCACATTCTACAAATTTTGAGGCGAGAGCAATAGCTTAATTTTCTTCAAAAATTCGCTAAAAAAGTCCAGTCATGCAGCATGACCCCATGAGCGAATTTTTGAAGAAATCTTCGACATTTCAGTAGCTATTGATCGTGTAGAGAAATTTTAGTTTATGATTTTGATAGACAAACATGGAATCAAATTATTAACACATGCCAAGAGTAAATTCATTAGTTGTGATTACATTTTTTTTTTTTTTAAAGCACCTACTACCTACGTTTTAAACAGCAAGGTTCTAATATTGGTTATACAGGGATACTTCCATAAGAGTAGTTCAATCTGAATTTGGACAATGTTTCATGCAAATATTACCGATTTTTACAACTAGCGAACGGCATTATTTCGATTTTTGACTGATTTTTCAACTTTGAAATTTTTGAAAACTTGATACATATTCTTATAGGAAATTTTACGCTGATTCCGAATATACCACATGTTAGTATGCTGAAAAAATTATTTCGCACAACAAATCGCAAAAAACGGGCTATTTTGAAATTTTTGTCTACATTTTTGAAAATTTCAACCCGAAGATGTAATCCGATCATGCTGGCCAACGAACTTGAACTTTCGTTTTGTGTCCTTAACATTTTAAAATTTGTTTGAAGTTTCTAGCACAATTCTAAGGACAGTTATCGTCTGGAATGATACATACATACATACATACATACATACATACATATATACATACATATATACATATATACATACATACATACATAAAAAAATGCGTTAAACTTCAGAATATGATTCAGAATAGCCTGAAACGGATTTCTGCATAAAATGTTTTCAAAAATTCACATTCTACAAATTTTGAGGCGAGAGCAATAATTTTCTTCAAAACTTCGCTAAAAGTTCCAGTCATGCAGCATGATCGTATGAGCGAATTTTCATTGAATACGGTATTATACAGGGTGATTCCCTCGCAGATGCAAGAAAAAATTTGGGTGATACTACATCAAAAATGGAGCAAAATGCCGCCAACCGCATATTTTTATCTCAATCCGTACTCGAGATATGTTTTTTAAAGGTTTTTTCAGGAATACCGTGTTTTTTCATTTTAAACTCGGATTTCTCCACTTTTCCTCACTCAATTTTAACTTTCAACCTCATTTTCGGTATCAGCATAAAATTTCCTATAAGAATAGTGTACTTGGGTTCTTAAAAGTACCATCCAAAGACCCTTACATCAGCTCAAGCATTGACGATTTTGAAAAAATAATATTTCTGAAAATCTTTAAAACTTTACTACTCTTTTAAAAAGAATCCTGGAAACTGGCAAATCTCACGAAAACTGCTTCATCTAATATGCTTTCCAACGGTATTATCAATTTTACTTTTATTTTGTGATTTAGGGGAGAAAATAATGTTTTAATGTTAAAAAATGTTGGTTTTTCTATGAAATTGTTGGTTTTCTTGAAAGATGACCCTCCATGAACCAACGAGTATGGGGTCAGTTTCTATGTATTTTTTCTAGCTGGATCTTATGGAAACTCTTGCAGATCTCTCAACTACGTTATAATCGAGTTTTACCCCATTACACACATACATTTAATCGTAACAAACAAACTAAAAATTCGCGATTTTATGTGTAAAACTCGGTTATAACGGAGTTGGAGAGATCTACAAATGTTACCATTCGATACAGCGTGAAAAAATACATAGAAACCGACCCTATACTCGTAGGTTCATGGAGGGTCATCTTTCGAGAAAATCCAAATTCATTGAAAACCCCACATTTTTTAACATTAAAACATAATACTAAATAACAAAATAAAAGTAAATTTGATTATACCGTTGGAAAGAGTATTAGAAGAAACAGTTTTCATGAGATTTGCCAGTTTCCAGGATTCGTTTTGGAAGAGTAGTAAAGTTTTAAAGATTTTCAGAAATATTCTTTTTTCAAAATCGTCAATGTTTGAGCTGATGTGAGGGCCTTTGGATGGTACTTTTTAAGAACCCAAGTACACTATTCTTATAGTAAATTTAATGCTGATTCCGAAAATGTGGTCAAAAGGTAAAATTGAATGAAGTAAAGTGGAGAAATTTGAGTTTAAAAGGAAAAAAACACGGTTTTCCTGAAAAAACCTTTAAAAAATCATATCTGGAGAACGGATTGAGATAAAAATTTGCAGTTGGCGGCATTTTACTCCATTTTTGATTTAGTTTCACCCAAATTTTTTTTGCATCTGCGAGGGAATCACCCTGTTGTATGTTACATTGTTTTGAAAAAAGAACGGATATTTACTAGGTACCTTTTTCATTGTTGAAACGAAATGCTTGTTTTATCACTATTTTGAAGGACGTTAGGTACATCCTGTCTAAGTGGTGAGGTATAAAACTCAAACGATTTGTTGTGTAAATGTTGGGTATATAAATTGTTGTATATTGATTTGTTGTGTATGTGAATATAGTACCATTTGTTTTACATTTTCCAATGGTAAACCAAAACATCCATTTCTTACATAGCTCCTTTAGTTTTATAATGGATGGCAATGGGTTACAGGAGTTAGTCACTGTACATATGCTTTATCATCCATTTTAGCGAATTTTTGAAGAAAATTAAGCTATTGCTCTCGCCTCAAAATTTGTAGAATGTGAATTTTTGAAAAACTTTTATGCAGAAATCCGTTTCAGACTATTCTGAATCATATTCTGAAGTTTAACGCATTTTTTTATGTATGTATGTATGTATGTATGTATGTATGTATGTATATATGTATGTGTCATTCCAGACGATAACTGTCCGTAGAATTGTGCTAGAAACTTCAAACAAATTTTAAAATGTTAAGGACACAAAACGAAAGTTCAAGTTCGTTGGCCAGCATGACCGGATTACATCTTCGGGTTGAAATTTTCAAAAATGTAGTCAAAAATTTCAAAATAGCCTGTTTTTTTGCGATTTGTTGTGCGAAATAATTTTTTCAGCATACTAACATGTGGTATATTCGGAATCAGCGTAAAATTTCCTATAAGAATATGTATCAAGTTTTCAAAAATTTCAAAGTTGAAAAATCAGTCAAAAATCGAAATAATGCCGTTCGCTAGTTGTAAAAATCGGTAATATTTGCATGAAACATTGTCCAAATTCAGATTGAACTACTCTTATGGAAGTATCCCTGTATAACCAATCCTAGAACCATGCTGTTTGAAACGTAGGTAGTAGGTGCTTGTTTAATAATTTGATTCCATGTTTGTCTATCAAAATCATAAACTAAAATTTCTCAACACGATCAATAGCGACTGAAATGTCGAAGATTTCTTCGAAAATTCGCTCATGGGGTCATGCTGCATGACTGGACTTCTTCTTTTTATGATTTCCTGCCACCACTTTTCAAGACATGTCAGAGTTCACATGTGATTGTTGTGACACAACTCGGTAAAAGTTGACTATTTAGCATCGCTAAATCAATTTTAATTATTTTGGACGTCTTAGACGCTAACGTTTACGATATTCACATTATGATTTTTGGCCTCCCATCACTTAGCAACGCTCAAGTTGAAATTTACTATCTGCAAAATAAATGTTAACTATTAATTTTATTGCTCAAATTCGTCATATTGTCTGCAAAAAATTGTTAACTATCAATTTTATTGCTGAAAAATTTGTTCTAAATAACATTCTATTATTTAAACAAAGATATTGGATTTCTAGAATTTTTTACATTTTTATCAATTTTGTACCACATTTTAATGGAATTTAATTACAATTTTGAGCATAGGTTTGAGCTTTAATTTATAAATTACCAACTTCATAGTTGATAAACTTTATTTGAGTAATATTCTGCTAAAAAAATAGAAACACCGATGTTTCGCCTTTTTTTGGCATTTTTTGTGATTTTTTTAGTACAGTTTTTGAAATTTGACCAATTTAATGTGCTCAAAAAGTGTTGTCCAACAAACTCATCCTTTCTTTTGAAATGCTTGATTTTTTGGCGAAAGAACGAAGTTTTTATCTCAATTCTATCGAGAGTTATCGTCTGGAATGACACATATATATACATATGGGTAATTTCCAGTCGATAACTCCCTTTAAACACGGCGTAAAAAATTCGTTCGAATGCAGAGAAGTCCGTCTTGGCAAAAGACGGGTCAAGTCCGTTACCCAACCCGATCGCTTCAAAATATCAGGCTCAAATTTACAATTTAATGACCCAAAAATGCTAGAAAATATTTTTTTGGCAAAAAGGCATGTGGGGTGTCACAGTTGAAGAATTTTTAGCGATGAGTCGATTGCAACCACTCCCAGATCTCTAAGATTGATAATAAGCGGGGAAATTCGATTTTTAGGTGAAAAATGAACTTTTCTGACCAAATTTAGACCATGGGGCTTGTAGTCGAAGGATTTTTCAGCGCTGAGTCTATTGCGACCACTCCCAGACCTCTAAGATTTATAGTATTCGAGAAAAATATATTTTTCGGTGAAAAATGACCATTTTAGAGAAAATTCAGACCATAAGTCATGTAGCCTTCCGTTTGTCGCATGTGTTTTTTGCACAAGGATTGTCGCATGAACCTGTGAGGTGCATCTGCACTTTTTCTTAGCTCACAACTAGTCTATTGGCCAGATATGACGAAAATATTATATATATCAATGGAGAAAGGTAATTGGGGTTCTGGAAGGAAAATGTGCTAGCCAAACTGCATATATAATCCCAAGTTCAATAACAAACATTAAAATTTGAACATTGTAAAGGAACATTGTAATGGAAGATTGTAAGTAATCTGGATAAGTACATTCTATCCCTTACTATTTATGATCTAGATTAGACTAGAATTAGCATACCGCCAAATCTAGTCACTGGGCGCTCAATGACTTGTACATTTCGGATAGGTAGAAATCTCGGTAATGTAAACGTATCTTATCTTATAATTATCGGCTCGTCAAAAAATAAGAAGAAAAATCAAACAGAATGGCTTCAAGAAAAATAATAATTACTTATACACATCATTTGAATCAGTAGAATCATCTCCCCCCCTCCGTTTGTCAGAACATTTCCTGCACAGTGGAGAAATATGCTCTGGACACAGGTACTCGCCACAGATCGTGCACGAGTACTTGGTGCTCTTTCTTTTCTTCGCCTCGTAGCAGGGTCCACAGCGTTTTCTTTTTGTGTCTGCTGTTTCATTCCCTTCTTCAGCATGAGCAGCATCTGTGGGTGGATTCTGGAATGATGATGACATCCTGTCTCGAAGTCCCCTAGGGAGTGGTGTCGTGAATGAAGCACGCCGCAATATATGGGGCTTCGCGACCTCTTTGGCTAGCTGCCGCAGGAAGTGTCGACGACTTTTGATTGTATTCTTGTTTCCCCGTAAATTACTTGTGCATTTATGCCAGCAACATTGAGCATGGAAAAAAAGACCACCATTGGCCAACGTCGAACATTTCGAGCAACATTGTAAGTGGCACAAAGCTTGTCTACCGTGTCCACTCCTTTTGTCTTATTGTAGAATGTTACATCTATCTGTTACATATCTACATCAACAGTACGATCGAATAGCAGACGGTGTAGTGCTTCCACATCTTCATCATCCATCAGGTTCACCGTAATCTTGTCAGCCGCCATCTGAAATAAAAATAACACGTGAATTGTCGCATGTACCTGACAGGTGCAAAGTGCGTAAAAGAGGAAAATATTTAATGTTTTCCTATTTAAATGATTACTACAGGTTAGATACACAAACACAAATCCAATAAAATAAGAATTTTTCAAGAAAAAACATAAAAAAATAGAAATTTAATTTACGTACTTGGACGGTCGCATGCACCTGTGAGGTGTTTTTGGTGTCTCTGCAGCAACTGGCACACGCGACAGAGCCCAAACTCGCACTGTCTCTCGAGAAAGTGATTTGAGGAGGATAGATGGAGGGGAATCCTCCCCACCCTTCTCGTTCAGGTAGGGGAGTGGATTACCGTTCACTATGCACCTGTGAGGGCCATGCGACTACTGGAAGGGTAGTTGAAGTATTTTTCAGGGCAGAGTCAATTGCGACCACTCCCAGATCTCTATGATTATTAAATTACAAGCAGATAACATGTTACATGGATATGTCTTTGATTGGGGATTTCATAACGGTTGTCCTCGAGAGTTGCAAACAAATCCTTTAACTTTAAACAAATCCCTTGGGCCGCATCCCGACTAATTCCAACAAAACAACGGTTTACTTATAGAAATGTTGAAAATAACTGTGGAGAGAAGCCACTACAATGAGTTGTTGTTAACAGTCGACTGTTGTCAAGAGGATGAAAATGTTTCCAATGGAGGGGAGTAAATGATGCTTTACGTTAAGAATATTGTAACCGGCTTATTAAAATTGTTTATTTTATAGAGGGAGAAATTAGTAGCTTGAGATGTGAACATGTATCACATAAATCAAGCGCTTTCCAACGAGTGGCGAACGATTTTTGTGCGATGAAAACTGCGGAAGTTCCATTCCCCTAGCAACGGCTGGGTTGTACGTGAAAAACACTGAAATTGTGACACAAATTTTGCGTCACGGAAATTTTTGGTTGAACCCCCAGAGCAAAGACATATCCGTGTCAAAAGCGAGAGAAATCGATTTATAGGTGAAAAATACCCATTTTTGACCAAATTCGGACCATGGGGGGTGAAGTCGAAGTGTTTTAGTGAATTTTTGAAGAAAATTAAGCTATTGCTCTCGCCTCAAAATTTGTAGAATGTGATTTTTTGAAAATATTTTATGCAGAAATCCGTTTCAGGCTATTCTGAATTATATTCTGAAGTTTAACGCATTTTTTTATGTATGTATGTATGTATGTATGTATGTATGTATGTATGTATGTATGTATGTATGTATGTACTCGTATGTATGTATATATGTGTCATTCCAGACGATAACTGTCCGTAGAATTGTGCTAGAAACTTCAAACAAATTTTAAAATGTTAAGGACACAAAACGAAAGTTCAAGTTCGTTGGCCAGCATGATCGGATTACATCTTCGGGTTGAAATTTTCAAAAATGTAGTCAAAAATCTCAAAATAGCCTGTTTTTTGCGATTTGTTGTGCGAAATAATTTTTTCAGCATACTAACATGTGGTATATTCGGAATCCGCGTAAAATTTCCTATAAGAATATGTATCAAGTTTTCAAAAATTTCAAAGTTGGAAAATCAGTCAAAAATCGAAATAATGCCGTTCGCTAGTTGTAAAAATCGGTAATATTTGCATGAAACATTGTCCAAATTCAGATTGAACTACTCTTATGGAAGTATCCTTGTATAACCAATCCTAGAACCATGCTATTTAAAACGTAGGTAGTAGGTGCTTGTTTAAAATTTCATTCCATGTTTGTCTATCAAAATCATAAACTAAAATTTCTCTACACGATCAATAGCGACTGAAATGTCGAAGATTTCTTCAAAAATTCGCTCATGGGGTCATGCTGCATGACTGGACTATTTTCAGATCTGAGTCGATTGCGACCACTCCCAGATCTCAAACATTAATCAGTGCTGAAGCGCTGAAAAACACTTCGACTTCATGCCCCAAGGTCTAAATTTGGTCAAAAATGGGCATTTTCCACCTAAAAATCAATTTGTCTCGCTTATAATTGTTCTTAGAGGTCTGGGAGAGGTGGCAATCGACTCAGCGTGACATATCGAGTCAGTATGTGTAAATTCTTACAAAAAGGAAAACTGAAAGTTTTGAGAATTTCTAGTAATGAATTTCATATTTAGTCTTTCATATCTCCAGAAATAAGTTCAGGGCTAACGAAAACGCTACGAAACTCGGCGCTCCGCGCCTCGCCAGGGGGCAAGCCCCTGGACCCCCGGTTACCTCTATTTACATACTTCGGACGAAATTATTGAAACAAACACAGAATGTGTTTGCGTTGTCGCGCAACCAAGTGACAACCAAACAAGCGTCATTGTTTACTATTCATTTATAACATCAATTTATATAGTTATAGTATGAAACTACGAAAAAAATACGAAATAAATTCGTGATAAATCAAGAGCGATTTATCAAGTAAATGTCCTAAAGAGGCTACATACGAAATTACAGCTTCCTAGAGTGTAAAGCATAGAAATTAGCTTTAAGAGCCACACATCTGATCCGGACCCTGAGCATCGTCAAGTAAATGTCCTAAAGAGGCTACATACGAAATTACAGCTTCCTAGAGTGTAAAGCATAGAAAATAGCTTTAAGAGCCACACATCCGATCCGGACCCTGAGCATCGTCAAGTAAATGTCCTAAAGAGGCTACATACGAAATTACAGCTTCCTAGAGTGTAAAGCATAGAAATTAGCTTTAAGAGCCACACATCTGATCCGGACCCTGAGCATCGTCAAGTAAATGTCCTAAAGAGGCTACAAACGAAATTACAGCTTCCTAGAGTGTAAAGCATAGAAATTAGCTTTAAGAGCCACACATCTGATCCGGACCCTGAGCATCGTCAAGTAAATGTCCTAAAGAGGCTACAAACGAAATTACAGCTTCCTAGAGTGTAAAGCATAGAAATTAGCTTTAAGAGCCACACATCTGATCCGGACCCTGAGCATCGTCATGTAAATGTCCTAAAGAGGCTACAAACGAAATTACAGCTTCCTAGAGTGTAAAGTATAGAAATTACCTATTCAAATTATTTAACCTCCGCTTCACAAATCAAACCGTTTTCGTAATACTCAGATCACCTCCTATGAATCAAATCATCGAAACACAAGCTCAATGAAATCATCAGAAATTAACAAGCGGTTGCAATCATGTTCACAATATCAATTATTGAGAATGATCACCTGTGTGGTAACAATTATTTATATAACCATGCTCATAACTCAGTTTGTTGGACTCGCACTTCGCAGTAGTTAACATAATATTGTTGGATAAATCGAGAGCTTTCGATCGAATGGTCAACGAATTTTGTGGGATGAAAAACGACGAAGTACCATATCCCTAGCAACGACTCGGTTGTACGTGAAAATCATCCGTCACACATTTCGTTACCATCCCGCGTTCCATTTTCGGCTAGTTAGTCCATGGCTAAAACACATTCTGTGTTAAAACTACCTATTTTCGGCCTTGGCTCCCGAACTATGAGAGGTCGTAGATGAGAAGAGAAGGCGGTGAGGAGAGTTTACCTGCCTGCTGGAGGAAGTATCCCATTACAGGCGATCACGCACTCGAGAGGGTCCAGGAACTTGGGACAGAAAGCCTGCAACACCGGTGTCTGGACTGTAGTTTCACTCACTATATCCCACCCCAACCACCACCACGTGCATCACAATAACCTTCTAATCGGTGGTTATTGAATCAGAACATCTGGATCCTTGCGGTCGGCCGGAAGTTGATTGCTCCAGAATAATGGCCTGGTAGTGATTCCTTCGGTTTCGTGTTCTCATGAAAAACGGAGCCCCTTTTTCTCTTTTACTTTTCTTTCTTTTTCAATTTCTCCGGTGTGAAGCTCAACATCCTATTGAGCCTTCCCGTTCAACTTCCGATGTTTATAACAATGGCTATCGACAGCAGTGACATTGATTGTAGGCCTGTATTGTACCTAATGGGTATTCTGATTCGAATGCTAGAACAATCCTTTTAAAGCTCATTCAAGTGGAATTGTCCATATAAAACCTCCAATGAATGAGGCCTTTCAAAATTGTATTTTTTCTTTTTGTTCATTATTTTCATAGTAACAAACCTTTGTTATCTACACAAACTAAATCACTCGCGACGAAGTTGTGGAAACCCATTTCAAAACTGAAGTCAGTGAAATCCCCAGCAAGCTCACGAAAATACGAAGAAAGTACGTGAAAATCAAAAGAAACTAAGCGAGTCAAACTTCGCTAGTAACGCATTGGTTGTATGTGAAAATGAATAGAATTGACCAAGAAACAAATGTTGTTTGAAACCGTGCCTCTATTTTTGCGAACGAAACTTCTCTCAGCTTCTGCACTAGCAGTGAGGCTGCATTTAGAACTGATAGATATATAGGTAAGTATGCAAGGCTAACAGCTAACAAGTTATATTTAAATTCCATAGACAAGGAAACGCTTGCATACGAGTCTGCAATACATTTTATGTCTTTAGTTGCAGACTCGTGTGCAAGCTCTAAGAGCCACTCAGCTGATCCGGACCCTGGGCATCGTCAAGTAAATGTCCTAAAGAGGCTACATACGAAATTACAGCTTCCTAGAGTATAAAGTATAGGAATTACCGATTAAAATGATTTAAACACCGCTTCACAAATCAAACCGTTCTCGTAATATTCGGATCACCTGCTATGAATCAAATCATCGAAACATCAGCTCAATGAAATCATCAGAAATTAACAAGCGGTGGCAATCATGTTCACAATATCAATTATTGAGAATGATCACCTGTGTGTACACAATTATTCAAATAACCATGCTCATAACTCAGCTTGTTGGCCACGCACTTAGCAGTAGTTAACATAATATGGTTGAATAAATCGAGAACTTTCGAACGAATGGTCAACGAATTTTGTGGGATGAAAAACGACGATGCTAAAAACCTTGAAAATATTAAAGCTGAAATCTTCGATAAAACTTCGAAAGCAAGAACAAAATGCCGCTGATGACCTTTGTGGTTGACGTATGGGAAAAAAACACGAAAGAAAGACCAATACAAAGGTAAAACCAACAACAAAAGACGGCACGGAGAAAATTCAGGCGATTTTGTCGGGTGTTTATGTGTATCCATGCCAACTGCATGATAGTTGCTAAGTTATTCTAGAGTGTTATCCTAGAGGAAGGTCAAGTTTTCGTCTCGTAATTACGATTCCGAAAAAGCTGAGCACGAGTAAAGCTGACTCTTCCCGTTCCGAAAAGCGTTTCCACGTTACGAAAACCTCTTCTCGTTTCGGGAAGGCCATTTTCGTATACGAGAAAATGAATACGAGAAGTACAAAAACTCTCTATTTTATCATGACCCCCAGCCAAACGACATATCTAGGTATGTCAAAAAATTGTCAGTATAGCTTCCACACATATTCTAACATGGAATGGACGTTTAGAATCATTTGTTCTAGTTTACCGTGCATTACAAGTACAGGGTGGTCCGTAATAAACGGACACATTTTATAATCCTGTAACATTCACAAATTCGATCGTAGGGATTAAAAAATAAGCAGAACGTGTAGAGAAAATCAGTAAGTTTTATTCACAATCGAAAAACCGGAAAAAAAATTATCAAGTTTTAAAAATTATGTCATTTAAATGACAACCCTGTTTGGTAACGCACAGTTCAAGACGGTCCTTGAAGTTCTGCATCACTCTTTGCACCATATCTTCCGGTATTTCCGCGATTTCTCGTCTTATTGACTGCTTCAATGCTTGAATGGTTCGTGGTTTGTCCACGTACACTTTAGATTTCAGGTGGCTTTTTGCTTTTTACGAACGATTTTTCCCGGACGCGTGATCTCCCGGCATGGGGGGATGTTCCCTGGCCTCCTCGTTCCCCAGACCTCACCCCCAGTGACTTTTTTCTATGGGGCCACCTGAAATATAAAGTGTACGTGGACAAACCACGAACCATTCAAGCATTAAGACGAGAAATCGCGGAAATATTGGAAGATATGGTGCAAAGAGTGATGCAGAACTTCAAGGACCGTCTTGAACAAACTGTGCGTTACCAAACAGGGTCGTCATTTAAATTTTTTTTTTTTTTTTTTCGTGATTTATTTATTGCAACTGAAACATATACATCTCATCTAGCAATATTACATTTCATGTTAGGCTCACTAAGGGGGGAGGTTTACAGCAAAACCTGGCCCATACTTGTATCAAGTACAGTTAAAAGAACACTGGATTACACTTGCACTATTTGCACAGCACAGTTAGGTCCAGAGGTTTATTTCTCTTGAGTCGCCGAAGTTCTCCTTCGTTGTTTAAAACGTTGAGCATCTCCAGGTTCTCGTGTTTGTGGAGGCGATGTTCGTGCTTCCTTGCATATTTGGCGATAATTTCGGTGACCGTTTCTACCCTCAAGTCTCGATGAATATCATCATTCCGCATGAACTATACTTCTCAGTATTATATTTTGTCGGGTTTGGATTGTTTTAATATTTGATTTTTTCGCACAACCCCAAAGCTGAATCCCATAGGTCCAGATAGGGCGCAGTATCTGTTTGTATATGAGTAGTTTATTGTGTAGTGAGAGATGGGAGTTCCTTCCCATCAACCAGTACATCTTTCTGAACTTGATTTTTAGTTCCTGATTCTTTTTTTCAATGTGATATTTCCAGTTAAGTTTGGAATCAAGGTGCATCCCTAAGTATTTTACAGTGTCAGAGTATGGAATTTTATTTGAGTTGATCTCAACTTCTGGGGCTATGATTTTTCTATTAGTAAAGTTGATATGCACTGACTTTGTTTCATTTAGTTTCATTCTCCACATCTTGGTCCAATTGACAACCTTGTTAGTGGACGTCTGTAGATTGCGAGTTGCAGTTTCAGCGTCATCTCCAACAGAGAGGATGGCAGTATCATCTGCAAAAGTAGCTACAGTTGTGTTTTCCTGTTGTGGAAGATCTCGTGTGTACAGCAGGTAAAGTACTGGGCCCAGGACACTGCCTTGCGGTACCCCTGCTTTTATAGGCTTCAAGACAGAGTACTGGTCACCCTGCTTTACCCTGAAGTGTCTGTTCGCTAGGTAGGATTTTAGGAGTAAGTAAAACTGTTTTGGGAGATCCCTGTGCAGTTTATACTCAAGTCCCTTGTGCCAGACCTTGTCAAATGCCTGGGCCACGTCCAGGAAGATACTGGCACATATTTTTTTACCTTCTAGAGCCTTTTCTATTATGTTAGTGATTCTATGAACTTGATCTAGCGTAGAGTGGCGTTGCCTGAAACCGAATTGGTGGTCTGGTATCAATTTTCTGTCTTCAATAATTGGTTTAAGCCGTTTGAGCAACAATTTTTCGAACAGTTTTGATAAGACAGGGAGGAGGGATATGGGTCGGTACCCCGTCTTCTCATTTGGTGATTTTCCTGGTTTGGAGATCATTATGACTTCCGCTACTTTCCACTGGGAAGGTACATGTCGTAACCTGAACGTGGCGTTGATGATATGAAGTAGTTTTGTTATAGCCTTTTCAGGGAGCTCTTTCACAATTCGACCGGTTATCAGGTCATAGCCTGGGGTCTTTTTAGGATTAATGTTGCCCTTAATTTCATCTTTGAGTTCTTTTAACGTAACGGGCCGAATATCAAGCTCATCCGTTTTTTCTATCAGTGTTGCGTTTTCTTCAGGTGTCTGCACTGGAAGAGGTTGAAAAGTTTCATAGAGATGATCTGCAAAAAGTTGAGCTTTCTCTCGGTTACTTCTGGCCCATGTCCCGTCATCCTTTTTGATTGGAGGAGAATGAACTTTAGGTCTATTTATATTTTTGGTTACCTTGTAGAGGGAGTATTCGGTGTCTTTCTCTGCAGTTAGGTTACTCAAAAAATGTTCAACTGATTGGTTATCTATTGATCTAATAAGATATTTAAGTTTGTTACCGAGTCTATTAAGAATAGTTTTGTTTTCAGGGGTTCTGTTATTCTTCCATTTCCTTCTGGCTTTACGTTTGGCGCACAGGAGATCCCTTACTTCTAACGGATATGATTTCGAATTAGTGTCATAGTTACAGTTTTGGTTTATTGGGGTACATAACCAGGCTGCTTGTTGTATGTTATTGATGAATAAGTCGAGTTCGTCTTCCAGTTGTTTAGGGGTTTTCAGAGGAACTTTAAGGTCGATCGATGTTTCCAATTGCTGCCGGAAACAGGACCAGCAAGTATTTCTATTGAATAAACTCGGAGAATTTTCACTAATGATTACTTTTTCACTGATTGTTATTATGACAGGCGAGTGGTCAGAGGGTAGGTCATCGCTGTCCTCTAGATTTATGTAACCACTTGAGATACCTTTGCTTATAAAGAAGTCTATTAGGTCTGGGGTTTTGTTAGCATCCGTGGGCCAGTATGTAGGCCTTCCAGTTGAGAGGAAGTCGCACTTGAAAGAAGCTGCTGCTTCATACAACTCTTTACCTTTAGCCGTGGTTAATCGCGAACCCCAGAAGGTATTTTTGGCATTGTAGTCACCTCCTATTATAAAGTTGTTACCAAGCGATTTAAGAAGGACCGTATAATCATCTTTCTTTAAGTTAAACCTGGGGGGACAGTATATTGCGGCTATACTAAAGCTTTTATTATTGAGTTGTACCTTGACCAAAGTTACCTGCATTTTTTCCTCTTCGATTTTTGGTTCTTCATGGTGAGTGATGTTAGCTTTAATGAGAATTGCCGAACCTCCTCTAGCTTTATTACTTGGGTGTAACGTATGATAACATGTGTATCCTCTTATTTTGATGTATGACGTCCGAGTGAAATGGGTTTCAGAAATAAGTAAGATGTCTATCTTGTTGGAGTGGAGAAATAATTCGACTTCCTTAATGTGATTTAGCAATCCGTTCGCATTCCATGTTGCTATTCTTAAAGTCGGTCCCATTAAATCAGTCCATGGCTAGTAAGTCCTTTTTCTAGCTTAGTTATTCTTTCAAATAACTGTTTATTGGTATGTTTTTGTTCATCCAGTCTTTCCAGTATCTGTGCCAGCATTTTTTCTGTGTTCGACACATTAACCTCTTTTTTAGCAACGGTAGCATATGAAACCTTTGAAGTAGTTGCTCCTGTAATGGTTGAAGTAAGCGATTTCCGCCTATTAAAATTCCTCTCAACTGAAGCATCACGCTTGGTCTGTTCTTTCAGTTGGGGTTTAGTAATTTTGTTTCTCATTCTTTGTAGCTCCTTAGCTACCTCGCATCCTCGATAATTTGCTGGATGATTCCCTTTGCAGTTGACACATTTGGGGGAGTCCGCTTTGTTCAGGGTACATTCAGAAGTTTTATGCTTTCCAGCACATTTCACACAAGCAGATTCCTTCCCGCAGTAGGATTGGGTATGCATGTATGACTGGCAATTCTTACATTGGGGAATGAGTTTAGAAGTTTTTTTCACCGGCTCAATCTTCACAATTATGTTGAGAATGGCCTTAATACTATAGATTTTATTTACATCCTCATTTTTGTCGAAGGTTAACATAAAGAGAGGAAGAGGTTTATGAATGGTTACAATTTCACCACTGTCATTTTTCCTTTTCTCTTTCTTGAGAATGTTGGTAACATCCAGGATGGCAAGACCTTGCTCCTTAAGGTCTCCAATAATGTCAGTTTTCTCACATGTTTCATGTAATCCTCTAACCATGACCTTAATAGGTCTGTCTGCTTTGTCTTGATATGTGAACCACTGTTTTTTATCTGAACGTAGTTTGTCTGTAATCAGTTTCCAATTGGTTCTTGTATCTACGTTTATTTTCCAAACGTTATTATTGAGAGCAGTGACCTTGTATTGCTCTCTAGGGATATTCAGTAACATATCTTTGAGGGCTGCGTAGCTCTTTAGCCCTACAACATTTATGGGTGGTGGAGGAGGGTCCTTTTTAGGCTTAATCGTTTCTACCTTGGTTACCTTGGTTACGTCCTTGTCAGTCTTAGTCGTGTTGGTAGGCCATTCAACCTCCGGAGAACGCCGAGCCTTACGCTTTTTGCGGGCCCTTTTTAAGATCCAGTCAGTTTCTCGAGACAATTCGTCTTCGTCCGTACTGTAGGATGTAGGGACGTTGGGTTGAGTTAATTCCGATGTCCTTTGTTTTTCCTTTTGATTTTCATTTAATTTAACAATATGATCGTTAGCTTGACTGAGGTAATCGCATAAGTCAGTTATAATAGAGTACAGATGATTAAAAGCATCACTTACATTGGGGTCAGCGAAGGCTCTTGTTGTTATGCGATGTTGCAATAACTCTTGCTTAGTTTGATCAACAATGTCCTGGAGCGTCGTCTGCTCGCCAGCGGCGTCCGCCTTGTCAGTCATCCCACTAAATAAACATTCCCAAACGCGAAGCGAAACATCAGTGTAATAAACCTTTATCGCGGGAGGTCGCTCCGATGTTATTCCAACGAGCTCTCGCACAAGACTGATTGGACCATATCTTCCGGTATTCCCGCGATTTCTCGTCTTATTGACTGCTTCAATGCTTGAATGGTTCGTGGTTTGTCCACGTACACTTTAGATTTCAGGTGGCTTTTTGCTTTTTACGAACGATTTTTCCCGGACGCGTGATCTCCCGGCATGGGGGGATGTTCCCTGGCCTCCTCGTTCCCCAGACCTCACCCCCAGTGACTTTTTTCTATGGGGCCACCTGAAATCTAAAGTGTACGTGGACAAACCACGAACCATTCAAGCATTAAGACGAGAAATCGCGGAAATATTGGAAGATATGGTGCAAAAAGTGATGCAGAACTTCAAGGACCGTCTTGAACAAACTGTGCGTTACCAAACAGGGTCGTCATTTAAATGACATAATTTTTAAAACTTGATTATTTTTTTCCGATTTTTCGATTGTGAATAAAACCTACTGATTTTCTCTACACGTTCTGCTTATTTTTTAATCCCTACGATCGAATTTGTGAATGTTACAGGATTTTAAAATGTGTCCGTTTATTACGGACCACCCTGTACCTGTACTTGTTAACTTGTACAGTTGTAACTTGTTTTATGAAATAGGCCCCTGCTATAGACGTCTTCTTTTAGCACGTTGACTAGTCCTCTTCCCCAGCTACCTGAGAAGGCTCAGCTCCGCTCCTGGTGTTAGGTTAGCTGCCGGTTTCCCTTGAGAACTTCTTTAGATCGGTTTTTTTTTCTTTATTTTTACAGTCATTTTGTTCTCCATTGAAATCCAAAACCTCTCCTTTTTTTTCATGCAGTTCCTTTTCTCAAGAGGCATTGAAATCAAAAGACCTGGTTGCAGGTGGAATCTTATCTCAGCTCAACTAAGCCCCCTTCATTTTCAAACTTCCCTGAGAACTTTTTTCCCCATTACTATATATATATCTAGAAAAGATAACAGAAAAAACGTCACAAAACTATTTCTATATTTCGGCTGTTTGCCTTTTTCAAACTAAAAAAAAGTCCAGTCATGCAGCATGACCCCATGAGCGAATTTTTGAAGAAATCTTAGACATTTCAGTCGCTATTGATCGTGTTGAGAAATTTTAGTTTATGATTTTGATAGACAAACATGGAATCAAATTATTAACACATGCACAGAGTAAACTCATCAGTTGTGATTACATTTATTTTTTTTTTTTTTTTTTTTTAAGCACCTACTACCTACGTTTTAAACAGCTTGGTTCTAGGATTGGTTATACAGGGATACTTCCATAAGAGTAGTTCAATCTGAATTTGGACAATGTTTCATGCAAATATTACCGATTTTTACAACTAGCGAACGGCATTATTTCGATTTTTGACTGATTTTTCAACTTTGAAATTTTTGAAAACTTGATACATATTCTTATAGGAAATTTTACGCTGATTCCGAATATACCACATGTTAGTATGCTGAAAAAATTATTTCGCACAACAAATCGCAAAAAACGGGCTATTTTGACATTTTTGACTACATTTTTGAAAATTTCAACCCGGAGATGTAATCCGATCATGCTGGCCAATGAACTTGAACTTTCGTTTTGTGTCCTTAACATTTTAAAATTTGTTTGAAGTTTCTAGCACAATTCTACGGACAGTTATCGTCTGGAATGACACATACATACATATATACATATATACATACATATATACATACATAAAAAAATGCGTTAAACTTCAGAATGTGATTCAGAATAGCCTGAAACGGATTTCTGCATAAAATTTTTTCAAAAATTCACATTCTACAAATTTTGAGGCGAGAGCAATAGCTTAATTTTCTTCAAAAATTCGCTAAAAGAAATTGAATAATTGTGGGAAATTTGTGTACAACGTTGACAAGGAATTTTGGTAACTTTGGATTTGGAATCATCGTCTTATGTTGAGGCCTGGAGGATCGTAAGCACCCAGACACCAATGTGTGTGTATGAGTTGATTTGTAAAGAGTGTCCTGCGTTTTACGTAGGGAAGGCCGAAACCCAACTCAACTTTAGGGTTAACAATCATCGAGCATCTGTGGTGAGTGCTAATGAAGACCTGCTTGTAAGCCGCCATGCCACAACCCATAACACAACGTTCGATGACTGTTTCGGCATAAAAGTTTTGAAAAAAATGAAACCCCACGAGAACAAGAGGCTCCTTAACGAATCAGAAAAAGCACATTGCAACGTTTTGGGTGCTTACGATCCTCCAGGCCTCAACATAAGACGATGATTCCAAATCCAAAGTTACCAAAATTCCTTGTTAACGTTGTACACAAATTTCCCACAGCTATTAAATTTCTTTGTTAGTTTGAAAAACGCTGCAAATTATTTCACAAAGGTTTATTATTCTTTCAATTGAGTATGATCGTAGTTTTAGTTGGCTAGCGTACGTCATAAGGCCCGTCCAGACTCCTCGGCGTGTCCTACTTCGAGTTGCCACAACCTATACTTCTATAATTATATATGCATGTTTACATTTCTCGATTTGAGCTCCTATCTATTCAAATAGTTATTGCCTTAATAATATCATTATCTAAGAACGTACGAAAAGTCGAGAGGCTATGTTATTAAATATGCGTAGGAAAAGCTTTGGTATTAACACACAAATATGACCTTGAAAAAAACATATATTCATGCCTCGAAGGAACGCCGGCGCCGTACCCACCACAAGGTGCCGCGGCGCCGGCGCCTCCTCTCACTCCACCCCCCCGCTCACCCCCCTCACCGCCCACCGTGACCCCCTGCCAAGCGTGCCAGGCGTGCGCGCGTAGAAAAAGACACTATTTCGCCCGTTTTTGGCCCATAGCATCTATGCGAGTAAAGCGATCGGGATGGTTAAACGTTAGGACCAACTAGACCCCGAATGGAGTCTATGTGCGAAAGAACGGGTTTTTTAAGTCAATTCTTAGGCCTTTTATGGCCCGGACGGCGGACGGCGAACGGCGAACGGCGGACGGCGGACGGACATTTCAAATTTGGATTCTACGTACCTTGAAACGTAAAGTGACAAAGTTTGAGGGGGGGTTATAAAAAATTTTTTGCTACACGATCACATAGGCTTATTATTGGAAATGATAAACCAAAAGGCAAAAAGCCGAAATATAAAAATAGTTTTGTGATGTTTTTCTGTTATCTTTTCTAATTATTGTATAATATATATATATATATATATATATATATATATATATATATATATATTTCAAAATTTTTTTTATCAACGTTTCGCATTTTGCGTTATCAAGACTGTTGGGATCTTTTTTTTTTTTTTTTTAATTAATTCATTTCAGGCCTCTTGTTAAATTTCAATCTCTAACTCAAAAGCTTCTATCAAAAATGTAAACCATCTCAACTCTAAATTTTCCCACATTTTTTGCTCATATCGTAGGTACCTCCGGGAAAGTAGTGATGTTTACCAGCGTGACCATCATGGAGACGGCATCATGGACACTCCACTGCATTAAGCAACATGCCACAAATTGCTAAGAAGATGAGTTTCACCCAGATCCCAACAGTCTTGATAACGCAAAATGCGAAACGTTGATAAAAAATTTTTGAAATTTATGAATTCCTTTGTGAATAGTTTGTGTCCAATTTAAGTGTATATATATATATATATATATATATATATATATATATATATATATATATATATATATATATATATATATATATATATATATATATATATATATATATATATATACTCGGCCCTTCGGGCCTCGCCGGATCTTTTCTCTTTTCTTTTCTCTTTTCTTTTTAAAGAAAAAAAAAAAATTTCAAGCCTGGCCGGGATTCGAACCCACGACCTCTCGCTTCCCATCTCGGGACAAAAGACGTTACACAAAAAAAGTGGATATTTAAAAAAAATTATTGGGGGTCGGCCTAAGAATTGCATAGCAATTAATATATATATTCATTAATAATGGTTCTGCCGAACTATATATAATTAGTTGTGAGAAAGAAATTTAGACAGATATATATTATAGAACGAAAGAATTGTTTCTAATATTTCGAGCAAGTCTTGATCACAGAAATGATTTCATGAGTCCTGGTTGCGTCGTTTCAATTTTGGTATCCATGGCCGAAACAGAATAATTTGTGGTGCCATTTTTCGCAAATAATTAGTCATTTAAATCGAGGCCAGGGGGTCTGTTAGCTCCTAAAACCCATCAGTGAGCCCTTTCTGATTGTTGCAATAGACGATCTTTAGCCGTTCTGGAAATTTGCGCAACACTTTTACTCTAAAGCACTCATCAAAAGATGCATCATGAGATCGTGCATGAACTTTAACTGGAAGTGTTCTGGGTTGATGAACTGAGGCCCTGTGATTGTTTATACGCAGATTCAGGGATGTGGCTTTTCCTACACAAAAAGGTGGTCCATCTTCGTATTTATTGCATATCAGTTTATATACACTTTATTATGTTAGACACATATTATTGATGAGCCTACTTTCACTTCGGCCAATACATCACATACCTACAGATGGCAAGGATACGCGGAATGCCAGTCGAAGAACTGTGTCTATCAACTAATATGCGGCGGAGCTAACAGACCCCCTTGCCTCAATTTAAATGACTAATTAATTGCAAAAAATGGCACCACAAATTATTCTGTTTCGGCCATGGATACCGAAATTGAAACAACCCAACCAGGACTCGTGAAATCATTTCTATTCTCGTTTTCTGTGATCAAGACTTGCTCGAAATATTAGAAATGATTCCCTCGTTCTATATATCTGTCTAAATTTATTTCTCACAAATAATTAGGTATATATATACATATACATATACAGGGTGATTCCCTCGCAGATGCAAAAAAAAATTTGGGTGAAACTACATCAAAAATGGAGTAAAATGCCGCCAACCGCATATTTTTATCTCAATCCGTACTCGAGATATGATTTTTTAAAGGTTTTTTCAGGAGTACCGTGTTTTTTCAATTTAAACTCGGATTTCTCCACTTTGCCTCATTTAATTTTAGCTTTCAACCTCATTTTCGGTATCACCATAAAATTTCCTATAAGAATAGTGTACTTGGGTTCTTAAAAAGTACCATCCGAAGACCGTCACATCAGCTCTAACATTGACGATTTTGAAAAAATAATATTTCTGAAAATCTTTAAAACTTTACTCTTCTCTTTTAAAAAGAATCCTGGAAACTGGCAAATCTCATGAAAACTGCTTCATCTAATATCCTTTCCAACGGTATTTTCAATTTTACTTTTATTTTGTTATTTAGGGGAGAAAATAATGTTTTAATGTTAAAAAATGTGGGTTTTTCAATGAAATTGTTGGTTTTCTCGAAAGATGACCCTCCATGAACCAACGAGTATGGGGTCGGTTTCTATGTATTTTTTCGCGCTGGATCGAATGGAAACTCTTGCAGATCTCTCAACTACGTTATAATCGAGTTTTACACTTTAATTAACTAGTTTTACCCCATAACACATATACATTTAATCGTAACAAACAAATTAAACATTTGCGATTTTAAGTGTAAAACTTGGTTATAACGGAGTTGGAGAGATCTACAAATAATGTTATCATTCGATACAGCGTGAAAAAAATACATAGAAACCGACACCATACTCGTAGGTTCATGGAGAGTCATCTTTCGAGAAAACCAACAATTTCATTGAAAAACCCACATTTTTTAACATTAAAACATAATTTTCTCCACTAAATAACAAAATAAAAGTAAACTTGAATATACTGTTAAAAAGAGTATTAGACCTTCGTTCTAACTGCTTCCAGTGTTCATGAGATTTGCCAGTTTCCAGGATTCGTTTTGAAAGAGTAGTAAAGTTTTAAAAATGTTCAGAAATATACTTTTTTCAAAATCGTCAATGTTTGAGCTGATGTGAGGGCCTTTGGATGGTACTTTTTAAGAACCCAAGTACACTATTCTTATAGTAAATTTAATGCTGATTCCGAAAATGTGGTCAAAAATTAAAATTAAATTAAGTAAAGTGGAGAAATTTGAGTTTAAAAGGGAAAAACACGGTTTTCCTGAAAAAACATTTAAAAAATCATATCTCGAGAACGGATTGAGATAAAAATATGCAGTTGGCGGCATTTTACTCCATTTTTGACTTAGTTTCACCCAAATTTTTTTTTTGCATCTGCGAGGGAATCACCCTGTATATATATATATATATATATATATATATATATATATATATATATATATATATATATATATATATATATATATATATATATATATATATAATGGGTAGGTGGAAGTTCCGTATTCAAGCGCGAACACAATAATTTCGTTTCCCAAAATGAAATAGTCCACTCGGAATTCGCATATCGTTAACATAAATTTCGATCCTTGTCATGTCCAATGTCCGTACAGATCTGCTATTTATGTTATTCGGAGTGTGAGGAACATGACTGAATTAGAAAAACATTTTTTTCTGAACCTATGATTAGATGAAAACATGGAAGAAGTTCATAGTGTAATGTAGCAATAGACTAGATTATACTAGACTAGAATAGATTAAAATGTTCTTGCGGCTACGAATATTGCGGTCAAACTGGTAGGAAATTCAGGGAAAGAATAGAAGAGCATCAGGAGGATTTCAGGGAAAATAAGGGTAGGTTTACAGTTGCAAAACATCTTCAGGAATCAAATCATAATTACAATTTTGATTTGACAGATAGACATTTTGTAGATTCTTCATTTTTGTCCACAGGAAGGTACGTTGAATGTGCTTGAAAAATTCGAAATTATCAAAAGTTACAGATCTGGTAAATGTTTAAATGAGGATATACCTCAATATTTTTCACCACTGAAAAGTCCAGTTCTGTAAAGCTTGGAATTATCCCTTCAAACTGTTGAAACCAGAAATTCTTCCCCTCCTTTCACTTCATTTGCTACAACCACCCTTCAGTTAGCTCGCACTTAATTGGTTGTAACTCCAGCCCCCTTTCCTTTCTCTCGACCAATGGGATTCAATCTCCCTTCACCTGTAACTATATAAGCTGTGTCCTTTCTAATGTGTGTTCAGTTATTGTTAGTTACTGATGATGACCTAATCGTCAAAATCGATTTAACATTGTAACTCTTTATTTTTCGTGGAAATACACAACGTTTTATCACTAACTTCCGTTTTGAAATGGGTTTCCACAACTTCGTCGCGAGCGATTTAGTTCGTTGCAGCAAGACATTCAAAATTTTAGAAAGCTGAAAATATATAAAGGTTGTATTTGCCATGAGACGGTTCGCTGTAGTTCCTACATACAATATCGACCGATTTTCGTGATTTTTCTTTTGTTCCAATATGAATTTGATATAGTTTTCGAACTTACGTCTGGATTTTAAAATTTCATCAAGTGAGGAGGTGAATGGAGGGGGTTATTCAAGGTTATTGGAGGTTATTCTAGGTTATGTGTGAATGGAGGGGGTAATGTCGATAAATCCTGACGTTTTAACTATTCTCATTAATTTTTCGTGATTCCCCCCCCCCCCCCCCCCCCTTTATTATATGAATTTAGTCTAGTTTGGAAAAATGTATCAGGAGTATAACTACCACTTTTAACATTTCAAAGCCATCTAAATGGCTCATTTTTTCTTTGAAAATCCGCTTAAGTGGTTTTAGCGAATTTTTGATGAAAATTAAGCTATTGCTCTCGCCTCAAAATTTGTAGAATGTGAATTTTTGAAAAAAATTTATGCAGAAATCCGTTTCAGGCTATTCTGAATCATATTCTGAAGTTTAACGCATTTTTTTATGTATGTATGTATATATGTATGTATATATGTATGTATATATGTATGTATGTATGTATGTATGTATGTGTCATTCCAGACGATAACTGTCCGTAGGATTGTGCTAGAAACTTCAAACAAATTTTAAAATGTTAAGGACACAAAACAAAAGTTCAAGTTCGTTGGCCAGCATGATCGGATTACATCTTCGGGTTGAAATTTTCAAAAATGTAGTCAAAAATGTCAAAATAGCCTGTTTTTTGCGATTTGTTGTGCGAAATAATTTTTTTCAGCATACTAACATGTGGTATATTCGGAATCAGCGTAAAATTTCCTATAAGAATATGTATCAAGTTTTCAAAAATTTCAAAGTTGAAAAATCAGTCAAAAATCGAAATAATGCCGTTCGCTAGTTGTAAAAATCGGTAATATTTGCATGAAACATTGTCCAAATTCAGATTGAACTACTCTTATGGAAGTATCCCTGTATAACCAATCCTAGAACCATGCTGTTTAAAACGTAGGTAGTAGGTGCTTGTTAAAAAAAAAAATAATTACAACTGATAAGTTTACTCTGTGAAATATTCCGTCCTCCGATTTTCTCGGTCGCTCTCTTTAATGTTTTACGCTCAACTGTTTTAGGAGTGGATGTAGCTTTAATACTGACTGTGGCTTAGAAAATATCAGCCATGAAATTATGAAGAAGTTCTATTTATGTACGTACTAGCACGCAGACCCAAAGTCGAAGATTTCTTCAAAAATTCGCTCATGGGGTCATGCTGCATGACTGGACTTTTTTCAGACCTTCTGTATTGGAAATCGACCCCTCGATTCGTCCGAGTTAAACGAGCCAATCTGATTTGTTAGTCGATGTGAGGATCAAATCTCAACGACTACTGTGTGTAGGTTTTCACCATTCACTACCATGACCATGGATGAAGAATGTTGCAGACAGTCAAGGATAATTCTAGTTGACCTAAAGAAAGAGGCTAGAGAAGAATACAAAGTTTACTCTTTTCACAGGTCATCTATGAGTGCAGAAGTTTCAGTGATGTGCAATCTCGAACGAAAGACTAGTCGTCCAAGTTCGACCTTCGGGGCTCCCGGATTCATTAACAACTTAGTTCCGAGAGGAAAAAGACACGTTGAGACTTTTAATAGGAAAAGTCACCGAGAGAATGAATCTGAACGGGGAATCAATAAAACATCCTCTGAAAGAGAGCGGCAGTAAGTAATGGACAGGGGGAAAGGAATCGCATTGGGACAGAAGAACAGAAAGTAGGAAAAGCTTCGGGAAGATCTTTCAGCGTTGTAAATTAATGATGTCAGTAGTCCATTAAGTTGGTGGGAGGGGTGAGGTTCCACAGCGGCAGGTTCTATTTGCCGGTTTTTCGGGCTGGGAAATAAGGAAGTGGAAGCGGTTATGCTCAAAAAGGTGGCTTTCTGGGGAAAGTGGGGGAGACGAAACAGCTCTTATTTCCTCCTGGAATGGGACGGGGAACCTCGTCGAGTGAAAAATACTCGAGAAATTCCCCTTCTGGAGTGACTAAGTCGCGGTGGATTTTCCACAGGAGAAAACGAGTGTCTCAAACGAGGCAGTTGGAAGCGGGAGCTATGGTGACTTCGGAGACCTTCCAGTGGTTTGTTAGTTGTTACCATGGTTTTCTCCCTTTTCCCTTTTCTCGAGACGCTAACAAAGGGCAGGTCTCACCTTCTTGATTCATTGTCCTCCTAAAATAAAGGGTTGTTCCGCCTGTTCTTGCCGAGAACGCGTTGGAACGAGCTCGGAATTGGTGGGCCCTCGAGGCAGACCTTGTCGTGCACAAGCTAAGATGTCAACAAGCACGGCATCTTTTGTCTAATCTTCGTTTGAATATGAAAGTACAGTGAAACTTGGATAATTCGAACCTAAAGGGACCAGTCAAAAACTTCGAATTAACCAAAAATTCGAATTAAAGATTATATTTTTACATGTAGTGGATTTAAATATGTTTTACTTGGCGTCGGTAGACCAAGGGACATTTATATTCTGATTATGCGGGGTAGTCCCCGTGTTATTCCTGTAAGGAATGTGGGCGGATCCGTCAAGGTCAGCTTGCTCGGCGGGGTGACCTGAGAGATAGTTCGTGTCGCAGCCCCCCCCCCCCGGAACGTTGATTTATGAGGCTTACTCGAGTGTAAAATGTGATAAATGTTCATTTCCTATAATGAGGTGTTCAGTCCGGTGTTCAAAAATAGTGGAGTCCACCTACCCTACGCATCACTTCCATTAATGTTTGCAGTAAATTGTCATAATCCTCTGACGCTCGTAATAATTACCAATAATTCGGCCGGCCACTCCAACGTGATATTCTCATATTCCCCGCAGATGCAGTTACGTCAAAAAATGCGGTATGAGATCTGCGTGGCGGGAAGCTGGGAGTATCGCATTAACCCATTAGCTGGAGTGGTGTTGGGGGCGCACTCTGTCGCACGCCATTAGCAAACAAAGCCGGTAAAACAGGGTGGAGGGTTGGAGTTGGGCCTCATCCTACCCCGTCAAACTTACCCCCTACCCTTAAACCCTCACGTTTCCACACCCCCCCACTACCCCCATAACCAACCACTCTTGTTAATTCAGTGAATGGTGGAGGTTCGGGCGTCATGTGGATACATCATCTAGAAGGGTGGGGGGTGTGTTTTTTAATTAAGTTTAAAAACGCGGAGGGATGATTAAGGGTTGACGGGGGTGGGTGGAGCAAACGGTTGAAACTGTAGCTTTCAGGATCTGATGTTGAAAGTGGTGAACAGAAGGGGATGGGGGATGATTCAGTGTGGGGCTACATTTTCGTGGGAGGTGCGAAACCGGCCCACGAAACCCACCCCTTTCACCCACGAAATTATGGAAGGCAATTACATTTTCCGTGGCGGCAGGGGACTTACCCCTTTTATTTGGATTTTTCGGGTGATGAGGTGGATTGGAGGGGGAAAAAAGAGAGCACAGACAGAAAGAGAGAGAGACAACTCAACTCGTGAAATATTCACAACATCACAAACAGAGGGGGAACAGGAAAAACGTATTTACAAAATATTTTAGTGTCACTTTTTTTGGGGGGAGCAATTGACAGATGGCTGAAGCGGTGGTGGGCTCTGAATATTTCACGAGGTTTTTGATTATTTCATGCCGAATAATCGAGGAGCTAAATGGCTGCCGTCAGTGCAATCAGAATATCAGCGTGGGATTGAGTTGCACATTCCGTTGACGTTGATTGGAAAGACAGGAAAACATAAAAAAATTTATGTTTGAACTATCATTCATCGTAATATATAGGGGAAAATACCCAGTTTTTGACACCCTTAAGAAATTTTTCGGCAGAATTTGCCATGCCCAGAATAAAATTTGACAGTTTTAGCGAATTTTTGAAGAAAACTAAGCTATTGCTCTCGCCTAAAAATTTGTAGAATGTGAATTTTTTAAAACATTTTCTGCAGAAATCCGTTTCAGGCTATTCTGAATCATATTCTGAAGTTTAACGCATTTTTTTATGTATGTAAGTATATATGTATGTATATATCTAATATATAAAATTCTCGTGTCACAGTTTTCGTTGCCATACTCCTCTGAAACGACTTTGACCGATTTTGATGAAATTTTTTGTGCTTATCTAGCCACAAGGGGTAGTCCACCCCTAATTTTTTTTTTTTTTTTTTTTTTTTTTAGACCAAATTTTTAATTTCTATTTTTTATGATACAACATACAAAAATACATACAATCCTCAATTTTCACCCTTCTACGATCAACCCTTATTTATTAATAGCCATTTTAGTAATTTAATCATTTTTCCTCTCCGGTCGAAAATACAGCCACACTTTGCGAGTGAAGCGAGCATCATTCCCTACATGCCACACTTTGCGAGCGAAGCGAGCAACATTCCCTACATGCCACACTTTGCGAGCGAAACGAGCAATATTCCCTACATACCAAACTTTGCGAGCGAAGCGAGCAATTTAATGGGGGGTCTGGGGGGCTTGCCCCCCGGCTGGACGTGGAGGCGAGCGAAGCGAGCCGGAGCCGCTAGTGTATGTATATATGTATGTATGTATGTATGTATATGTATGTGTCATTCCAGACGATAACTGTCCGTAGAATTGTGCTAGAAACTTCAAATAAATTTTAAAATGTTGAGGACACAAAACGAAAGTTCAAGTTCGTTGGCCAGCATGATCGGATTACATCTTCGGGTTGAAATTTTCAAAAATGTAGTCAAAAATTTCAAAATAGCCTGTTTTTTGCGATTTGTTGTGCGAAATAATTTTTTCAGCATACTAACATGTGGTATATTCGGAATCAGCGTAAAATTTCCTATAAGAATATGTATCAAGTTTTCAAAAATTTCAAAGTTGAAAAATCAGTCAAAAATCGAAATAATGCCGTTCGCTAGTTGTAATAATCGGTAATATTCACATGAAACATTGTCCAAATTCAGATTGAACTACTCCTATGGAAGTATCCCTGTATAACCAATCCTAGAACCATGCTGTTTATAAGGTAGGTAGTACGTAGTTAGTAGGTAGGTAGTAGGTAGTTTTTTGTTTAAAAAAAAAAAAAAATGTAATCACAACTGATGAGTTTACTCTGTGAAATATTCCGTCCTCCGATTCTCTCGGTCGCTCTCTTTAATGTTTTACGCTCAACTGTTTTAGGACTTGATGTAGCTTTAATACTGACTGTGGCTTAGAAAATGTCAGCCATGAAATTATGAAGAAGTTCTATTTATGTACGTACTAGCACGCAGACCCAAAATCATAAACTAAAATTTCTCTACACGATCAATAGCGACTGAAATGTCGAAGATTTATTCAAAAATTCGCTCATGGGGTCATGCTGCATGACTGGACTTTTTTTACACAGCTTCTATGATTAGTACTTTATCAGGATCTCTCATTTCATAAAAAGTAAGTCTTATATAAATATTTCCCTATTTTCAAAAACTACGCTATAATTAAAAATACGTGAAAAAGCTGTATAAAACGTGAGCACCTAAAGATTCCGTCAGTTAATGAACTGTTGAATCAGTTAAAAGATGCAAAATGGTTCACCAAAATCGACTGCCGATGTGGGTATTTTGAGCTATAGATTCATGAGGATTCAAGGAAATTCACGACGTTCATAACAATATTTGGGAGATACATGTTCAATAGAATGCCAATGGGAATATCGAGCGTTCCCGAGATATATCAAAGAAAAACGCTGCAAATTATTTCACAAAGGTTTATCATTCTTTCAATTGAGTATGATCATAGTTTTAGTTGGCTTTCATACGTCATAAGGCCCGTCCAGACTCCTCGGCGTGTCCTATTTCGAGTTGCCACGACCTATATTTCTATAATTATATACGTATGTTTATATTTCTCGATTTGAGCTCCTATCTATTCAAATAATCATTGCCTTAATAATATCATTATCTAAGTACGTACGAAAAGTCGAGAGGACTTGTTATTAAATATGCGTAGGCAAAGCATTGGTATTAACACACAAATATGACCTAGAAAAAAACGTATATATTCATGCCTCGAAGGAACATGAAATTCGAAAGCAATACAAGTGTAGGAAGTTTTCCACGCCACCCTGGAGGTACTCCCTAGGTCTCGTTACCTCACAACCGGAGGTTCACCGCCCTATTACGCTTACACTATCATATCACTCATATTTTTCCATCAACATTCATTTGAAAGTTGTGCATTTTGGGATGAGTGAATTTTGTCCTAACATGAGAATAATAATTATTAGGTCGTGCAGTTGTGGTAGTGCATGATCTGGTCCTAAAGTGTTCTGTTGCGAAGTCCTACTGCCCATTGTTATCCTAACCGTGGAATATTAGCTTGCGCAGTTGTGGTTGAGCAGTTTGGAGTTTTAACACTTCAGTCCAACACTCAAACCTCGAAAAAGACACTTTTTCGACCGTTTTTGGCCCATAGCATCTATGCGAGTAAAGCGATCGGGATGGACGTTAGGACCAACTAGACCCCAAATGGAGTCTATGTGCGAAAGAACGGGTTTTTTAAGTCAATTCAATCAAGTCAAGTCAATTCGGCGGACGGTGGACGGACATTTCAAATATGGATTCTACGCACCTTGAAACGTAAAGTGGCAAAGTTTGAGGGGGGGTTAGGTATAAAAATTTTTTGCTATACGATCACATAGGCTTATTATTGGAAATAATAAACCAAAATGGCCAACATTATAGGAGATATGGAAGGGGTTATTACCCTATTGGATGATTCTCTCGTGTATGGATCGACAAAAGAAGAGCATGATCAACATTTGCGAAGGCTAAAACGCAGGCTACACCTACTTGTTTTGTTGATCCATACACCAGAGAATCATCCAAGGTCGAAGTTCTAAGGGTAGGTATATAGCATTTCCCAATTGAGTTAAACTTTTTCCATTTAGGTTTAGTCCTTTTCCATTTAGGTTTAGTCCTTTTCCATTTAGGTTTAGTCCTTTTCCATTTAGGTTTAGTCCTTTTTCATTTTGGTTTAAACCTTTTCCATTTAGGTTTAGACCTTTTCCATTTAGATTTAAACCTTTTCCATTTAGATTAAACCATTTCCACTTAGATTTAAACCTTTTCCATTTGGATTTAAACCTTTTCCATTTGGATTTAAACTCCATCAAAACGTCAGTAGTTAGCCCCATCATAGTAAGTAAGTGCCTATCTACTAAAATTTCATTAGGCTAGAAGTAAAAAAAAAAGGAAACGGATAGTTTTAACTTAATTTATAACTTCCGTTCATGAGAAATTCTTGTGTTCAAAAAACATTTGTTCATTATTATATTATATTACATTTCTGTGCATAAAAAAACACTTGCATGATTTAATTTTCAAGTTGTGGCATAATAACGTCGGGTTAGAGGTAAAAGTACCTAACAGGTAAATTCATAATGTGCAAAAATCAAATTAAAATTTCAAAAGTTAGTTTGGTAAATATGATCATTTTCTTAGGTTGGATACATAGTTTGATGATATTGATCACCAATAATAACAACAGTTAAATAATCATAATATTCTGCATTTGATTTTCCCACGTGTTGAATTTGTGACTTGGGTACTTTTACCTCTAACTCCACGATAATTTCCTGAGTTTAAATCCAAATGGAAAAGGTTTAAATTCAAATGGAAAAGGTTTAAATCTAAGTGGAAAAGGTCTAAATCTAAATGGAAAAGGTTTAAATCTAAATGGAAAAGGTCTAAACCTAAATGGAAAAGGTTTAAACCAAAATGGAAAAGGACTAAACCTAAATGGAAAAGGACTAAACCTAAATGGAAAGAGTTTAACTCAATTCGGAAATGCTATATATAACCAAGCGAGTTATAACCAAACTATTTCGATTAAAGGCCGTATAACACACTAGCATTTTTTCCGCATTTTTTCAGCGTTTTTTTGGCGTTTTTAATGCCTAAATGTGAAGAAGAAGAAGTGCTTTTTTCCAATGTCAGCTTTTTCGACCGTTGCGCATCCTGGCGGAGCGTTTTTAAACTCGCTTGGGAAAATTAGAACACGTTCTAATTTTTACCTTGACGCAAGAAAAATGCTCAACATAACCCCTTGGGAGGTAACATTTCACTGGGGAACCGCGTTGTACCCTTCCCGTTTTCATTCCAGTTCCAGTTCTCCTGTGCCAAAAATATTGTTCTTTGCCGAAGTTTTCTTGTTTTCTTAGTGCTGAACTTCTTTTCTTATTATTCTTACTTCAGTGCCGAACTTCTATTTTTATTACGTTTTTGTTAGGTCGCGCGCCAATGCATCACCTCGCAGGACGTTAAGTAGGTAGCAGCACCCCTCCGGTCACTAAAGAGACTGCACTAAACAAATGCCGAATCAGCTAAACGAATGCCGGTGAATGAACTGTAGAAGTGAAGTTTTTTGTCTGAGGATTATTGCCGTGCGCTCTTGCTTCTCTGTTGAGTTCAAATTACATGCCTGTCTTCTTATATAAATATAATTAAAAATCGAATAGGGTGGAGGCACCGATAGTAGCCACCCCTGCCAGTAGTAGCCATCCATGAACTTTAGATTTGAAAAATAAGGATTTGGCACCATCAAGACATTCGTCATTAGCACCATTTTAAAGCAGGAGATGTCAGCTGCGCATTCCAACCGTTCTCGCCATAATTAAGAAACCAGTGTGATTAACAACACGCCTTATAACCCAGATGGACTGCCAGTTGATCAGATGAGCTCCTTGCCAACGGTTTTGATTAAGAACGTAGTCCTTGTTTACCTCAATATTGCACTTAATTCTAGGACTTTTTGAGATAGTTTCGTTTTATTCACGTTCCTTGGTTATTTATTGATGTATTTCAAGTTGTTTCACGTAGGATTTTAGACAATTAGGGTCCTATTTGTGGGGTGGCTACTACCAGTTCTTGAAAACCTTGCGAATTTCTGTAGTAGCCATGATGTGGCCACTACTGAGTTTTCGTGTTTTTTCACATTAAACATGAAAATAAGCTAGCTTTTCATCAGGATCACAGTGATATAATTAGTTTTCCTGAAAAATTAGAGGTTCCAGTAGTAGCCAGGAGGTGGCTACTGCTGGTCCCTAACAGTGGCTACTAATAAAGATTTTGGTGGCTACTACCAGTTCATGAAAACCTAGCGAATTTCTGTAGTAGCCATGACGTGGCCTCTACTGAGTTTTCGTGTTTTTTTCATATTGAACAAAAAAATAAGCTAGATTTTTATCAGTATCACAGTGATATAATTAGTTTTCCTGAAAAATGAGTATTTCCAGTAGTAGCCAGGGGGTGGCAACTTCTGGTCTCTTACAGTGGCTACTACTAAAGATTTTGGTGGCTACTACAAGCGACAGATCTTGGTTTACTTTTCTTCGATTTTCGTAAAACTAATCAACACATTCCATTTTTAAAAATATCCATTCGATAGAGCAGACATTGGGGTAAAGGAAAAACACGGGATTGGAAGAAAGAACGAAGAAATGAAGAAATTACGTAGTAAATACCGAAACTGGGCTGCTTAAGGGTGTCTACTACTGGTGCCTCTACCCTAATCATTTTTCGTTCTTGACCACGTCCCTATCGGGAACAGCTTTTTTCATTATTACGTTATTTTTATTATTATTGTGCGTCTTTATAGTACCTATAATAGCTTTGTAAGAACAAGATTTGTCAAGACACTGTTTGAAAACACTAGGCACTTCAAACGTTACTTCAATTTTTCAAGCCCTAACCTGACAGGCTTAATAAAATTGCATTCCGTCAGAATCCAATTCTCTTATACGGCCAGAGAACATTGGAGTCAGCTACTACAACAGGAATAGTCGAAAGGTTCGACGCTACTCTGCATCTCTTCCATCTACGGAGCCAAATTTCCCAATTAAGATTTTTCCAATCGGAATTTTCCGAAAGTGCTATGGAGGAATGATACGCAATTTTCATTTAGTGCTTTGAAGCTGTTCAAATTCTGTTCAAGAAGAATGAACTGTTGCAAGATACATGCTTCCGAAAAATAAATAATATTTTCTAAATTCAGTAATAAATAAAAATCTACCAATGTGTGAACGTTCAAGTTTTTTTCATTTCTAATCATGAGAAAAGTTTATAAATTTATAAAATGTAGATTTTTGATGTGGAATTTGTTGATATTCAATTCGGAAATAGTTGAATTTATTTTGGAATTTGTTGATATTAAATGTAGAAATTGTTGAATTTAATTTGGAAAACGATTCATTATGGAAACGATGGTTTTATTTGGAAAAGTTTGAGTCCTATTTGGTAAAGGTTAAATTTTGTATGGAAAATCTACATTTTTCAGACGTTACCTGATCTTAGGAAAGATCTGAAAAATCGAAAATGGTGGCAAATGATCAATAATATCCCAAAAAAGAATAATTTATTAAATAACTCACTATGAGGTTCTTTTTTCGATTTTTTATAATTGCGTTCAATGTTGAATTCTTTTTGGAAATGTTGAGTTCCATTTGGAAAATGTTGGATTCAATTTGGAGAATGTTGTATTCAATCTGGATATGCTATAATACGAGATAATTGATGAAATGAGCTCTGGAAAACACTAGGCATTCGAAATCAAGGCGTCTGAAGGGAGCGGTCACGATTCTAAGGGGAGCCATGTTGCCATCCTTGACTGAAAAGGAGCGCCATCATGGACTCCACTGGCAACTCGGAGGGGGGAAAAAATAAGGGGTACAGTGATGACCACTGTTTAGCCCCCGAAGTGGATTAAAAAAAAAAACCAAAAATAAAATAATATAAACATGAATAGTTGTAAAATAGGCTACTACACATATACCTACTACTAACGCAATCAGCAAAGTGAAATAAAACTACGTCTAGATGTATATATCACAGATCAGATATCACAGTTCGTAGTAGAGCTCAGCGGCTCTCAGGTACAACAACAGGGATCGAACCTTGTCTGGTCCGGATAAAACGTCAACCCACTGAGGGGGCTGATGCATGACTCGGAGTTCCACAAGGGCTGGACAGTCCTCCAGAAAGTGGCGGATGGACTGATTGCCCCTACACGTCCCACACACATCTCGAGCTTCTGCACTCAGCAGGTGTCTGTGAGTAAGACCGGTATGGCCAGTGGCAACTCGGTTGACCACTATTCGATTCCTCCTTGGAAGTAGGGTTATGAATGGGCCCACGCACCCCCACCATCACCCCCACCTCACCCTTCTATTGCTCATGCCAGCTGGAATTGACTTTATGTTGCATGTAGGAGATTTCGTTCCAATTATGTACCAGGCTATAACAAAACTACTTCATATCATCAACGCCACGTTCAGGTTACGACATGTACCTTCCCAGTGGAAAGTAGCGGAAGTCATAATGATCTCCAAACCAGGAAAATCACCAAATGAGAAGATGGGGTACCGACCCATATCCCTCCTCCCTGTCTTATCAAAACTGTTCGAAAAATTGTTGCTCAAACGGCTTAAACCAATTATTGAAGACAGAAAATTGATACCAGACCACCAATTCGGTTTCAGGCAACGCCACTCTACGCTAGATCAAGTTCATAGAATCACTATGAACAGGAAAAGGCTCTGGAAGGTAAAAAAAATATGTGCCAGTATCTTTCTGGACGTGGCCCAGGCATTTGACAAGGTCTGGCACAAGGGACTTGAGTATAAACTGCACAGGGATCTCCCAAAACAGTTTTACTTACTCCTAAAATCCTACCTAGCGAACAGACACTTCAGGGTAAAGCAGGGTGACCAGTACTCTGTCTTGAAGCCTATAAAAGCAGGGGTACCGCAAGGCAGTGTCCTAGTTCCAGTACTTTACCTGCTGTACACACGAGATCTTCCACAACAGGAAAATACAACTGTAGCTACTTTTGCAGATGATACTGCCATCCTCTCTGTTGGAGATGACGCTGAAACTGCAACTCGCAATCTACAGACGTCCACTAACAAGGTTGTCAATTGGACCAAGATGTGGAGAATGAAACTAAATGAATCAAAGTCAGTGCATATCAACTTTACTAATAGAAAAATCATAGCCCCAGAAGTTGAGATCAATTCAAATAAAATTCCATACTCTGACACTGTAAAATACTTAGGGATGCACCTTGACTCCAAACTTAACTGGAAATATCACATTGAAAAAAAGAATCAGGAACTAAAAATCAAGTTCAGAAAGATGTACTGGTTGATGGGAAGGAACTCCCATCTCTCACTACACAATAAATTACTCATATATAAACAGATACTGCGCCCTATCTGGACCTATGGGATTCAGCTTTGGGGTTGTGCGAAAAAATCAAATATTAAAACAATCCAAACCCGACAAAATATAATACTGAGAAGTATAGTTCAGGCCCCCTGGTTCATGCGGAATGATGATATTCATCGAGACTTGAGGGTAGAAACGGTCACCGAAATTATCGCCAAATATGCAAGGAAGCACGAACATCGCCTCCACAAACACGAGAACCTGGAGATGCTCAACGTTTTAAACAACGAAGGAGAACTTCGGCGACTCAAGAGAAATAAACCTCTGGACCTAATTGTGCTGTGCAAATAGTACAAGTGTAATAAAGTGTTTTTTAACTGTTCTTGATACAAGTATGGGCCAGGTTTTGCTGTAAACCTCCCCCCTTAGTGAGCTTAACATGAAATGAAATATTGCTAGATGAAATGTACTATGTTTCAGTTGCAATAAATAAATCACGAAAAAAAAAAAATATATGTACCGCCGTATATTCTCGTTTTCGTTCCGTATAGGTATGTACCGCCGAAGCGAGTACTTGTGGAGTACGTGTGGAGACCATTCAATCAAGAGCACTGCGGATTTTGACTGGAACACCATGGTACGTGCGTAATGAAACATTACGCACTGAACTTTCAATACTCACAGTCACTCAGTCTCTCTCCAAGTCCTACAACGCCTTAGCTAACCGTAACTCCTCCCATCTCAATACTCTTGTCAGTGACGTGCTCTCCAAACCAAGACCTCAACGTCAAACCACCTCATATCCTGCCGCCAGTCTGGATTTCGAACAGTTGTGTAACACTATTGGCAAGCCTTATTGATGCAGTTCACACTGACTTTGATAGTGGTAAATGCACTTGTCTAGCACTCCTGGATTTCCGGAATGCTTTTGGCTCGGTGAACCATGACTTGCTGTTGCTCAGCTGCATCACTATTTTGGTCTTGAGAGCAATGCCTGTGGGCTGATAAAGTCGTTTTTGTCTGGAAGAACCCAATATGTGGTGGCCCAGTCGGTTGCATCAGGTGTTCTACCTTTATCAATAGGAGTCCCTCAGGGGTCCATCTTGGGTCCAATTCTATTTTCCTTGTTTATTAATGACATCCCTTAGTCATTCCTCAAGTATAGTTGCCACCTCTTCGCGGATGATGTCCAGGCTTTCTCTCAGGCTCCTCTCTCCAACATAAGTGCTGGTGTGTCTGACCTTAATGATGATATGGATAGTGTTGTAGAGTGGGCTAGGAATAATGCAATTGTCATTAATCCTCAGAAGACACAGTTTGTTATATTTTCTAAGCGCCCATGTGATAACTATCACGACCTCCCTCCACTGTTGGTTGATGGTTTTCGAGTTGCTCCTTGTGATTCTGCTCGTGACCTGGGTGTCTTCCTTGATCCCCAGCTCAACTGGACACCGCATGTTTCCCGGATTGTTCAGAGAGTCTATGGATCTTTACGAACATTGAGGCGATTGCGAAATTTCACACCACCATCTCTTAAACTAATCCTTGCTAAATCTCTGTTAATTCCATTCTTTGATTATTGCTCTGAAATTTTTTCTACCAGTCTTAATGCTACTTAGTTTCACCGGCTACAAGTAGCATGGAATTCAATCGCAAGGTATGCATACAATGTGAGTCGCTTTGAACATGTATTACCATATGCTGAGGCTCTAGTTGGATGTTCTTTGAGGAATCATTTCAACATAAGGTTGTGTGTATTCATTTCAAGCTGTTGCATGGGGACACACCCCCATGCCCCCCCGAGTACCTTGAAGGTAGTGATGTGACGAGTCGAGTTGACTCGAGTCAGGAGCAGACTCGAGTTGACTCGAGTCAAATCGGTCGTAACTCGAGTACAAAAGACTCTTTTATTGTTTTGATATCCGAAAATAAGTGATTAAGACGAAGTAAACACGAACTCTTATAGAGAATAAATTGCCGAACACAATAGAAATCAGTACAGCTGGAACAGTTTTTAGCGAATTTATCCTATTTACGAGTAATGGACCAATGGACTGGAGCGTGGGAATGAGTGATGAAACGACGCTAGTTCGCCCTAGTGGAGGTTCGGAGAAGGTGGTATCAGTTGTTTGTTTACATTCTTTAATTGACCCAGAGTGTAGAAGCAAAGTGTTGCACTTTTGGCGTGGGAATGAGTGATGAAACGACGATGAAACTCGAGTCGACTCGGTAAGAGGAGACCGAGTCGAGTCGACCAATAGCGTTGCAGTTTCACGAGTCGACTCGCAAAGATTCAACGCTATTGGCTGAAAGCGAGTTGAGTTGACTCGCGAAACTATAACCCTATTGGTCGACTCCGAGTCACCGCGGACCCACATTAGGTAGCTACAGTAGGGATCGAGTTTCGAGTTGAGTCTGACTGGACTTCGTAACTCGAGTTCGCGGCAGTTTGCGAGTCGAGTCACTCGAGTCAGGAAAGTACCCGACTCTTCACATCACTACTTGAAGGCTTCTTTACCTTTGGGCGCTCGGTGTGGTGCCTTAAAAGTGGTGCCCCACATGACCAACTCTATGGGTCATTCTCTGAGGATTTCGGGCTCAAGAGTATAGAATTCCCTACCCCTGGCTTGTAGGTCTGCTACAGGGCTTTCCACCTTTCGGAATCTTATTGAGCGGCACTATGGCATCACATAGTATTAGCGATCTCCACACCCACCCAGTTGAACTTATTAGTTTTTTTATTCATTTTTTTATTTTTATTTTAATAGTGCAGTCTTTTAGTTTAAGGCCAAGAATGTATTTATCTAATAAGTTAATTTTTTTATGTTACGACTAAGAGTGCCCATGAGGCTTATGTAACAAGTGCCAATAAATTCTTAAATTCTTACTTCCAGGCGATTGAAACGCAAATGGCACACGGATCTCCAGACTTCCTGAGAAATAAATTTGAAACATCTTGCCATCCTAAAGTATTCGTCCTAGATTATCCTAATTGAACTCGTAAATTGTTAATATTACTGTTACCACTGATTATATTATATATTTATTATTGTTTTTTTCGTGTAGTTGCGTTGCCACTGGGCAACGATAAAATACCTCATGTGACATGTTAAAATTGTATATAACAAGAATGTATCACACTTGATAGTGATTTATCACAATAAAGTATCGTTGTTAAAAACTCGGCGCTCCGCGCCTCGCCAGGGGGCAAGCCCCCTGGACCCCCGGTTACCTCTATTTACATACTTCGGACGAAATTATTGAAACACAGAATGTGTTTGCGTTGTCGCGCAACCAAGTGACAACCAAACAAGCGTCATTGTTTACTATTCATTTATAACATCAATTTATATAGTTATAGTATGAAACTACGAAAAAAAATACGAAATAAATTCGTGATAAATCAAGAGCGATTTATCAAGTAAATGTCCTAAAGAGGCTACATACGAAATTACAGCTTCCTAGAGTGTAAAGTATAGAAATTAGCTTTAAAAGCCACTCATCTGATCCGGACCCTGGACATCGTCAAGTAAATGTCCTAAAGAGGCTACATACGAAATTACAGCTTCCTAGAATGTAAAGCATAGAAATTAGTTTTAAGAGCCACACATCTGATCCGGACCCTGAGCATCGTCAAGTAAATGTCCTAAAGAGGCTACAAACGAAATTACAGCTTCCTAGAGTGTAAAGTATAGAAATTACCTATTCAAATTATTTAACCTCCGCTTCACAAATCAAACCGTTTTCGTAATACTCAGATCACCTGCTATGAATCAAATCATTGAAACACAAGCTCAATGAAATCATCAGAAATTAACAAGCGGTTGCAATCATGTTCACAATATCAATTATTGAGAATGATCACCTGTGTGTAAACAATTATTTATATAACCATGCTCATAACTCAGTTTGTTGGACACGCACTTCGCAGTAGTTAACATAATATTGTTGGATAAATCGAGAGCTTTCGAACGAATGGTCAACGAATTTTGTCGGATGAAAAACGACGAAGTACCATATCCCTAGCAACCACTCGGTTGTACGTGAAAATCATCCGTCACACATTTCGTTACCATCCCGCGTTCCATTTTCGGCTAGTTAGTCCATGGCTAAAACACATTCTGTGTTAAAATGTAGGAGATTTGATCCTCTATACGTATAGGTAACATATCAATGGAGTTATCACCAATGACCGCTAGAGTTATCATTATCACCAATGATTCGCTGTTGTAATACTTTTGCTTCTTGAATTGATTATAGGCAATAGGGATTTTAGCCAACAGGAAGAGACTGAAAGACTACGGATATAAATTAATATAACATCGCTTCGATTATTATCCTAAAGGCGACTCCCCGAAAATCAATCGGCCCGATAGCGTGTCGTTCATCCAAATTGTAGGTTGCCGTTAGAATAACAAACTGATCTTTCGTTACTGGGTATGTAATTTTATGGCAGTCCCTACCCAGTTATTTCTACCTTCAAAAATACTAGAATAAGTAGGTATTGAGCCATCGAGTGTGCACCGGTCACGCCCAGGGCCGACCCCGAAAATTAACGAAATACGGGCAATAAATCATATAAATATTTAAACCAAACTATAGACAGGTAGGTACTTTACGAATTGATATACACACCTCAAAAGAATTAAGGGATCACTTTTTCTTGTGGACGTCAAAGACCCCAGATCAGTCGGACGAAATTCATATTATATCTCATGATTAGGTACCTAATGGAGATGGGATGCACCCTATTCTTTTCGTTATTTCTTAAATACTGAGAAAGACCAGCGATATCAAGCTCCGACTTGACCCAAAACAGAATGGAATCTGGGAATATTTCTCAAGAGAAGTAACCCCCTCCCTCTCTAATGTTTTCCCCACAATTTTTGAGATATCGAAGTGAAACTTGAAAAGCGTTTATGGGGTACCTGATACTAAGTTTTGAGCAAATAAAAATCAGGAATAAAAATTAAATTTTTTGGACTACCCAGTGGGGGACCTCTCTGACCCCCCCCCCCCTCCCACGGTTTTTGGATTCTTGAAAAAAAATTTTCCATTTTTTGCCGAGTGACGCCTCATTTCAAAGATTTTTTAGTGCTGAACACGATGGTGAAGCCAAAATTTCGATAGTTTATTCCGTTCTCGGATTAGAGCTGAAAACCATGAAGAAGCGCGATTCATTCTGTTTTGGCTCAAGTCGGAGCTTGATATCGCTGGTCTTTCTCAGTATTTAAGAAATAACGAAAAGAATAGGGTGCATCCCATCTCCATTAGGTACCTAATCATGAGATATAATATGAATTTCGTCCGACTGATCTGGGGTCTTTGACGTCCACAAGAAAAAGTGATCCCTTAATTCTTTTGAGGTGTGTATTTCAGCTGTATTATAGGAATTGCTGGATTTTAACATTCGCCAACTGATTCAATAAGTAAATACAATAGCAGGTAGACAGATCTGTCGTCAGGGGCCTATTCCATGAACCAACAAGTGACAAGTTTGTTACAATCCGATTTTATGCACAAGTTGTAAAAAAGTCCAGTCATGCAGCATGACCCCATGAGCGAATTTTCGAAGATGTTTCATGCAAATGTTTCATGCAAATATTACCGATTTTTACAACTAGCGAACGGCATTATTTCAATTTTTGACTGATTTTTCAACTTTGAAATTTTTGAAAACGTGATACATATTCTTATAGGAAATTTTACGCTGATTCCGAATATACCACATGTTAGTATGCTGAAAAAATTATTTCGCACAACAAATCGCAAAAAACAGGCTATTTTGAAATTTTTGACTACATTTTTGAAAATTTCAACCCGAAGATGTAATCCGATCATGCTGGCCAACGAACTTGAACTTTCGTTTTGTGTCCTTAACATTTTAAAATTTGTTTGAAGTTTCTAGCACAATTCTACGGACAGTTATCGTCTGGAATGACACATACATATATACATACTTTTTTTTTTTTTTTTTTTTTTTACAAAACTCCCCTCAAAGGCGGAGGGGGCACACCATTAAATTAAAAATAAACAAATAAAATAAAAAGTGGGGAGGACGCCCAGGTTTACCCGACGCCGGCTCTAGGGATGAGGGAAGTTGCAGGACGAGGAGGAAGAATGGGATGAAAGGAAGTGCCCCTATAAAATGACCACCAGTTCAAGTAAGAACCCCTCAGGACGCGGGTGGTGATACCACGGAGTACTCCTGCCGAGATGCCCAACTCGAGTAACTCCGTGGCGCTTTTCCCGCGCCACACCCCGCGCCATGACACGGTCGCGGCAATGACCTTGATGTTATTAGGTGCCACTCCTTTTAGCTCAGATATCGCTTGGCGCAGATCATTTCTATCATATTTACTTTTCTTAGCCCGCCAGGTCTGCTCCATGTCCACGCTGCCACTGACAACCTGGACATCCAGGATTATGGCAGACCCATACATACATACATACATACATAAAAAAATTCGTTAAACTTCAGAATATGATTCAGAATAGCCTGAAACGGATTTATGCATAAAATGTTTTCAAAAATTCACATTCTACAAATTTTGAGGCGAGAGCAATAGCTTAATTTTCTTCAAAAATTCGCTAAAATGAGTGTGCAGGCGTTTCATAAAGGTAAAAGTGTAGACTTGTAATGCACTGTGAAAATTAACAAGTGTACAGGCGAATTTGGACAAGTTACAAGTGTTTCCCCATCATTTTGAACAAGTCACTGTTTTACAGTTGTAAAAAATGACCGATTTTTAACCTACGTCCGTACACCTGTAACCTTGTTATTTTCCAGCATTGTGAGTTGACAATTTTTCGGGACCGCCATAAAATTACATACCTAGTAACAAAAGATTAGTTTGTTATTCTAACGGCAACCTACAATTCAATTATTTTTTTTAAACATGGAATCATGTTTTAGCTATGGATCCCCCGCCGAAAAGTGAGACTATAAAGTGAGATGAAAGTAGCGCCAATAATTGTGATGATTTACGCTTACAACCGAGTCGTTGCTAGGGATATGATACTTCGTCGTTTTTCATCCCACGAAATTCGTTGACCATTCGTTCGAAAGCTCTCGATTTATCCAACCATACTATATTAACTACTGCGAAGTGCGTGGCCAACAAGCTGAGTTATGAGCATGGTTATATGAATAATTGTTTACACACAGGTGATCATTCTCAATTATTGATATTGTGAACATGATTGCAACCGCTTGTTAATTTCTGATGATTTCATTGAGCTGGTGTTTCGATTATGTGATTCAAAGCAGGTGATCCGAATATTGCGAGAACGGTTTGATTTGTGAAGCGGTGGTTAAATCATTTTAATAGGTAATTTCTATACTTTACACTCTAGGAAGCTGTAATTTGGTGTGTAGCCTCTTTAGCATCTTTCTATAATAAAGTGAATGTTTACTCGTGAGTTTCTATCAGGAGATCATCATCTCACAAGAGCCCAATCGTCGTGATCATTTCTATAATAAAGTGAATGTTTACTCGCGAGTTTCTATTAGGAGATCATCATCTCACAAGAGCTCAATCGTCGTGATCATTTCTATAATAAAGTGAGAGCGAGGAGCTAAAACATGATTCCATGTTTTTTACATTTTAGCAGTCAGGCTCAAAGTAATAACATCCGGGGGGGTCCAGGTTTTTTTTAAATAATATAACTTTATTAGTTCATTGCATAAGATAAATGCATTACAAGTTGGGTTCCACTTAAATTGGTATACATATATAACATGAAACTTGATTTGGAGGTGAAGCCCATTGGCTTTCTCCTGAAATATATATCTAGTTGATAGTTTCGAATAAATTAATAGTTAACAGAGGTAAGTTTCATAACAGAGGTAACAGTTAATAACAGTTTTATAACAGAGGTTAACAATATCGTGGATGATTCACTCGCTCTCGTTCATTAAGTCTCGGTGGTGCTTCCGTTTGAGGCATCGTAGTTCTGGGGGGATTTCAAGTGAAATACTAGATACTAGGGGATTTGCATGATGTTCGAAAGAGCAGGTTAGGTTGGCATAAGATGTCTTCGGAACTTCTTTGACAGTAGGCGCTTTGAGGTCTTTGTGTAGGTTGGCATTGGTCATGAAAAATGGAGCATCAGTTATGACTCTCAGTGCCCGATTTTGAAAGACTTGGATCCTGGCAAGTTGTGAGTCGCTGGCACTCCCCCAGATCGGGCAGCCATACTGCCACACTGGTCGCAATAGTGATAAAAAAAGCAGACGTTTGACATCTAGTGATAGTGGTGAGTATTTCCCAAGCAGGCTTCGGAGAGATCTTAATCGGTGCATGCACTTTTGGAGTGTGGCGGTTATGTGTTCACTGTATGTTAGCCGCTTGTCAAGTGTAACCCCCAAGTACTTAACTTTGTCCTACCTACAATTCAATGGGCTAGATTTTGGTTATGGGAGATCGAGTCCTGATCGGTAAGAAAGCTTGGTTCGGTTATCTCTGAGGCCCAAAGAGAATCGAACACTGAACTTGAAAAGTGAAAAGTTAATATAGCCCGCAGTACCACGAGACGTTCCAAACCCGACGCGAGCACCTCCCACTCCAACATGTTCCTCCCTACAAAGCAACCGCTCAGCGGAGCCAACCTTCGTAAATATCCGTAACTGGGTGATTCTCACAGAAAGGGGCAGAAGTGATGTCCGGACCAGTTGCGGCGACCCAATAAGGATTTGGGAGCTGGCGAAGGTCTTAAATTGTAGTATAGGTTTTTATCTAGAACCCTTTTTTCCATTTTTAGGTTATGTTTATTCCTTTAAATAGAAAATTAACTAAATATAGTCAAATCGTCATCGACCTGTCCTGTCCCAATGCGACCTTCCCAACTTCAAGCTTTAATTAAAGGTCTTTCCGCTTTTGAGTTTGGATTTTATTCAATTTTTCTACATCAGTATGATTTCTGAGATGCGTTTCTGATCTTTCTGATCGATAAAATTAATGTAGAACCGCTAGAAAAGTGTATTTGGATGGAAATAAGTGTGTCCGGAGCATCACCGTCATCGACCTGTCCAATATTGGTTTTCAAATTTTCGCTGTCACAATTGTATTTTAGCGGGTTTTTTTGCCGCTTTTTTTTTCGCGCCCTTCTCAGTTACCAGAAAAACCGCCAATCGTTTTAATTCAGTCAACTCGTGGTCGTCAGCGGGAGCAGATGTGTGCTGGACCGTGGGTTGGTCAATCACAATCGTCAGAAACCTGTCCACTTTTTCTAAGTGAGTACTTGAACTCAATTTTTTCTTATGGTATTTTTATTGTGCACCGAACGGTCTAGTTTCATGTTATATGCCGAATTTGGGAAAAAGCTTGCCACAAGGTGAAACATTTGAGAAAAACTGAAGAATCATCATCGACCTGTCCATCATCAACCTGTCCTCTCCTGAAAATTCGAGGACAGGACGATGAGGAAAAAGGCAAATCTATTATGTTTTTTGGATTTTCTAGTATTCCCGTATTCTCGCATTTAGTAATCCAATATTCTCGTATTGACCATTCAAAACACATATCTACTTAGCCGAACGTTGTGAAGGTCTACTAGGACTAATTCGAGAATTTCTGTCATTCTTCGTTTGTTGGATTCGCCCTTCAGTGGTCACGTTTTTCGGTCTTTTGACTTGAAATGTTGAGGGTTAACGTTTCTTGGCAGTTATAGCAAATTTTCCTTTTATGATCCCAGGACAGGGTGGTGATGCAAATGGTGAGAATCAACGGGTCGCATCATCGCCCTGTCCTAGTGTCATCGACCTGTCCGCCTAAATTTTTAAATATTTTTTTTCTGAATTAATAAAAGCGCTACTGTTTGGATTTGCTTCGAATTTCGATACATACGATATAGAGAGCATCTGTGATTTTTTTCAGCTCGATTCGATAACTTTTTCTTTTTTCAAAAGTCAAACTCAAAACTGACCTTTTCTGTGAGAATCACCCAACTACAGGGAGTTATGGTCAAATGTACAAACAAATAATAGCGAATCGAACTTGAACGCCAGTATTTTAAAGCTATTTTTCATATCTTTCAGATTGACTTCAGACATTAGGATCATGATTTTAAAAGTTTCAGTCAAGCAGCATGAACTTCCGAGTTAATTCTAATTCATATTCATTTATGAAGGTATACCGTAATAACTCATGACTTTTTCAGCATGCACCTTATAAGTTCAAATTTAAATACTTTCATGAAGCTAATCTGCCTGGTAATGTTCAAATTTCCAGGGTGACAAACTCGTTTTAATAAATATTTTAATCTTAAAATAAAATGAAAATGAATAATAAAACAATGCGGAATTTGCATGGTTATTTTTTATTTGCTTAATAGACAGATCTTAACGAGAACTTTCCAAAAAGTAGCTGTACGGTGGGTATCAGACCAGTAATACGGCTCTTGTAATTCATTTGCACGATGACGTCACGGCCCTCATCTGTCTGAAGGAACATTCAGCTCTCTTGCATTACAACTTGCATGATCTTATCCCGTTTATTGGCCAGACTTAACAGTATTTCGAGCTGCAAATTAGTAGTAGATGGTTTTCAAGTGTGCTGAATCCGAATCTGGGGTCAAAAGTGTGAAATTCCAACACATGAAAGTTCCCCATTAAATTATTAAAGAAAATTTTTTTAACGAATTTTCTGCCATTTCTCGAGTTCATTAAAGCAACTTTTTACGTTAACATTTTTAACTATATAATTTATTGCTATCTTCAACCTTTTGATTCATTGTATCTGAACACATATTTCAAATGGAGTAGGGAAAAAAAAAAGTCCAGTCATGCAGCATGACCCCATGAGCGAATTTTTGAAGAAATCTTCGACATTTCAGTCGCTATTGATCGTGTAGAGAAATTTTAGTTTATGATTTTGATAGACAAACATGGAATCAAATTATTAAAAATAATTAGGAGATACTCATACTTTATTAATATTAAACTAATCTTGTAGATTTAAAGACAATCTGAATTTGGACAATGTTTCAATCAAATATTACCGATTTTTACAACTAACGAACGGCATTATTTCGATTTTTGACTGATTTTTCAACTTTGAAATTTTTGAAAACTTGATTCATATTCTTATAGGAAATTTTACGCTGATTCCGAATATACCACATGTTAGTATGCTGAAAAAGTTATTTCGCACAACAAATCGCAAAAAACAGGCTATTTTGAAATTTTTGACTACATTTTTGAAAATTTCAACCCGAAGATGTAATCCGATCATGCTGGCCAACGAACTTGAACTTTCGTTTTGTGTCCTTAACATTTTAAAATTTGTTTGAAGTTTCTAGCACAATTCTATGGACAGTTATCGTCTGGAATGACACATACATACATACATACATACATATATACATATATACATACATATATACATACATACATAAAAAAATGCGTTAAACTTCAGAATATGATTCAGAATAGCCTGAAACGGATTTCTGCATAAAAAATTTTCAAAAATTCACATTCTACAAATTTTGAGGCGAGAGCAATAGCTTAATTTTCTTCAAAAATTCGCTAATTGATGCAAAATGACAAATTAATAGAACAATAAAGCTTTTATTTTATTATGTAGGAGGAACAATAAATTACCACCACTCATTTTCCATGTGACTTAGAGACTGACTTAGAAGCGAGAGTGACTTAGAAAAGAGTCAAGTAAAATCACAGTAAACGAGTAATAAAACTCAAGAAATTTTCTGAACATAAAAAATTCATTGTTTGTCGAGTTAACTTTGTCCGAACCATGGTCTGACCAAAATCCTTCATTGTCTAAAAAGTATGGGAATGAAGATCAATTTTTCTAAAACTAATTTCTTAACTTTCGCGTTTAGAGAAAGTGATATCCCGCAGATAAAGAACCTAAAATGCCATGTACCGGAATGTACAGATAACCTTCAGTGCTGCTGTGAAGTAATACAACAAGTTGCTTCTGTTCGATACCTAGGCGTGGAAGTTGATCAGAACCTAAGATGGGACAAACACCTGAAAAAAGTGACATCCTCGATGAGAAAGATGATCCATGTGTGTAGGGAGCTGAGGAACTTTTAGCGAATTTTTGAAGAAAATTAAGCTATTGCTCTCGCCTCAAAATTTGTAGAATGTGAATTTTTGAAAAATTTTTATGCAGAAATCCGTTTCAGGCTATTCTGAATCATATTCTGAAGTTTAACGCATTTTTTTATGTATGTATGTATGTATGTATGTATGTATCTATATATTATGTATGTATATATGTATGTATGTGTCATTCCAGACGATAACTGTCCGTAGAATTGTGCTAGAAACTTCAAACAAATTTTAAAATGTTAAGGACACAAAACGAAAGTTCAAGTTCGTTGGCCAGCATGATCGGATTACATCTTCGGGTTGAAATTTTCAAAAATGTAGTAAAAAATTTCAAAATAGCCTGTTTTTTGTGAGAATGTGAATTTTTGAAAACATTTTATGCAGAAATCTGTTTCAGGCTATTCTGAATCATATTCTGAAGTTTAAACGCATTTTTAGCGAATTTTTGAAGAAAATTAAGCTATTGCTCTCGCCTCAAAATTTGTAAAATGTGAATTTTTGAAAAATTTTTATGCAGAAATCCGTTTCAGAATATTCTGAATCATATTCTGAAGTTTAACGCATTTTTTTATGTATGTATGTATGTATGTATGTATATATGTATGTATGTATGTATGTATGTATGTATGTGTCATTCCAGACGATAACTGTCCGTAGAATTGTGCTAGAAACTTCAAACAAATTTTAAAATGTTAAGGACACAAAACGAAAGTTCAAGTTCGTTGGCCAGAGTGACCGGATTACATCTTCGGGTTGAAATTTTCAAAAATGTAGTAAAAAATTTCAAAATAGCCTGTTTTTTGTGAGAATGTGAATTTTTGAAAACATTTTATGCAGAAATCTGTTTCAGGCTATTCTGAATCATATTCTGAAGTTTAACGCATTTTTAGCGAATTTTTGAAGAAAATTAAGCTATTGCTCTCGCCTCAAAATTTGTAGAATGTGAATTTTTGAAAAAATTTTATGCAGAAATCCGTTTTAGGATATTCTGAATCATATTCTGAAGTTTAACGCATTTTTTTATGTATGTATGTATGTATGTATGTATATATGTATGTATGTATATATGTATGTATATATGTATGTGTCATTCCAGACGATAACTGTCCGTAGAATTGTGCTAGAAACTTCAAACAAATTTTAAAATGTTAAGGACACAAAACGAAAGTTCAAGTTCGTTGGCCAGCATGATCGGATTACATCTTCGGGTTGAAATTTTCAAAAATGTAGTCAAAAATTTCAAAATAGCCTGTTTTTTGCGATTTGTTGTGCGAAATAATTTTTTCAGCATACTAACATGTGGTATATTCGGAATCAGCGTAAAATTTCCTATAAGAATATATATCAAGTTTTCAAAAATTTCAAAGTTGAAAAATCAGTCAAAAATCGAAATAATGCCGTTCGCTAGTTGTAAAAATCGGTAATATTTGCATGAAACATTGTCCAAATTGAGATTGAACTACTCTTATGGAAGTATCCCTGTATAACCAATCCTAGAACCATGCTATCTACAAGATTAGTTTAATAATAATAAAGTATGAGTACCTCCTAATTATTTTTAATAATTTGATTCCATGTTTGTCTATCAAAATCATAAACTAAAATTTCTCTACACGATCAATAGCGACTGAAATGTCGAAGATTTCTTCAAAAATTCGCTCATGGGGTCATGCTGCATGACTGGACTTTTTAGATATTGATGGACGTAGAATGGTATAGGTACTATGCGCTCATTCAGTCGCTCATGATCTATGGTGCATCTGGTAGGGGAGGATGTAGCGCGTCCCTTCTTGATTCGTTATTCCTGACTCAGAAGCTCTTAATCAAAGTCTTACTTAAAAAAAGGACAAGATATTCGACAGAAGCTCTCTTTAAAGAGTTCGCGGTACTCAAATTGGGAGAGCTAATTGACAAGATAACTATAATTAAAATATATAAAGATTTACATAGCAACCAACTGAAATTTTTAGATGAGGGAAAAACAAGAACTTGTGGGCAATTTCTTTCGAAACTGCCTTTCCGTAGGACTCACCATGGCCAGCGGGCGTATGATTACCGGGGAGTAAAACTCCCCATGAGCTCCGCTCTATTTCTAAAATTGAAAAGTTCAAAAAAGAACTGAAAAAACATATAATAATGAGGCAATCTGAGACCCATTAGATAATATTAAAACTTTAAGATGGTAACTGAATAATTCCTATGTATTCTGATTTACACGATGTATATGTACCTATTGATTCTAATTTACCTATATTTACTTACAAGATGATTATTGAATACTTAAGGTATTGAATGAGTGTGCTGATTATGTATTACTCCTCCCCACAGCACAAGTCTACGACTTATAGTGGGGAGTAGCATTTATTCATTTGTGTAACTTTTTTTGTATTGCAATACCTATCTAAATAAATGCGTTTAAAACTCGGCGCTCCGCGCCTCGCCAGGGGGCAAGCCCCCTGGACCCCCGGTTACCTCTATTTACATACTTCGGACGAAATTATTGAAACACAGAATGTGTTTGCGTTGTCGCGCAACCAAGTGACAACCAAACAAGCGTCATTGTTTACTATTCATTTATAACATCAATTTATATAGTTATAGTATGAAACTACAAAAAAAAACGAAATAAATTCGTGATAAATCAAGAGCGATTTATCAAGTAAATGTCCTAAAGAGGCTACATACGAAATTACAGCTTCCTAGAGTGTAAAGTATAGAAATTAGCTTTAAAAGCCACTCATCTGATCCGGACCCTGGACATCGTCAAGTAAATGTCCTAAAGAGGCTACATACGAAATTACAGCTTCCTAGAATGTAAAGCATAGAAATTAGCTTTAAGAGCCACACATCTGATCCGGACCCTGAGCATCGTCAAGTAAATGTCCTAAAGAGGCTACAAACGAAATTACAGCTTCCTAGAGTGTAAAGTATAGAAATTACCTATTCAAATTATTTAACCTCCGCTTCACAAATCAAACCGTTTTCGTAATACTCAGATCACCTGCTATGAATCAAATCATCGAAACACAAGCTCAATGAAATCATCAAAAATTAACAAGCGGTTGCAATCATGTTCACAATATCAATTACTGAGAATGATCACCTGTGTGTAAACAATTATTTATATAACCATGCTCATAACTCAGTTTGTTGGACACGCACTTCGCAGTAGTTAACATAATATTGTTGGATAAATCGAGAGCTTTCGAACGAATGGTCAACGAATTTTGTGGGATGAAAAACGACGAAGTACCATATCCCTAGCAACGACTCGGTTGTACGTGAAAATCATCCGTCACACATTTCGTTACCATCCCGCGTTCCATTTTCGGCTAGTTAGTCCATGGCTAAAACACATTCTGTGTTAAAAGTGTCGCGAAAAATTCCTTGACCCCCAGCCAAAAGACATATCCATGTCAAAATGATTGATGATCATCAATCCAATCAATCCCCATTATATAGAAAATAGTTTGTAAATGTGGGGATATAACAGAAAAGACCCTAGTTTTACGTGAGCCTGCAAACGGTTGAATTATTTCCGTAAATGGTTCAAATTTTTCTGTAAACGGTTTCGAAATAAATTTGTAAATGCTATAGTTGACGACCCCTGCTCTCCTTCTCCGGACACACAACAGGGTTTTATTTACCAAGAACAGGATTGAAGTAGAAAACAAAACAGGATGATGTAGATGTAGTGGCGGAGATGAATGGGAGGTGGAGGGGGCTCTTTTTATAATAGGAGCATCGTACCATTATGTTTTCGGGGGCCTTTGTCCGGGTCGGGATCCCTCGCCTGTCCGCTGCACATTTCTCCTCATTCTCATTATTATAATCTTCTCCAGCAAACAAAGCCACCATCTAGTCCATCCCCCGCCTCGTTCTAGTCTTAATATAATATTATTACAAAGACATTGTAATAGTAAACTAGACCCACTCGTAGCGCTAGTGTCGCGTTGCAAATTGAACGGTCTGTATTCGGCCATATTGGGGGCAACATCGTTTATGTGCAATGAAGATTGTATTATTATAGTTTATCTACTCATGAAATTTCTTTGATAATGCACAATGGTTAAAGTGTGTGCGGCATTTAACTGCATAAATCGCAAAACTGAAGACTGCACACTCTCATTTCACAAGTAAGTATAGATTTTCACGATTTCCTAAAGATTATTTTAGTCTGTTGGAGGGCTCTTGATGTGGTAACGCAGTACCTATTGTAGTTGGTAATAATTTTGTTTTTACTAACTTATCAATATGCATGAGCTACAAAGTTTCAAATTAATCTAAACTTTGTTTTGTTTTTTCCACAGATTTCCTTTAAACAAGAAATTGAGAGAATTGTATGAAATTGTTTTTTGTATTGACATTGTATTGTACTATTGTATTGTATTGACAGAATTGTATGAAATTGTATGTAAAATGAAAATAATATAATAACCTAGAAAGTGTCATGAAGTAGTTAACTATTCATTTATTCAATTGTTTAGCTCCTCTGATCATACTCCTTGCCCCATCCAGGTAAACCCATGGTGTTTGTAAAACTGTGTCTTATGTACAAGATATTGTCTCAATATTGAAATGCAGAGCGATTCTTCTGTTAATTTGGAAGAATGGTTTTAAGATAATTGCTTTTGAATAATGGAAGGATCTTTCACTTTAAAATACCTAACTAACTTATGCCCTAACTATTATAAGTACGGTATGAAAAGTACAATATCGCCACTACGCAAAACTACATCAAATCATATTGGTAAGTAATGGTCCATTATATGGACGTCCCTATGAATGGATTTTATATATATTTGGTGAGAGTTAAAATAAGAGAAAAAACAAATATATCATGACTTCTCGAACCCCCCCCCCCCCCCAATTAACTCCCTCTACTGACAGCAAATTCAAATAATGAAACTTCCAGTATGAAATTTGAAGCTCCCGACATATTTTTATAACCTAGACCGAATTTATAATCGAATTTAAAAAATGATCTCGAAAATCTGACTTGAATAGTTAAAACATCATGATTTATTACTATTACCTCCTTCAATCTTCCTCGTCCATAATGAAATTTGAAACTTTTAATACACCTTCCAAAACTAGACAAAATTCTTAGTTGAACAAAAAAGAATCACAAACATCTGACAATATTAGTTGAAACATCATGATATTTTACTGTTACCCCCTCCATTCACCCTTTTTCATAATCAAATTTGAAATTCCTGTTGTAAGATCCAAAACTAGACCAAATTCATAGTTGAACAAAAAAAGAATCACGAAAATCGGACGAGAATTGTGGCCTAAATAAGTTTGTAAATCGTCATATTTGGTTAGATATTCCAAAGGCAAGCAGCTCCCACAGTTTGTCTCTGTTGAAAATATTGCATAAAATTCATTCACAAACTGTGTTGTCATCATGATAATTGTCGTTTTTAATGATTTTAGACTAGTTTTCATCAAGATAATACAAAATATGTTTTCTACGAACACTTATACACAAACTAGCTAGCCTTACAATTCAAAAAGGGCGCGTGAAGTTGACCCCAATATGTCCGCCAATGCTCTCTTCAATTTGCAGTAGGCGGCGTCTGAGATCCACGTACAGTTGTAGGGCCTTGTATTATTATAATATATAACATGAACTTAAATGATAGAAATTTGACAAGTATAAAGGTGAAAGAGTGATTTGATATTTCGAGTAAATCTTTTTCAAAAGTAGAGGAGTAATGGTTTTTTCTGAACAATGGGACTTGGAGTGTTTCTTGTTTCTTGGAAGCTTGTAACCATGTTATCATGTATGGCTTCATTACTTTTGGTTCAGTGCATCTCAATCGTTTAGATTGAGACCAGGAGGCCTCATTGATCCCAGTACCCACCTGTGAGTGTAATATATATATATATATATAATATAATGTTAGTAGTTTGGTCGTACATATTCTGAAGTTCAACGCATATGTATGTATGTATGTATGTATGTATGTATGTATGTATGTATGTATGTATGTATGTATGTATGTATGTATGTATGTATGTATGTATGTATGTATGTATGTATGTATGTATGTATGTATGTATGTATGTGTCATTCCAGACAATAACTGTCCGTAGAATTGTGCTAGAAACTTCAAACAAATTTTAAAATGTTAAGGACACAAAACGAAAGCTCAAGTTCGTTGGCCAGCATGATCGGATTACATCTTCGGGTTGAAATTTTCAAAAATGTAGTAAAAAATTTCAAAATAGCCTGTTTTTTGCGATTTGTGTGTATTTTCAGGGATCGTGCGGGTTAAGCTCTAGATGGTGCTCTATCAACTTCATCATGATCGAATCAACGGTAGCTTCTGCGCAGGCGCTAACGTGAATTCCTTGTGACGGTCATAACCCAGACAGGGGCCGCGAGACGGTAGGGCCGACCCGACCCTACTTAACTACGCAGATTGGTATGTGAACGTCAGAGGGCCATAAAAAATGGGTGGTAATTGACATTGTGGAAATGTGTTGAGGCCTGGGAAATCTGACCATTCAGCTTCCAATTTCCCACCTTATGAATTCCCTGATGCCAGAACCGGCCGTTTCTAATTTTCTGGAATTTAATGGCGACGTACTGTGAAGGTCACGAGGAAGCTCATGTGCCATTTCCTTGGCAGTGTATTTTTTTTTTTTTTTAATGTTGATTTTTTAGCGCTGAGACGATTGGAACCACTCCCAGATCTCGTTGAGGGCATAAGTGAAAATATTTGATTTTTAGGTGAACAAATTCCCATTTTGACCAAATTTTCGAGTTCGGCTGCGTGTTCTGAAATTTTCTTTGCGATCTCGTCACACGGCTGTCCCCTCAGTTTTATTCAGGACGCGGTTGGCCTCAGTGATCAGAATTTAAGTGCCTAATTTAATTTGAACCATAAATTTTCTTTAAAAATTTGCTCCATTGGTCATGCTCCATGACTGACTTCTTTTTCAGGGTGGGGATCAATACTATTTTATTCCACTCTTGTTTTGCCGGTCATATTCATTTCCGGTGTCCCCGCTCCCCCTTCAGCTGGCCCTTTATTACCTCACGTTTCTTACTTATTCAAAACTTTCTGGGGGTTGAATGTGATCTCGAAAATGTGATGTGAAGCCCTTAAAGGGGTTTCTTCCACAAAGAGAAATTTAAATATGAAAGGTGGCGGAGGGCATTAAAAGTAAATGGTCGAGAGGAGAAGGGTCAGCTTCAACCCCCCCAGCCACGACGAGTCCCGGCCTCGCGTCAGAAAGAAGTTTTTAAATTATGAAATATTACCATGAACCCGGCGGTTTGGGATAGGTTTAGCATAAAAACTAAAGCTTGAAACTAAATATTTAATACGAAGAAGCAAAAAACTACAAAATTCACAGCATCACTACGTACCTATTATCATACTTGGTTGTTATTAGAAGTGGGACAGTCATCACTGAAAACTACCTCGTGCTTGGAATCCGAAATGTTGACCTAATTTCACCAACGAGACAGTCGCGAGTGTTTTGCCTAGTTGAAATGAATAATCAATATTTAGTATGGAATAACCTTGACCTAACTTCCAGAAAACTAGGAGTTCCGGTTATTCAGTGAGGAAAATGCGAGACCAAAGTGAAGTTTCTGGTCAAACGGTTGGTTGCTTATTAGTGAATTTTTTTAGAAAATGAAGATATTGCAGTGGGTCGGGAAATTTTAAAATAAAAATTGTTGAAATTTTTCTTCTCTAAAATGAGTTTTGAGGCATTCTGAGACGAATCCTAGAGTTACAGTTTTCCATATGTATATATATATATATATATATACCGGAGATAACTCTCCTTAGGATTGAGATAAAAATCCCGTTCCTGCGCCAAAAAATCAAGCTTTTCAAAAGAAATGATGAGTTCGTTGGCCAGCATTTTTTGAGCACAGCAAATTGGTCAAATTTCAAAAAATGTGCTAAAAAAATCACTAAAAATGGCTAAAAACGGTCAAAAATAGTTAAATTTATAATTTTTAGCAGATTTTCAGTCAAAACAAGAGTATTAACAATCAAATAGGTAGGTCATTCAAAAATGTTGCACAAAATTATGCCGAAAAACGTAGGTAGGTACCTCAATTTTATTAATATTTTCTGAAAAACCTGTAAAAACTGCAAAAAAAATCAGCCAACAAGCTGAGTTATGATGGCCAATGAAACCCCCAGTCACGACGAGTCCCGGCCTCGTGTCAGAAATAACTTTTTAAATTATGAAATATTATCATACTTGGTTATTATCAGAAGTGGGACAGTCATCACTGTAAACTTCCCCGTGCTTGGAATCCGAAATGTCAATCTAATTTGACCAACGAGACAGTCGCGAGTGGTTTTGCCTAGTTGAAATGAATAATCAATATTTAGTATGGAATATTTATTTATTTAGTGTACTTGAGCATTTATGTTCCTTACATTCGAGTATGCTTTACAGTGTCCAGTTAGATGATTTACTCACAATTAATGATAATCTATTCAGTATTAGGTACAGCGTTAGTAGATATTTCAAATATTTTATAAAATACAAATTACTGTAACATTTATTATTAATTCAGCTTATTCTTTTACCTTATAAATATTGGAAAATATATTAAAGACTGAAGAGTTGATCAAAGTTAATTCTACTGTTTCACTTCATGGAAAGAAAATTTACAAATGATAATTAAGAGCATGAGCATGAAGTAGATGGGTGCCTATGTATACCAAGCGCCGTTCCATTTAAAAGTTCAGGCAATGAGAAGCTTCAAGCGACACTGGAAGGGATCCAAAAGGATGAATCACATCTATTAAGACTAGAGTTAATTTTACTAAGTTTCACTTCATGGAAATATGCAAATATCTTACATTGTTTTGAAAATTGTTGATTTATCGAAGTTGCTTGAAATGCTTGCATACGAGTGCACATTGGGACATTTTCATGTGAGTTTTCTTATTGTATTTATTACTAGGCAGATCTCACCCGTGCATTGCACGGCGGGGCGTACAGATCAATTGAATGGGCATAAGAGAAACCGCCCACCCGTGGGTACTTAATTGAATTCGCGATCGTGTTGACTCATGGTTCCGACACCCGTGGGTACTTTATTGAATTCGAGCCAGGCTACATCACCTACAACCCTGCAGACTGGTATGCAAGCTCTAAGAGCCAATCAGCTGATCCGGACCCTGGGCATCGTCAAGTCAATGTCCTAAAGAGGCTACATAAGAAATTACAGCTTCCTAGAGTGTAAAGCATAGGAATTACCTATTAAAATGATTTAACCACCGCTTCACAAATCAAACCGTTCTCGCAATATTTGGATCACCTGCTATGAATCAAATCATCGAAACACCAGCTCAATGAAATCATCAGAAATTAACAAGCGGTGGCAATCATGTTACAATATCAATTATTGAGAATGCTCACCTGAGTTTACGCAATTATTCATATAACCATGCTCATAACTCAGCTTGTTGGCCACGCACTTCAAAGTAGTTAACATAATATGGTTGGATAAATCGAGAGCTTTCGAACGAATGGTCAACGAATTTTGTGGGATGAAGAACGGCGAAGTACCATTTCCCCAGCAACGACACGGTTGTAAGCGGAAATCATCAAAATATTTTCGTGAGCAATTTTCCGTGACGTTTTTTTAGTTTATGTGCCATAGCAAAGACACAAAGAAAACAGTTGATTGTTCTCTACGCAACACAGTGAGTCTATTTTATTTATTGGTATCGCGTGAGAAAGTTTTCTTGACGATTTTTCAGTTTATGTGCCAAAGCAAAGACATGAAAATGTCAACAACAAAAAATCTATTAAATTTAGTATGGAATAACCTCGACCTAACTTCCAGAAAACTAGGAGTTCCGGTTATTCAGTGAGGAAAATGCGAGACCAAAGTGAAGTTTCTGGTCAAACGGTTGGTTGCTTATTAGTGAATTTTCGTAGAAAAATGAAGCTATTGCGATGGGTCGGGAAATTTTAAAATCAAAATTTTTGAAAACTTTTTTCTTTGAAATCCGTTTTGAGGCATTCTGAGACGAATCCTAGAGTTTAACATTTTTTCACACATACACACGCACGCGCACATATAAGTATATATATATATATATATATATATATATATATATATATATATATATATATAGCATTCGCACTTTGAATTAAACCTTTCGCGAATTGAATTAAACTTTCTGCGAATTGAATTAGACTTTCCGCAAAATGAATTAAACTTTTCCCAAAATGAATTAAACTTTTCGCAAATTGAATTAAACTTTTCGCAAATTGAATTAAACTTTCTGCAAATTGAACTTTTGCGAATTTGTTGTTTTAATCAAGACAAAATGTATCTATTGGTGAGTGCTATATGTATATATTGTGACAAATCGTGCAAGTGATGGAACGAGCACAAAAATTGAAGATTTAAACAAATGTTTATTGATCTTTTCACGTATATAGGTTTAATTCAATTTGCGGAAAGTTTAATTCAATTTGCGAAAAGTTTAATTTAATTTGCGAAAAGTTTAATGCAATTTGCGAAAAGTTTAATTCATTTGGAGAAAGTCTAATTCAATTCGCGGAAAGTTTAATTCAATTCGCGAAAGGTTTAATTCAAAGTGCGAATGCTATATATAGCATTGGCACTTTGAATTAAACCTTTCGCGAATTGAATTAAACTTTCCGCGAATTGAATTAGACTTTCCGCAAAATGAATTAAACTTTTCGCAAATTGAATTAAACTTTTCGCAAATTGAATTAAACTTTTCGCTAATTGAATTAAACTTTCTGCAAATTGACCTTAGGCAAATCTGTGGTTTTAATCAAGACAAAATGTAAAACTTCAACAAAATGTATATATTGTAACAAATCGTGCAAGTGATGGAACGAGCACAAAAATTGTAGATTTGAACCTAATCCAGCACCTCATGAAGTTAATCTGAAGGTAAATTATTTATAGCATTCGCACTTTGAATTAAACCTTTCGCAAATTGAATTAAACTTTTCGCAAATTGAATTAAACTTTCCTAAAAATAAATTAACCTTTTCGCAAATTGAATTAACCTTTTCGCAAATTGAATTAACCTTTCCGCAAATCGAATTAAACCTACATACGTGAAAAGATCAATAACATTAAAAAACCCTTCCGGTTGAGACGCGGCTTAAATTTAAAAGAAAAAAGAAAAAACACCAAGAAAGGAACACTGATCCCTCCCTGTTGCTAGGTACCAAAGTTATCCTCATATGACGGCTCAGCATTTGTGTAAATTGCGTGATGGATATGTTTCTGCTGCTCCCAACTGCTGCTCTTGGACGACCTCTCCATCACCTTTTGCTTTAGATGTCTTCTTGTTAATGCCTATAAATTGTATAAAATGTCAACTATAGATGGATACGTTGCGAGCTCAGTTTTGTTATTAATAAATAAACAATTTACCTTCAGATTAACTTCATGAGGTGCTGGATTATGTTTAAATCTAAAATTTTTGTGCTCGTTCCATCACTTGCACAATTTGTTACAATATATACATTTTGTTGAAGTTTTAAATTTTGTCTTGATTAAAACAACAGATTCGCCAAAGGTCAATTTGCAAAAAGTTTAATTCAATTTGCGAAAAGTTTAATTCAATTTCCAAAAAGTTTAATTCATTTTGGGAAAAGTTTAATTCATTTTGCGGAAAGTCTAATTCAATTCGCGGAAAGTTTAATTCAATTCGCGAAAGGTTTAATTCAAAGTGCGAATGCTATATATATATATATATATATATATATATATATATATATATATATATATATATATATAATTGGAGGTTGAGTTTAACCAAACTAGACTTGAGTGGTTTTTTTAAAATTATGTTTTAATCATAATCATCCACAACGTTTCTACCCAGGGGCTGGGTCCTAATCATGTGGTACCATTGGTTTGAATGTGGTGGAGGGTCTTTCACCAAGTGAAAGAATATAATATTAGTTTTAAATGTGAAAACATTCAACACTTTAGCAAGCTTCGAATTACATAGGTATGGCTTGGACCAGACCATACCTATGTAATTCGAAGCTTGCTAAAGTGTTGAATGTTTTCACATTTAAAACTAATATTATATTCTCTCACTTGGTGAAAGACCACATTCAATCCAATTGTACCACATCATTAGGACCCAGCCCCTGGGTAGAAACGTTGTGGATGATTATGATTAAAACGTAATTTAAAAAAACCACTCAAGTCTAGTTTGGTCAAACTCAACCTCCAATAATATACACTATCTAGACATAACCAGCACTCAGTATATATATATATATATATATATATATATATATATATATATATATATATACTCGGCGCTTCGCGCCTCGCCGGATCTTTTCTCTTTTCTACTGCGTAGAAAACGAGGATAATTTGCTATGCAATTCTCAGCCTGAAAAAATTTGTATATAAAAAAAATGTTCAAGCCTGGCTGGGATTCGAACCCACAATGCGAAAAAAATTTATAAAAAAATTTGGATATTAAAAAATTTTCAAGCCTAGCTGGGATTCGAACCCACGAACTCGCGCTTCGCGTCACGGACGTTACAAAAAACGTTTGGGACGTTACATAAAAAAATTATTGGGGGTCGGCCTAAGAATTGCATAGCAATTAATATATATTAATATATATTAATTGCTATGCAATTCTTAGGCCGACCCCCAACAAATTTCTTTTGTAACGTCCGTGACGTGAAGCGCGAGTTTGTGGGTTCAAATCCCAGCCAGGCTTGAAGGATTTGGCGACGTTTCAGAAATTCTTTATTTCCATTTTCAAGCCAGTTAGGTATAGTACTGAGCTGAAAAGTGTACGATACTGGAAATTGACACGGAGACTCTCAGTGGCAGATAGAATAGAGGATTAGTACGTACGTGTTTCAAGGAACATCGATGTCTGAAAAAACATCGATGTTTCGACACATCGATGGTTTTTAGAAAACCAAAAGAAAAAACTAATTTTCTTAGAAAATTTGCGGAAAAAAGTAGTTCTTTTCAACAATTTTAATAATAGTACCTACATAAGTAAAATCGCAGAAAAGTAGAAAGAAAATGCTCTCATTCAAACACTGATAACAATATGTGATCTTTATCGACATTACCGTAGTACGATTCGATTCAAACACATCGATGTTTCTTGAATCTGTACAGTATTATTTTTATAGAAGAATAATAAACAACCAAGTAAGCATTTATAAAACAAGAATAATTATTGTTCAGGTATAAAAGAACCATCATTTTTACATTAACGACAAAAAAACACATTTGAAAAAAAAAAAACATCGATGTCTGGGAAAAAACATCGAAGAGTAAACATCAACGAAAAAAACATCGATGTTCGGGGAAAAACATCGACGTTTTTGAAACATCGATACATCGATACCCATCCCTAGTTTCATGTTGATTACCCATCCCTAGTTTAGAGATTCCGACGTGAAAAGTTGAATAACGGAGTACAGAATGGGCTTATCGGAGAGAGTTTACACATTTTTTTGTGATTTTACATCATTATTTTGTGATTCTTGATTTTAGACTGGTTAGTTTTAATTGAAAGGGGAAAAATGAATTTGGAAAATTGGACTGATGTGATTTTACACATTACCTGAAAATCGTCAGCAAACATATGATATCGACAAAAGCGCAAAACATTTGGCAAATCATTCACAAAAAGAGAGAACAGCAATGGCCCTAAAACTGTACCCGGACTGGGAGAGATTGTGGGGAGCTACCACCATGTGATACGTACTGCATCCTACCCGTTAGGTAGGAAGACACGCAGAGGTAGAGGCAGAGGTAGAGAATCCAATGCCAACCTACACAAAGACCTCAAAGTGCCTACTTTCAAAGAAGTTCTGAAGACATCTTATGCCAACCTAACCTGCTCTTTCGAACATCATGAAAATCCCCTAGTATCCAGTATTTCACTTGAAATCCCCTCCAGAACGCCCTCTAAGATGCCTCAAACGGAAGCACCGCCGAGACTTAAGGGTCATTCTCATTTCATTTGCCGCTTTCATGTCCCCGACGACGAATTCTCACAATTCTTGACCAAAACTAGTGATTTTGGGGGAAAAAAGGGTAGCATAAGTTGCTAGATCAACGAAGCAATAATTTGACTGCCCAAAATCGTACTAAAATCTCTATTCTACAAAACGTACAAAAAACGTACTGACCTGCTCTGTTCAGCTGAGTGATCAGTGAGGCTAATTATTACCAAATTAAACCTTCGATGCTGCAGTTTGAAACGGAGCCTCTCTGGGACACCTTTAGTGGAATTACAACGTGCAGAACGATTCTAACACGATGAGTTAGCGTGGATACTATAATCTGTTTCCGAATCGCTTTAAATACGATACTGAAATTTGAAACGGAGCCTCACATGGAAACGTAAAATAGAATTACAACGTGCTGAACACCCTGAAGAGGGCTGCAATGGATAGGGACGAATGGCTACACCGACAAGGCGCTGCCTTTAGAAGATGATGATGATGAAACACCCTGATCAGCATAGTGAGCTGTGAGACGAATCGTATTCCTAATTAACCAACGATACTGAAAATTTACAGGGGGGCCTCTCAGTGGCAGATAGAATGGGATTCCAACATACTGGACCACTCTAATCAGCTGAGTGAGCTGTGATGCAAATTATATTCCAAAATAAACCTTCGAAGCTGCAATTCGAAACGGAGCCTCCCTCGGACACTTATATGGGAATCACAAACTGGCAGAACGATCTCAACACGATAGGTGAGCCCTCATGCCAATATCTTTTTAATCGCTTTAAGCCTAGTACGCACTGGGATTCATTGTTCGGAGTCTTTGTTGCCTGACGCTCGGATTCATGTCTCAGATTCTTTGCCCCGCGACATTGTCGCTCTGCAAATCGTGTACGCATCTAGTTTGAACCTGAGCCATGTCGAACGAGGTCGCGCTTTCGAGGATTGCAGTAGCACTTTACATAGCTCTACGGAGTAAAAAAAATTGCTACATGATGTTTTATTATATCTGCATTAGATAGCCCATCTGCACCAACCACTAAGAAGGGTGTAATGATGCTTCATGGGTAAATTCTAGAGCTCATTTCTGATCGAAAGTACTTGTTAGAGATTTATTTTAATGCTTTGTTTTCTGAGTAATTTCATTTTTAAGATATGTTATCCACCTTCAAACGACCATAACTCCACTTGAGATCACTGCAAAATCAAAAATATGACCACCGTTGGAAACAGCGTTAATTGGATAATCCAGCTATTTGATGTCAAATCGATTTTATAAGACGACTTAATAAGTTAGTAAAAAGTTCCAGTCATGCAGCATAATCGTATGAGCGGATTTTCGTAAATTATCTTAGTATATAGGTATTGTTAAATTGTTTTGAAAATTTAGGATTTTAACTAGGAAGAAATGTTCACTACCGATTTTGTGGCAAATAAACTTGACCTAAATAATTTTCGGAAATTCAAAAAATGTTTTAGCGAATTTTTCGAAAAAAAATGAAGCTTTTTTTTTTTTTTAGCCGTTTTTGACAAATGTTAATGAAATTTGAGTTCCTACTTTTTTCAGCACAAATTTCTTGTTTTTCTAGTTTATTGTTACCTAATAAAGTTCTTTTGACTAAAATTCTGCTAAAAAAAAAAAAATTAACAATTTTTACCCGTTTTTAGCTACAAGCATAACAACGATAACTACAAAGCGATAACAACGAAGACACACCGGTGAGAGGCCCACTTTGTTCGATATTCACGTACGCACTGACTCAATGTTGCGCGACATTGTTCAAAGAATCCCATTCCGTATGGGACTCAAAAAATACTAAAACGCAACACACGAGATGCAAGACTCAATGTCGCGGAGCGTCCCGGATGCAAGAAAATGAGTCCGAGACGCAGCTCCGCGACAAAGAGTCCGAACAAAGAATCCCAGTGCGTACTAGGCTTTAAATACGATACTGAAATTTGAAACGGAGCCTCACATGGAAACGTAAAATAGAATTACAACGCGTCAAACTAGCTGATTTACGTCTGAGGTTTTAAAGTGTAAACTTCTATAGGCGCACCGCGACGAAAAATTTAGCGGGGTGTGAATACGATTTTACCGTCACGTTTTTTTTCGTCACGCTGTTTTGTCAACCAATTCGTTGCTGGGGAAATGAAACTTCTTTATTTTTCACGGGACAAAAATCGTTCTTCACTCGTTGGAAAGCTCTCGATTTATCACGCATTTCTTTCGTACTTATTCTTCTATTCATGTCGTAGTTTTATATTTATTTATGTTATAAATGGATATAGTAAACAATGCCGCTTGTTTTGTTGTCACTTGGTTGAGAAGTTAATCTTGCTTATGGGTGATATTCTCGAGACTTGGACACTAGCGCATCCTTACATCGAGGCAATGAAAATTCGAAGTTATTTCACCTTGTTGTCATGGTGACGAGTAAACTATACGAAAATGCGCCATTAGTTGACGGTACCGACGCGAGTTGACGTACTGAATAACCTAGTGTTACCCTTCCTAGTCAATATTTCCGATCAAAATTTTTCAATAAGTATTATTTTTAGTATGGAACGTGGTAAGTTTTATGAGAACTACGTTAAGTTATTGTCAGGTGACGACCTATGAGTAGGTACCTACCTAGATTCATTAGAAAGGTACCTACCCTACATAGTTTTAACTAGAATCATAAAATAACTTGGTAGCTATGCAATAAAATTTTGATTGGTGAGACAGAGCACTTTGCGAAAACCATCATGTACAATATTTGGTCATTCTAAACAAAACACCACACGTTGGCGTGTGTAACTATTACCACGAATTAATGTCATACCTAGGTAGATACAAACGTCAGCGATTTGAGGAGATAATTGTCATAACTAAGACTAACTAGGAACATCAACAGTTTCTACTAGGAATGCTTAGGCACAGTAGATAGTAGTTCGTTTTACTCACCATTGATGAAATGTCGCTGGCAGACTTTGATATAGAGATTTTTTTTTTTTTTTTTTTTTTTTTCAATAATTAAACTTTATTGTCAGTATTGACATTACAGTTATGTTAATAAATAATACAGCAGGCGCAGCCTGATTAATGTGGTACATGACTTGTAGGTACAGCCCCGTGACTGCCCTATACCAGTTTAAAGTAACACAGTTACTTATTATATTATTACTTCATATACATGAATGGTTAGGATAAATGTTTGGATATTGATGATAACAAGGTAACATATAGGTGCAGTATAACAATGGTAACTCAAGTGAGTGATCAGTCGTTCAAGAAGTCCTGTGGCCTTTTTCGTTTTAATCTTCTTCGTTTGGGTGGAGGAGGGACGTTAAGAGGGATGGAGGATACGAGTGTATTTTCGTGGTTGATCATTTTATTGTTCAAGCTTTTGTATTAGCTTTTTATCAGTTCTTGTACGGTCGGCACGTTCAAGTCATAATAGAGATAGGATAATTTTCTTCGTCCCCAGTTCCGATTGATCCGAGACAGCCACAAAAGTCTTCTCTTACTCTTACTAGAAAGTTCTTTAGTTCTTTGACACTGGTTAACTATAACACTAGGTAAACCAAATAACCGCACTCGTTCACCAGATCGGTATCGTTGGGCACAACCAACAACCGCACAGCTAGGCATGATTATTACAGTTAGATTTACTAACTATTTTGTATCACTGCAACATTCAACGTTAGTTGCGATTGCCACTTTGTACTACTACAACATCGTCAGAAGCGTACACGAATGTGCTTTTGCAAAGCAAAACTGTTGAGGAATGACAAGGTTGCTACCATTAATGTGACACTACATGGCGGACACTCAAACCAACTCCATGCAGGCTGAGGCGTGACGTCACGAGAATATGGGCCATACTAACGATTTAATTATGTAAGTGCCCTCCCGCCCTCACCTTGAGTGGAGGATCCGCCAAGTGAAAGGCTATATAGTCATAGTTTTACTTCACTTTTTGCTAATTGTATATAGTAGCATGTATATAATTATTAGCCTATGTGACATCTAGTCTTAGTTGTATTATTTCATTTTTGAGTTTTTTTCATCCACTTGAGGGGCTAAACGAACATTGGGGGCAAATTACGTCACACAGGGGTTATTGCAGTTCCACGCGATTATATGCGTTATGACAACTTCTAACAAGTTGTAGAAGGGATGTACTTAAGATGCTATTTCATTGCTCGGCTATACTAACGATTTAATTATGTAAGTGCCCTCCCGCCCTCACCTTGAGTGGGGGCTTCGCCAAGTGAAAGGCTTCCCGCTCTCGTCAAAGCTGCTGTGTCAATCGCGTTCTGCAGGCCGGGCGACCTCACAATAGGCAAAGCCGCTGATTTCCATCCACTCAGAGACTCCCAAGCCTCTGATCGCCCTTCTCCCACCCCGAACGGGCTCAGCCCCGTTGCAAATGAGTCACTTTGTCTGATATCAGCCTGAATAGCTAACTATGATGGCGTCAAGCTCTGAGCACAAGCTCCTCTGCCTCATCTGTCCCTCAAACACTCAATCCTCTGAGCCTCCCCAAAGCTATACCTACCAATCTTCCTTTTACATTATTCAAACACCTCGGAGTAGGCGGTTTACTTCCATCTGGGTTTCGCCGTTTGAGTTTTCACTCTCTCTCAAGTTCAGGGCGTTGTTTTCTGTAAATAAAAAACGCTGCAAAGTATTTCACAAAGGTTTATTATTTTTTCAATTGAGTTTGATCGTAGTTTTAGTTGGCTTGCATACGTCATAAGGCCCGTCCAGACTCCTCGGCGTGTTCTATTTCGAGTTGCCACAACCTATACTTCTATAATTAAATACGCATGTTTATATTTCTCGATTTGAGCTCCTATCTATTCAAATAGTTATTGCCTTAATAATATCATTATCTAAGTCGAGAGGATATGTTATTAAATATGCGTAGGCAAAGCATTGGTATTAACACACAAAAATGACCTAGAAAAAAACGTATATTCATGCCTCGAAGGAACATGAAATTCAAAAGCAATACAAGTGTAGGAAGATTTCCACGACACCCTGGAGGTACTCCCTAGGTCTCGTTACCTCACAACCGGAGGTTCACCGCCCTATTACGCTTACACTATCATATCACTCATATTTTTCCATCAACATTCATTTGAAAGTTGTGCATTTTGAGATGAGTGAATTTTGTCCTAACATGAGAATAATAATTATTAGGTCGTGCAGTTGTGGTCGTGCATGATCTGGTCCTAAAGTGTTCTGTTGCGAAGTCCTACTGCCCATTGTTATCCTAACCGTGGAATATTAGCTTGCGCAGTTGTGGTTGAGCAGGTTGGAGTTTTAACACGTCAGTCGAACACTCAAAGCCTCGAAAAAGACACTTTTTCGCCCGTTTTTGGCCCATAGCATCTATGCGAGTAAAGCGATCGGGATGGTTAAACGTTAGGACCAACTAGACCCCAAATGGAGTCTATGTACACTGTCAAATGGACACTATCATATCACTCATATTTTTCCATCAACATTCATTTGAAAGTTGTGCATTTTGAGATGAGTGAATTTTGTCCTAACATGAGAATAATAATTATTAGGTCATGCAGTTGTGGTCGTGCATGATCTGGTCCTAAAGTGTTCTGTTGCGAAGTCCTACTGCCCATTGTTATCCTAACCGTGGAATATTAGCTTGCGCAGTTGTGGTTGAGCAGGTTGGAGTTTTAACACGTCAGTCAAACACTGAAAGCCTCGAAAAAGACACTTTTTCGCCCGTTTTTGGCCCATAGCATCTATGCGAGTAAAGCGATCGGGATGGTTAAACGTTAGGACCAACTAGACCCCAAATGGAGTCTATGTGCGAAAGAAAAGGTTTTTTAAGTCAATTCTTAGGCCTTTTATGGCCCGGACGGCGGACGGCGAACAGCGGACGGACATTTCAAGTTTGGATTCTACGCACCTTGAAACGTAAAGTGACAAAGTTTGAGGGGGGGTTATAAAAATTTTTTGCTACACGATCACATAGGCTTATTATTGGAAATAATAAACCAAAACTCTTTCTAAATAATAATCTGCTCCTACTCAAAAAGAGATTTTGGATTATCAACTTTTTTTTTCAGTTTTAATCGATTTTTTAGCACATTTCAATTAAATTTTAGTACATTTTTTAGCATAATTTTCTGCTGCCTCCCCAACCTATACCTACCAATCTTCCTTTTACATTATTCAAACACCTCGGAGTAGGCGGTTTACTTCCATCTGGGTTTCGCCGTTTGAGTTTTCACTCTCTCTCAAGTTCACTTGGTTGTTTTTGAAGAAATGCACTCACTCAAGTTGAATTATTTAATATTTAGTCGGATCAACATGTGATCTATCATACTGATATCGATCACATGCATAAACCAAAATATTATGATTGCATTATCAAACTGAATGTTTACCGAATTGGTATGAAATAAATATTATTATAAAATAACAAAAACAAACTTCCGAGTCATTATCACATTACTATAGGTTATGGGCCCAGCAGTTTTCTGTAAATAAAAACATATTGCTAAGTGGCGTTATCGAGCCGAATAGATTAACGAATTCAACTGGTGATTCCACTCTGAATGATAGATCTAAGCTTTAAAGTTTCGTCTTGTAAAAATCAAATGTCAGCTTTTTCTCGGGCTCTCTCCGACAGAAGGACCTTTGGTCCATTGTCGTGTCGCATGCTGTTGTTTATTCTAAATTTGAATTTATTTTAATATGGAGTATAATAGAGACAATGGAATATAATGAATATATGTTGAATATATATAATAAATATATCTCTATACCTATACTTTTATACTGTGTAACATTGTGGAGATTATTGTGAATAAAGCATGTTTTTCTTCTTCTTCTTCATATTGCTAAGCAATGCATGCACTGAAGGGACGTCCCTTCGAATGGATTGTATTTAATTTTGGTGAGAGGTACAAAAGAGAAAAAAATTCCAGTCATGCAGCATGATCGTATGAGCGAATTTTCGTAAATTATCTTACCACGTTATGTTACATTGTTTTGAAAATTGAGGACTTTAAAAAGAAATTTTTAACCACCTATCTTATGGCAAAAAACTCTTTCTAAATAACACTCAAAGAGATTTTGAATTTTTAACTTATTTTTCAGTTTTAATCGATTTTTTAGCACATTTCAATGAAATTTAAGTACACAATAGAAATATTTCTATTGTGTACTCGTTCATGTTTCAGCATAATTTTGTACATAAAATTTTCAATGTTCTATTTTATAGTTTGTTAATAAACCATATTTGAGCAATATTCTGCTAAAAAAAAAAAAAAATATATATATATATATATATATATATATATATAAATTTAACGAATATAAGCCGTTTTTAACCATTTTTAGTGATTTTTTCAGCACTTTTAAAATGCAATGAGCTTGAAAAATGCTGGCCAAAGAAATGCTGGCCCAGATTCACTAAATAGAAACGAGATTCAAGTGTAAGCGAGAAGCCGGCGAATACACTCATCAGACACCCGATCAGCTGACTAGTAGCCCGGAATGCCACAAGGAAGCGCTAGTTGTGCCTTTCGGTGTGCTCCCGCGAGACTCCCCTCACGAGACGTTCGCGAACAATCAATTTGAGACACGAGACTCTAGACCCTGACCAACTAATTCAAATTCTTACTAAGGGATTGACTACTTGATGTTATGTATTTTTGAGATGCGAGCGTAGCGAGCATCCAGTCTACTAATCTAAGCAGAAAACTGATCTGTGTAAATTCTTATAGGGACTGGAGTGCTGGGAATACCACGCAGGGGTGTCTCAACTTGATTGTTCGCGAACGTCTAGTCAAAACTACACCATTCCAGTTTGACGTATATTCTTACTAGCCGCTCCGGCTCGCTACGCTCGCCTCCACGTCCAGCCGGGGGGCAAGCCCCCCGGACCCCCCCTTACATTGCTCGCTTCGCTCGCAAAATGTGGCATGTAGGGAATTTTGCTCGCTTCGCTCGCAAAGTGTGGCATGTAGGGAATGTTTCTCGCTTTGCTCGCAAATGGTAGATCCCTAAGGGTAGGTTTAACGTGTGTAGGGGATGTTGCTCGCTTCGCTCGCAAACGGTAGATCTCTAAGGGTAGGTTTAACTTCTGTAGGGGATGCTGCTCGCTTCGCTCGCTTGAGGAAGTTATACTGTTCACCCAACTTGGCAGACGTTTTTTTCAGTTGGGAATTCTTACAAACAAATTAAATCTTATAAAACTATCTGGAACCACGAAAAGTTTATTCGGGGATGTTGCTTCGCTCGCAAGGTATACCTGTATATGTGTAGGACAAAGTCCGTATTTATTATTTGAAATGGCTCTCGCTTCGCTCGCCTATGTATACCTGCTCGCCTCGCAACATTGTGACATCGAACCCTTCACGTCAATTCTTGAGCCTTCTCTCGTCCACGGCACAATTTTAATCGCTTTGCTCGCTTCCGCTCGCAATTTGACCGAGTTCTCGTCACTTTTTTCGATATCCGATTTCGGATTCAGATTCGGCGGGATCAAACCTTTATTTCGCCCGCGAAAACCGTTCCGAAAAACGTACCTTTATGGGGTATATTTTAATTTTAAAAAACCAAGTTTTTCGTCGGAATTTTCGAGAAAACGGGTCCGTACTCTCGCATTTTTTTGACGCATTTCCCGATACTTTTTTCGCGATTCGATCCCGCCGTCGTCTTCCTCGTAGGAAAACCTACGAAACCGGTATTTTTCCGGAATTGTCAACGGCCGTTTAGAGGGGTAGGGGAAGCGGGGAAGTCCAAAAAGCGCACATTAATTCTTACTTCGACCCCCCTCCCGCCCTACGGCCCATGGTTCGGGTGGGATTAGAAAATTTTAAATTCGCTCGCTCCCACTTTTGGAAAATCCCAAGAAGATCCCCCCACTCGTAGATCCGGCCCACTCAGCCGTTTGGCCGTGCATAGACACGACAGACAAACAAACAGACAAACAAACAGACAAACGGAGTTTCATTCTTATAAGTAGTATAGATATTGAGATCTATGTACCTATGCGCTCAATTAATAAAATAATCAACTTTTATATAATAAAGTGTTGATCACCAACATCACAGTGTCATAATTTGCTATTTTTTATCATCCTGAAGCTTAAGGAATTGTGACTTTTCTTACTGAAATTTGCAACAAGAAGGTTCTTAATCACACGAAGGTTTATTTGGAGATCGTATTTCGTCCTGAAACGAAAAGCGGGCGATGAGCAGTGAAGAATTTTAATCAAGGCTGAAAATGAACCTTTCCGGCGGACTATAATATATTTGCTCCGATGCCAGGGGCGGCCTCCGTCTCGGAAATACGAACGAACCCGGAGTTGAACGAAGAAGCAAAATGAATGAGAGAGTTGATCAAGATGATCAAAAAGAGAGCGGGGACAAGGAAGCAGCTGCAGCTTTTGATCAGCGTCTCCGCCATCGCCCAACCCATCAGTTTGAAGCATTCGTCGTCCATCGACTCGAAAATGCGTACCATCGCTGGATCTGCCGACAAAAACACATTATTTTGTATACTTTAAACTATCGGTTACGGGGTTATTGTATCTTGAATAATGACAACTGTTGAAATTGTTGAGGATCCATTTTGGTTTATTATTTCCAATAATAAGCCTAAGTGATCGCATAGCACAAAAGTTTTATAACCCCCCCTCAAACTTTGTCACTTTACGTTTCAAGGTGCATAGAATCCAAATTTGAAATGTCCGTCCGCCGTCCGGGCCATAAAAGGGGAACTTGGCAATATGTCGACACATAAACTGGTCGACACCTCCTGTCGCCATATTTCCACACCAGGTGTTGAAGAACGTCGATAACGCACATCTTTGAAACTGGTCGACGGATTTATGTCGAAAAATTTGAGATCCGTTTTTCGCTGTATTTCAACAACAGGAGTTGAACATGAGCTAAAAACACCCCTCTTGAAACTGGTCGACTGCTAAACGACGACAAAAGGGTTGTTTGGCCACTACCTGTCCTCAGCCTTGGTCCCATGGGGTCTTTCAATCCGAGGATTAAATGAAAAGTCACATTTACGTTTCTAAACTGTTATGTGATCGTGTTATGAGACCACGAAACTATACACTTCATTCTGATCTACACATCCAACTAATCTGCATTTTTACTAAGGGATTGACTACTTGATGTTATGTATTTTTGAGATGCGAGCTTGCGAGCATCCAGACCACCAAACTATACACTTCATTCTAACCTACATGTCAGGTATACGAAGGATGTCGATGTAAATATGTCGACGTATCCCCATGGTTGACTTGGACGACCTTTTTCAACAAGGGGTGTTGAAAGTTGTCGACTAGTCGCTGTATTTTTGTGTCGCCATATTTCCAATGCCTGTGAAATCGACATTGGTCAACCCTTGGTGTTGAAAGATGTCGACACGGCTTCTTGCCCGTTTGTCGACCAGTTTATGTGTCGACATATTGCCCCCCATCCCATAAAAGGCCTTAGAATTGACTTAAAAAATTTGTTCTTTCACTTGGGGTCTTGTTGATCCTAACTTCTCGCCAGCTCGATCGCTCTACACCCATGGGTGCTATGAGCCAAAAATAGGTGAAAAAGTGTATTTTTTTTGTATATTTCAAGTTGTATAGAAATTGGAGATTTATTAGTGAAAAGAAAATGTTAGCTATTAATTTTATGAAAAAAAAAAAAGTATTCTAAATGATACTTTTCCATTAAAAAAGAGATTTTGGATTTTAGGCTATTTTTTGCAATTTTATAGATTAAAAAAAAAAAAAATTTAATGAAGTTCAAGTTTTTAGCATAATTTCGTACATAAATTGTTGAATGTTCTATTTCATAGTTGATAAAGTTTATTTGACACTTTTATGTGTTGGGAAGATGCCTTGGTAATAAATTGTTATGTTTATCAACTATATTAAAAAGCGTAAAATTGTGAGGTTCCGCTGCTGTTATGGATTGAACCCATTTGTGAGGTCCGAAGCTCCGAGTTCCGATACTAATATATACTATAAGCGGCGTTTAATAATTATGGACCAGAGATCTACGTAGAAGAGCTGTCTAAAACATAAATAATAAACCTTTGTGTAATAATTTGCAGCGTTTTTCTTTTTAATCAATCGTCCCCATTCTATTGTATCTTGAATAATAGCTCCAGACTTGATTTATAATGAATTCGTGTATTCACGTAATTATAAATTTGAAAAGTGACCACAGGGAAACGATATAAATAAACATGAAACGTTATGCCAGGTGACCCGTAACATTGTAATAATTTAGACACAATAGGGGTGTATAAGTAGATATAAAAGGTACGTTCTGGCGCAGGGGCCAACGTGTTAGGGTATACTAACCCGCATAACACATGATACTAACCCTCTCAACGCATAAATTGACATTTTCCGTTTATCGTAAGGTAAAAATAATTTTGCATTGACCGGGAATCAAGCGGGCGACCTCCTGATCACCAGATACATACCTTAAACAATTGACCAAGTAAGTTTTTGATATTTTATAGAGAGTTTTTGTACTTCTCGTATTCATTTTCTCGTATACGAAAATGGCCTTTCCGAAACGAGAAGAGGTGTTCGTAACGTGGAAACGCTTTTCGGAACGGGAAGAGTCAGCTTTACTCGTGCTCAGCTTTTTCAGAATCATAATTATGAGGCGAAAACTTGACCTTCCTCTAGGATAACACTCTAGAATAACTTGGCAACTCTCATGCAGTAGGCATGGATACTCATACACACCCGACAAAATCGGCTGAATTTTCCCCGTGCCGTGTTTTGTTGTTGATTTAACCTTTGTATTTGTCTTTCTCTCGTGTTTTTTCCCCGCACCTCAACCAGAAAGGCACTAATAGCATTTTGTTCTTGCTTTCGACGTTTTGTCGAAGATTTCAGCTTTTTCATTTTCAAGATTTTGTTTCAAGATTCATTTTACACGTTTTAAAGATTCGTGTTCTTCACGGCTGAATCGTTTTCATATGATGTAGAGGTAAGTGGTCGTTGTTTCTTAATTCATGTTATATTTTGGAAGTTGTCTACTGTGACAATTGAGTTTTGAGCAGTGAACAAGAGTCACGTTAACGTCTCTGTAAGAGTTCTCTTCCTCTCGGGCCGACTAAAACGCTACGAGAAATCGACGGAAAAAGATTAGCATTCATCGTGCTTGCTCTAACAGCTTGTTTACGAGAAATACAAAAACTCTCTATTTTGCCCTTACTCAAACGAACCTAATAAGAGTATCTTTATTCCTAAGAGCGTCTAAAGTTGCTAGGCAACCGGATTCGTATAATACGAATTACATTCTCCAATAAAATTGAAGGTGTTACATAGGTACCTACTGAAGTTAGAAGCGTACAATTATTAATTTTGATTGTATCCATACAACGAAATTCTGCATCCTCTATCCTCAAACTACGCCACTGTCATGGATTGTTGAAGTGAAGGTAAACCCTATCAGCGATGATGAAGTTGGATTTTTTCAGGAATGAGGATGCGTCCGAAAAATGAAAATTGTGTGGAAGCAGTGGCGAGTTACAATCGAAGTGGAGTTACCAGAACACAGAGGGAACTTGGCAATATGTCGACACATAAACTGGTCGACACCTCCTGTCGCCATATTTCCACACCAGGTGTTGAAGAACGTCGATAACGCACATCTTTGAAACTGGTCGACGGATTTATGTCGAAAAATTTGAGATCCGTTTTTCGCTGTATTTCAACAACAGGAGTTGAACATGAGCTAAAAACACCCCTCTTGAAACTGGTCGACTGCTAAACGACGACAAAAGGGTTGTTTGGCCACTCCCTGTCCTCAGCCTTGGTCCCATGGGGTCTTTCAATCCGAGGATTAAATGAAAAGTCACATTTACGTTTCTAAACTGTTATGTGATCGTGTTATGAGACCACGAAACTATACACTTCATTCTGATCTACACATCCAACTAATCTGCATTTTTACTAAGGGATTGACTACTTGATGTTATGTATTTTTGAGATGCGAGCTTGCGAGCATCCAGACCACCAAACTATACACTTCATTCTAACCTACATGTCAGGTATACGAAGGATGTCGATGTAAATATGTCGACGTATCCCCATGGTTGACTTGGACGACCTTTTTCAACTAGGGGTGTTGAAAGTTGTCGACTAGTCGCTGTATTTTTGTGTCGCCATATTTCCAATGCCTGTGAAATCGACATTGGTCAACCCTTGGTGTTGAAAGATGTCGACACGGCTTCTTGCCCGTTTGTCGACCAGTTTATGTGTCGACATATTGCCCCCCATCCAACACAGAGAGGGAGAGAGGATATCGGGGGTTATCAATTCCGAACTAGACGAAATTGCGTTCGGACTGGGAGTTCAGAACTAAGAGTTCTGATCGGTTCACATCCCCTCCCTTTGTAGTTCGATTCCCAACTGGTTCAGAACTACGTGTCCGAACAAAACTACATAGTATTCACTTACCTTTACTAGTGAACGGTTTTTCATTCGGATCGTAACAATTATTTCGGAAGCCATACTGGTTGCAGCACCGAGAGCGGCTAAACGTGACGTCCTTCGCGGAATTCGTCAACAACTCCTGGTACTTGTTGAGCTCACTACTGAAGCTCTTTATCAATGTTTCCGTGTTAGGAAATCTCAAGTTTATAACGATGAATATAGTCATAACCCCTATAAGTACCGCAGAAAAGAGTAGCTGAATCATCCAGGACGAATTCTTTTCTTTGTAAATACATAACCCGAGCAGCGATACTGATATCAATGAATTTCCTTGAACAATCAACACCACCAGCACATCTTGGAACCGGAAAAAGAAAAAAACAGTAACATTCATCAAACTTACAGTATTGCAACATCCTAACCATTATTTCAGATTCCAAAATGTGAATGAATGAATGAATGAAAACATGTTTTTATTTATATATATCAGTTGACAAAATTTTAACAAAATAACATGGAATAGGCTATGGTATAATTATTACATTGTTTAGGAGGATTCAATCTTGTTGGTTTTAATTATTGTTTAGCTTGTTTATTCATTACTATCCGCTACGGCTCGCTACGCTCGCCTCCACGTCCAGCCGGGGGGCAAGCCCACCGGACCCCCCATTAAATTGCTCGCTTCGCTCGCAAAATGTGGCATGTAGGGAATTTTGCTTGCTTCGCTCGCAAAGTGTGCCATGTAGGGAATGTTGCTCGCTTTGCTCGCAAACGGTAGATCCCTAAGGGTAGGTTTAACTTCTGTAGGGGATGCTGCTCGCTTCGCTCGCAAACGGTAGATCCCTAAGGGTAGGTTTAACGTGTGTAGGGGATGTTGCTCGCTTTGCTCGCAAACGGTAGATCTCTAAGGGTAGGTTTAACTTCTGTAGGGGATGCTGCTCGCTTCGCTCGCTTGAGGAAGTTATACTGCCCACCCAACTTGGCAGACGTTTTTTTCAGTTGGGAATTCTTACAAACAAATTACAAACAAATTAAATCTTATAAAACTACGTGGAACCACGAAAAGTTTATTCGGGGATGTTGCTCGCTTCGCTCGCAGCAAGGTACCTATGTGTACCTGCTCGCCTCGCAACATTGTGAAACCACCTGTGTCATCGAACCCCAAACAGGCTTCTCGCGTACACGGCACATATAATTTCTCATTTTAATAGCTTAGTCTCGCTTCCGCTCGCAATTTGACCTACTTCCCGTCACTTTTTTCGATATCCGATTTCGGATTCAGATTCGGCGGGATCAAAGCTGTATTTCGCCCGCGAAAACCGTTCCGAAAAACGTACCTTTACGGGGTATATTTTAATGGGAAAAAACGTAGTTTTTCGTCGGACTTTTCGAGAAAACGGGTCCGTACTCTCACATTTTTTTGACGCATTTCCCGATACTTTTTTCGCGATCCGATCGCGCCGTCGTCTTCCTCGTAGGAAAACCTACGAAACCGGTATTTTTCCGAAATTTTCAACGGCCGTTTAGAGGGGTAGGGGAAGCGGGGAAGTGGGAAAAGCGCACATTAATTCTTACTTCGACCCCCCTCCCGCCCTACGGCCCATGGTTCGGCTGGGATTAGACAATTTTAAATTCGCTCGTTCCACCTTTTGGAAAATCCCAAGAAGATCCCCCCACTCGTAGACTCCCCCCACTCAGCCGTTTGGCCGTGCATAGACACGACAGACAAACAGACGGAGTTTCATTCTTATAAATAGTATAGATTTATCACTATCTACCTACCATTTAATATTCTATATCTAGGTACATGCTTTTTGTTGAATTGGGCTCCAATGCACTAGCACCAATCTAATTTATAGTTAAATTCTGCTATTAGAAAACGACGATACGCCCTGTATAATACACGTAATGAATGGTCTTTGGCGTTTTAAACATGATCGCATCATTATTAGTTTCTGCGCATGCGCGACAGCGTACTCCCAGGAGCAAGTTCTAGTTTTCATCAGATTTTTATTACAGTTTCCGTGGATTTGTGGGTTAGGCTGTAGATTGTTCCCTATCAATTTCATTTTTCTCAAATCACTACTCTATTCTGCGCTACTTCAACAGTTATATTAATCAAACTTACATTATTGCAACATCCTAACCATTATTTCAGATTCCAAAATTTATAATGTATGTGTGGTCTTTAGTTGTGGTCTTTAGCGTTTTAAACATGATCGCATCATTATTAGTTCCTGAGCTTGCGCGAAAGCGTACTCCCTGGAGCAAGGTCTAGTTTTCATCAGATTTTTTTAACACAGAATGTGTTTTAGCCATGGACTAACTAGCCGAAAATGGAACGCGGGATGGTAACGAAATGTGTGACGGATGATTTTCACGTACAACCGAGTCGTTGCTAGGGAACTGGTACTTCGTCGTTTTTCATCCCACAAAATTCGTTGACCATTCGTTCGAAAGCTCTCGATTTATCCAACAATATTATGTTAACTACTGCGAAGTGCGTGTCCAACAAACTGAGTTATGAGCATGGTTATATAAATAATTGTTTACACACAGGTGATCATTCTCAATAATTGATATTGTGAACATGATTGCAACCGCTTGTTAATTTCTGATGATTTCATTGAGCTTGTGTTTCGATGATTTGATTCATAGCAGGTGATCTGAGTATTACGAAAACGGTTTGATTTGTGAAGCGGAGGTTAAATAATTTGAATAGGTAATTTCTATACTTTACACTCTAGGAAGCTGTAATTTCGTTTGTAGCCTCTTTAGGACATTTACTTGACGATGCTCAGGGTCCGGATCAGATGTGTGGCTCTTAAAGCTAATTTCTATGCTTTACACTCTAGGAAGCTGTAATTTCGTATGTAGCCTCTTTAGGACATTTACTTGACGATGCTCAGGGTCCCTATCAGATGTGTGGCTCTTAAAGCTAATTTCTATGCTTTACATTCTAGGAAGTTGTAATTTCGTATGTAGCCTCTTTAGGACCCTTGACTTGACGATGTCCAGGGTCCGGATCAGATGAGTGGCTTTTAAAGCTAATTTCTATACTTTACACTCTAGGAAGCTGTGATTTCGTATGTAGCCTCTTTAGGACATTTACTTGATAAATCGCTCTTGATTTATCACGAATTTATTTCGTATTTTTTTTCGTAGTTTCATACTATAACTATATAAATTGATGTTATAAATGAATAGTAAACAATGGCGCTTGTTTGGTTGTCACTTGGTTGCGCGACAACGCAAACACATTCTGTGTTTCAATAATTTCGTCCGAAGTATGTAAATAGAGGTAACCGGGGGTCCAGGGGGCTTGCCCCCTGGCGAGGCGCGGAGCGCCGAGTTTTTTTTTTTTTTTTTTTTTTTTTTTTTTTTTTTTTTTTTTTTTTTTTTTTTTTTTTTTTTTTTTTTTTTTTTTTGACAAGTTTTATTGCGCCAAGTAAAAACAACTTATAAGCAATATTCATGTGATAAATTATTATAAATTTTCTTAAGATCTAATATACTTCACTTTAGACTTATTATTCTGATTATTGAGTCTTGACGTTCATTTTATTTCACTTAGTTCATGCGGTTTAGTTCTTTTAAGTCTTCTAAGTAGATCTTCGGTGTCAAGGAGCTGAACGACATCCTCGTTAACATGATCTCTGAGCCTCAAAAGGTGATTGACGGCTTGCTTGCGGATAACCTCATTGACAGATTCAACTTTCAACTCATAGTGTAATCTGTCGTTTCTGAAGTATCTGTATGCATCAACGCAGGTACGCAGAACATTATTCTGAAAGCGCTGAATAATGTTGCGGTTACTTTGTGCAGTGCACCCCCACAGTTGCGCACCATATGTCCGGACAGGTTTGAGGACTTGGTTGAACAATATGTGCTTATTGTGGATAGACAGTTTTGAGTGTCTTCCCATAAGCCTGTACATTTTCCTGAATTTGATAACTAGTTCAGACTTTTTCTTTTTAACATGTGATTTCCACCTCAGTTTGGCATCGAGTGTCATCCCAAGATATTTAGCTTCATTGGCATAAGGAACCGCCTTGTTGTCAAGAAGGCTGGCACGTAGTTGATCCTTTTATTTTTGAAATCAACATGTACAGACTTCGCTTCATTCAATCTAATTCTCCATCTTTTTGTCCATTCATGGATGTGGGGGATGAAGTGGTTTAATTTTGAAAGTGATTCGATGTTGGTTTCTCCTGTCGCCAACATTGCGGTATCAGATTTTTATTACAGTTTTTGTGAATTCGTGGGTTAGGCTGTAGATTGTTCCCTATCAATTTCATTTTTCTCAAATAACTACTCTATTCTGCGCATGCCTTAACGTAAATTACTTAAAGCATCATTTTCCCGTTTTTGTAAACATATTTACTGGGAAGCGTAAAATTTTGGGGTCATGGAACTGTTAAAGTGTTTCGGCCTAATATTACAATTTTATTTTGACTGTAATGCTGCTACAAATTTTAAACTCAAGAATTTTAGCCGTTTTTGGCCATTTTTACTGATTTTCGAGCACATTTTTTGAAAGTTAACAGGATATATATACCTATATATATATATATATATATATATATATATATATATATATATATATATATATATATATATATATATATATATATATATATATATATATATATATATATATATATATGTAAAATTTTGGGGTCTCGGAACTGTAAAAGTGTGTGAACCCTTAACACAGAAATAATAAACCATTGTGTAATAATCCAGCGACGATTTTTATAACCAAGCCAGGTGGTATTGACGTGAACATGGAAGTTGCATCGAAAGATTCGAATCTGTACCTACTTAGGTTTCCTTTGGTTTGTATTTTTGTTCCCAGCAAGCAAGAAACGCACACAAATTGGCCTGAAGAGCCTTTACCATCGTATTGAGATTTCTATACGCCAATTTCCTGGCAGCCACACCACCAGTGCTCGCCAAATTAATGCATTTTTTGGCTCCCGAACATGATTTTTTTGTTTCTTTTTTAATAACTAAAAAGCAGGCATCATGTAATATTAATGTGGGTGTGCGTTTCCAAGCAAAAAAGCTTCAGGATAGGCCGGTTTGAAGCTTAAAATCAACCATATCTCAGTTAATTTCGTGCGTTTTTAAGCGAAAAACCAGCTCCAGGATGATGACGTCAATTTTAATGAGCGTTCGAATGTAAGAGTAAAGGTTTACCCTACTATTGTGTGATAATTTGCCGCGTTATGGAATGGAATGTTCTCGGATTTATCAATACATGATTGGCTTAGGGCCGGTTCATCAATCACATTTATCCAATGGATAAGGGGGATTTATCTAAGTGTTATCCTCCAGATAACACAATATGGGGTGTTAATCCATCCCTAGTTAAACTCTATCTGGCGTTTTAATGTATCAGGTCCCTGGATGGCTGGATAACAATTATAAATCGAGGTTAATGATATATCTAGAGCTTTCTCACCTCAAACAAGTTTATTTATTTACAAAAATCGTACCTATTTGAATCTCGTTTGATTGCCTTTATTTTAGTACCTTCTAATGGAGTGGATATTTGGGGATTTGTCTTCGAATAGCAGCAAACGGCGAAGATTCTATAGTAGCATAATTCGTTAAATGGAAAAGAAGACCATATTACCTAGTAAGACCCCGTGTAGATCACCTACTAATATGGGACGAGTGCGTATTTTTATCGAGGTTTCGGTTGGATAAAGATACCGTTCTTCACATTCTGACACAGATAGAAGATGAGTTCACAACTTACTTATCACAATAGGTAATTCATTCATCATAATTCATGTTGCAATAACGCAATTCGTGTATGTATTTCTCTCTCTAGAAATGAAGCAAATGGCAAAAATGTGGTGGTTTCTTATTTGCCAAGCTTGATAGACACTGTTGTGCTGTGGACGTCAGACCCGGTTTTTATCATTTAATGATGATTAACAGGACGTTTCCATTTGTTTTCGTCCGTCACGAGCGTCATGTCACGGTGGGGTTTTCTATTGATTTTCACGTACAACCAATGCGTTACTAGGGAAGTGTAACTCCCTTAGTTTCCATAGCAGGAAAATCGTTAGCCACTTTTTGGAATGCTCTCATTTTATCACAGCATCTCATAATCCCTAAGCCTCTGCAGTGTCAAGGAAAACTGATTTATTATGCTCAGTTATAAACTAATATTGCGAAGTAACCATTATGAACTAATAATGTGTAAAATTAATCATATTAAATGATCTGACAGTAGAACCATAGGTCTACCGTCCGTTTTTGGTTTATTATTTCCAATAATAGGCCTATGTGATCGTGTAGCAAAAAAATTTTATAACCCCCACTCAAACATTGTCACTTTACGTTTCAAGGTGAGTAGAATCCAAATTTGAAATGTCCGTCCGCCGTCCGCCGTTCGCCCTCCGCCGTTCGGGCCATAAAAGGCCAACGAATTTACTTAAAAAACCCGTTCTTTCGCACATAGACTCCATTTGAGGTCTAGTCGGTCCTAACGTTTAACCATCCCGATCGCTTTACTCGCATAGAAGCTATGGGCCAAAAACGGGCGAAAAAGTGTCGTTTTCGAGGGTGTGAGTGTTAGACGTGTTAGACGCACGCCTGGCACGCTTGGCAGGGGGTCATGGTGGGTGGTGAGGGGGGTGAGCGGGGGGTGGAGTGAGAGGAGGCGCCGCGGCGCCATGAGGTGTGTACAGCGTTCCTTCGAGGCATGAATATATGTTTTTTTCTAGGCCATATTTGTGTGTTAATACCAATGCTTTTCCTACGCATATTTAATAACATATCCTCTCGACTTTGCGTACGTACTTAGATAATGATATTATTAAGGCAATAACTATTTGAATAGATAGGAGTTCAAATCGAGAAATATAAACATGCGTATATAATTATAGAAGTATAGGTTGTGGCAACTCGAAATAGGACACGCCGAGGAGTCTGGACGGGCCTTATGACGTACGCAAGCCAACTAAAACTACGATCAAACTCAATTGAAAAAATAATAAATCTTTGTGAAATAATTTGCAGCGTTTTTTAAAAACTAAAAAGCAGGCATCATGTAATTTTACTGTGTGTGTGCGTTTCGAAGCAAAAAAGCTTCAGGATAGGCTGGTTTGGAGCTTAAAATCAACCATATCTCAGTTATTTTCGTGTGTTTTTATGCGAAAAAACAGCTCCAGGATGATGACGTCAATTTTAACGAGCGTTCGAATGTAAATATTCAGGTTTACCCTACTATTGTGTAATAATTTGCAGCGTTTTGGAATGGAATGTTCTCGGATTTATCAATACATGATTGGCTTAGTGAAGCATTTACAGATTTAATTTAACCTTTTACAGATTTATTTCAACCTTTTACATTCAATTCAACCTTTTACGAATTCAATTCAACCTTTTACAAATTCAATTCAACTTTTTATAAATTTAACTCATTCCAACCCTTCAATTGATCTCATGAGAAAAAACATCTTTCCTATTACCCTACGGATGGTAAGGAAAGTAGAAACAACACTTTTAGCTTAGCTAGTGTAGCAACAAAAGAGTCTGAATCGGAATCGCTAACACTCATAATTACTTCAGGTTATGGAGAGAAAAAATCGTAAACAGCGATACAGAGCGACTAATGTAAAAGTTATCGCTTTCAAGGGCATGCAAACATAAGTGATTGTCAGCATTGCAAACAGAAGCGATTCTGACCATACAGTAGACATTGAATTGGCAAGGCGCTGAGGTCACGTAGGTAGGTAGTATGTACTTACTTAGCTACCAACTTACAAAATGTAGCCTACTACTTATAACTTTCCTCCTAATCAATCATCTACTTTCCATATCCACCCCTTCCGGTGGAGAGTTGAAATGAATTTGTAAAAGGTTGAATTGAATTTGTAAAAGGTTGAAATAAATCTGTAAAAGGTTGAATTAAATCTGTAAATGCTATATTTGAACTTGTGATTGTTGACAACATTAAAAACAGTATAAAATTCGTTAAATATTCTCACTCTTCAAACCGTTCACTGTCATACGACTGAAGTACCAAAAGCAGTAAGCGAGCGTGGCGGCAGAAGCGATGAAAACCACGAAGCCGAGGAACAAGTTGATGAGGAGAGTCGAGTTCAACCTCCTCCGGATCTGCTCGCGGGCGGGCACAACCGCGTTCTCCTTGTCCCCGTCGAATTCGCCCCAAAACGTATTCGGGGTTTCGGAATTCGTCTGAAACCGTCCGCCGAATTAACATCTTGGTTAAAAAATAGTACTCAATCATGCAGCATGATTAACATAGCGAATTTTCGAAGAAAAGTTGCGGATAACATAAAATTATGCACTTAAATTCTGATCGATGAGGCCAACCATGTCCTGGAGAAAAAAAAAACTGAGGGGACAGCCGTGTGACGAGATCGCAAAGAAAATTTTTGCAATGATGAAGAGATTTGCAATCATCTCAGGGCTAAAAAATACTTCAACTATGACACCCCATATGCCCTATTGTCAAAATTTGGTCAATATTTTGAGCATTTTTCAACTAAAATAGACTTTTCTCCCTTATTATGAACTAGCCGCTCCGGCTATCTTCACTCGCCTCCACGTCCGGGCCCCCCATTAAGTTGCTCGCTTTGCTCGCAAGGTGTGGCTGTATACATGCGATGTATTACAATTGAAACATGTAGGGGATGTTCTAAGGGTAGGTTTAACGTGTGTAGGGTATGTTGCTCGCTTCGCTCGCTCGGTACGGCTGTATATGTGTAGGAAAAACTCTGGACCCCCCATTAAGTTGCTCGCTTCGCTCGCAAGGTGTGGCTGTATACATGCGATGTATTACAATTGAAACATGTAGGGGATGTTGCTCGCTTCACTCACAAACGGTAGGTCCCTAAGGGTAGGTTTAACCTCTGTAGGGGATGTTGCTCGCTTCGCTCGCTTGAGGAAGTTATACTGCCCACCCAACTTGGCAGACGTTTTTTTCTGTTGGAAATTTTTACAAACCAATTAAATCTTATAAAACTATGTGGAACCACGAAAAGTTTATTAGGGGATGTTGCTCGCTTCGCTCGCAAGGTATTGCTGTATATGTGTAGGAAAAAACCCGTATTTATTCTGTTGAAATGTCTCTCGAACGGAAAAGTTCCATCCTTCAACGCGCGCATACGTAGGCCTGCTCGCAACATTGTGAAACACCTGAGTCATCAAACCCCTTCACATCTTCCTTTAGCCTTCTCGCGTCCACGGCACAATTAGTTTCTCATTTTAATCGCTTCGTCTCGCTTCCCCTCGCATTTTGACCGACTTCCCATCACTTTTTTCGATATCCGATTTCAGATTCAGATTCGGCGGAATCAAACCTTTATTTCGCCCGCAAAAACCGTACCGAAAAACGTACTTTTATAGGGTATATTTTAATCAGAAAAAAAAACAAGTTTTTCGTCGGACTTTTCGAGAAAACGGGTCCCCACTCTTTCATTTTTTTCACGCATTTCCCGAAAGTTTTTTCGCGATCCGATTGCGCCGTCGTCTTCCTCGTAGAATAACCCACGAGACCGGTATTTTTCCGGACTTTTCTACGGCCGTTTAGTGGGGTAGGGGAAGCGGGGAAGTCGAAAAAGCGCGCATTAAAACTTGCTTCGAGTCCCCTCCCGCCCTACGGCCCATGGTTCGGGTGGTATTAGAAAATTTTAAATTCGCTTATACACCCTATCGGAAAATCCCAAGAAGATCCCCCCACTCGTAGACTCCCCCCACTCTGCCGTTTGGCCGTGCATAGATACGACAAACAAACAGACAAACGGAGTTTCATTCTTATTAATAGTATGCATTTTTCACCTAAAATAGATTTTTCTCCCTTATTATGAATTTTAGAGATCGGGGGGTGGTTGCAATCGACTCACCACTGAAAAATACTTCGACTGTGACCCCCACGAAATCTACGAAAATTCGTTAAAACGATAAAATCAAACCCTCCCTTCTCTTCCCACCATCCCTCTTGAGGGTGATGATGGTTGATGTTATACTGTTCAATCTTTATATTCTTGATTACATAGCCTATCCATCAGCCTCAAGTAACAACTTTCTATCTTACTTGTGTTTCTCCTTTGGAAAATTCATTTTCGTGAATGAATTCGTCATCTCTCGTGTTTTCGAAATGGATGTGATCATTTTGCTTTCTGCGGGTTCTTATGTCAGCAGTCATTGAAAAGACTCCTCAATATCCAACGTGCTCCTTCAAAGTTCAACAAGTGAGGTCTTGAAAACCTTAACAATATCAGCTCATTAACAGTTTATTTCTAGCCTTCCAATTTATTATTGTGCCGTTTCTGTGGGAAAAGCTCCCTTAGTTTCACTTTCGAATTGATTTTCTTGGTTACGAATCTCCCCAAAACCTACTAGATTATTCATTTATGAAAACGAAGTTATTTCACCAGTGAAGACCAACTTCAAGGTGATTGAAGATCAACGATCAAGGGCGAGCTCAGTAAAAATATTTAGAGCAACGTATTTTTACCTTCCCACGTTTAGGCTTCCTCACTCCCGAACGAAGAGAAATCTTTGTGTTCGTGATTGAAGACGAAAACATTTTTGCCTTCCAAAATCAAGATTTCTACTTGCTTTTTGAGTTTGAGAGCTTGATTAAGGAAGTGGCTTTCATATTAAAAAAAAAAAAGAAACGACAACTTAAGCAAAGTATACCATAGACTCTAGAAAAATTAAAAAAGTTAAAGAAAGTCTTGTCCATTAATTGTTACTTACTACATTCCATGTTTTCCATACAAATTACTATCATTCTTCAAAAACGAAATGGCTACCCAACAGATGTGATTCCAGTTTATATACCTGTGTAGTATTTGTGTATATAATTTGGTAAGTAAATTGGAATGTCAAAAACTACCTTATAAGACCTATTAGTATACTATCATTCCTTGGTTGTAAACTACCTTGATAAAAACGACTATCTACTTACGATTGAAATGTTTCTTTTAATGTAGGTACCTACCTGTATTATTCCTTTTTTCGGTACCTATTTATTTTCGGTACCTATTTTTATTTTCTTATTTCGGTACCTTTTTTCGGTACCTGTAGGTTGGTTGGTACCAGCGCCTACTTTTGAAGGGCTATTTTGATATTTTTATGTCAATGGACCTCTCACATGATGCTTAGGTATTGTAAGGAGTGGGTAGCTGTCCCTACTTCCCAACTATCGATGACAGGTTGCCCCGCATAAGGTGGTCAGTAAGTACTTCGGGGGTCCATTCAGAGCTCATTTCTGATCGAAAGTTCCTCTTAAGAGATTTGTTAATGCTTAGTTTTTGAGCAATTCAATATTTGAGATTTTTTTAGTATTTTCGACCTTTTGTCTCTTAAACGACCCTTAATTTGCAGTGTAAATTCAAATCTAAGGACACCTTGGAAAGAGCATTACATTTTCTATCAGATAAATGCCTGAGCTTTCTTACGATTCAAGATTTGAGACATGAGAAAGCCCTCTGAAAAGCAAATTGTACCTAATTTGGGAAGCCTTGAGTTTTTTCAATCGGAAATTGAACTTTGAGAACCAATATTTTTCAAGACAAGAAGATTTGTTAACCTCATTAGCGCATGAATGGTCTTATCGAGGCATTTAGCTGTACGTCCCTCTGGAAAAACATGCTTCAGATCGCCCTGCATTTTTTTCAAGGTGCATGTTTGTTTTTACGTGAGCATCAATGCGGAAACAATAGGCCCAGTTCTCAAAGTGTTTTGAATAAGGTATTCATTTCACTAGTTTCTTTGAATTTCATTATTCTATACATTAATTTCAATAAAATCATTTTTGGTTAATCTTACTGAACTGTTACTTGAGTAATGAATTTTCTCATTTAAGAACTTCGAAAACTTTTGTTAGGAGGTGGGTTAGGATAACGTTCAAACGAAACACTTGCATACGAGTCTGCAACACATTGGGACATTTCTGTACCTCAGAGGTCGATTATCGTAAGTGACATTTTGGCGATTTTACAGGAGAGCCAAAAGAAGTTGTGGGCACACCTATTTTGATCCCTATGGCCCATTCTGATGACTTTATCATGCTCAAATTAATTAATTTGAGCATGATAAAGTCATCAGAATGGGCCATAGGGATCAAAATAGGTGTGCCCACAACTTCTTTTGGCTCTCCTGTAAAATCGCCAAAATGTCACTTACGATAATCGACCTCTGAGGTACAGATTTTATGTCTTTAGTTGAAGACAAGTATGTGTTGCAGACTCGTATGCAAGCTCTCAGAGCCACTCAGCTGATCCGGACCCTGGGCATCGTCACGTAAATATGCTAAAGAGACTACATACGAAACTGCAGCTTCCTAGAGTGTAAAACATAGAAATTAGCTTCAAGAGCCACTCATCTGATCCGGACCCTGGGCATCGTCAAGTAAATGTCCTAAAGAGGTCACATACGAAATTACAGCTTCCTAGAGTGTAATGTATAGAAATTACCTATTAAAATGATTTAGCCACCGCTTCACAAATCAAACCGTTCTCGCAATATTTGGATCACCTGCTATGAATCAAATCATCGATACGCCAGCTCAATGAAATCATGTTCGCAATATCAATAATTGAGAATGATCACCTGAGTGTACACAATTATTTAAATAACCTTGCTCATAACTCAGCTTGTTGGCCACGCACTTCCCAGTAGTTAACATAATATGGTTGGATAAATCGAGAGCTTTCGAACGAATGGTCAACGAATTTTGTGGGATGAAAAACGACGAAGTACCATTTCCCTAGCAACGACTCGGTTGTAAGCGGAAATCGTCAAAATATTTTCGTGAGCAATTTTCCGTGACGTTTTTTTAGTTTATGTGCCATAGCAAAGACATAAAATGTCAATACTAGACCACGCCCACTATATTATAAGTATACCATGTAAACTCTTGTTGTTATAGACATGAATAGGGCCTACAGTCAGAAGTCGAAACGGCGACAATAACAAACGTTTAACCAAGACTGGAACTGGTGCTTGATCTTCCTAAATCGTTTACATCCAGTCATGGAGACACAAACTCCGCCCACCTCTCCTACACCAACCAATTCCGATGAAATTTTCGGTGATTGTGCGGGTTAGCTCCAAGACGGTCCCCTGCAATTTTCAATGCCGTCGAATCAACAGTAGCCTGTGCGCACGCACAAATGTGAGTTTCTCATTACGTCGATTTCTTATCATCTATCGGCCCGATTTCGTTCAAACGTGTAGGTACTTGGGTATATATGATCTAGAAAAACGCCCTATAAATTATATTGCGATTGGCAGAGTAATAAACATTGCGCATGCTCGAAACTAATATCGATTGACACAGGAAAAACTCCAATATTAATAGAACGATTCTGATGAAATTTGCAGGGATTGCGCGGGATGGCTTCAAGACAGTCCCCTATAACTGTCATTGCCGTTACAGAAATAGTAGTCTGTGCGCATGCGCAAACTTTAATTTATTATAACGTCGAATTTTTTATCATCTAGTTTTAGCGAATTTTTGAAGAAAATTAAGCTATTGCTCTCGCCTCAAAATTTGTAGAATGTGAATTTTTGAAAAAAATTTATGCAGAAATCCGTTTCAGGCTATTCTGAATCATATTCTGAAGTTTAACGCATTTTTTTATGTATGTATATATGTATGTATGTATATATATATACGTACATATATATATATATATATATATATATATATATAATTTGTTTTGAATTATTAATAGATAAACGAAGAAAGGAAAAAGTTGTTTTTGATATTTCGAATGAATCTTGTTCACAAGTTAGAAGTTGAAAATGAAAATGAAAAAATAATTTATAGATTGTTCAGGTGATGGGATGGCTTGTTGACAGGGAGATGTATGTAGATAATTTCAATCGCAAGGTGAAGATAATTTCAATCGTTAATGTTGAGGCCGGGAGGTACGTTTGCTTTCAAAACCCACTTGTGTGCTTTTTCTGATTGGTGGAGAAGTCGGTCGTTAGAACCTGGTGGCATCTTCTTCAAAACCTTCACCCCAAAACATTGATCAAATGATGCATCATGAGATCTTGCATGTTCGTTGATTGGGAGTGGCTGGTTATGGGTAACTGAAGCACGATGGTTATTCATCCTCAGATTCATTTGCGATGCTTTGCCAACGTAGAAACCTTGTTGATTCATGTTCGTGCATTTCTGGCATATTAATTGGTAAACACACATTTTGGATTGGCACTCTGCTGAGTTTACACATTTGTAGGAATGTGTAGTGTTTGCCGAAGTAAAATGTGTGCTTTCAATCACAAGGTTGCAAAGTTTGCATCTGAGTCGGCCGCAAGGATGTAACCCAGGTTGCAAACTTTGCAACCTTGTGATTGAAAGCACACATTTTACTTCGGCAAACACTACACATTCCTACAAATGTGTAAACTCAGCAGAGTGCCAATCCAAAATGTGTGTTTACCAATTAATATGCCAGAAATGCACGAACATGAATCAACAAGGTTTCTACGTTGGCAAAGCATCGCAAATGAATCTGAGGATGAATAACCATCGTGCTTCAGTTACCCATAACCAGCCACTCCCAATCAACGAACATGCAAGATCTCATGATGCATCATTTGATCAATGTTTTGGGGTGAAGGTTTTGAAGAAGATGCCACCAGGTTCTAACGACCGACTTCTCCACCAATCAGAAAAAGCACACAAGTGGGTTTTGAAAGCAAACGTACCTCCCGGCCTCAACATTAACGATTGAAATTATCTTCACCTTGCGATTGAAATTATCTACATACATCTCCCTGTCAACAAGCCATCCCATCACCTGAACAATCTATAAATTATTTTTTCATTTTCATTTTCAACTTCTAACTTGTGAACAAGATTCATTCGAAATATCAAAAACAACTTTTTCCTTTCTTCGTTTATCTATTAATAATTCAAAACAAATTATATAGTTCAGTAGAACAGTTCATTTAGTTTATCAAGAAGTATATATATATATATATATATATATATATATATATTTAAGTGTGGGTCGGTCTCCTTGGTCCCGTCGGGTCGCCAGCATAAGGTGAAGGTAGTGGATGAGGAGTGTTTTGTCTTAGGACAAACTTCCATCCCTGCCCGATCCGTGTTGGAGGTCTGGCGGTATCTTGGGGTCGACTTCATGGGTGTGGCCACTATAGCTGCAAGCCGTGTGGACCTTGGTGGAGCATTAGCTCGTGTCACCAAGGCTCCATTGAAGCCACAGCAGAAGCTTCGCCTCCTTCGCACGTACTTACTGCCAAAGCTAACCTATGGGTTAGTCTTTGGCAGGCTTACTGCGGGGAGGCTGCTTGAGTTAGATCGTGAAGTTCGCTCTGCTGTGCGCTCTTGGCTAGGCTTTCCACCTGGTGTCCCAAGTGCTTACATCCACGCACCGGTCAAGGCCGGTGGGCTCGGTATTGTCTCTCTCTTCTGCCAGCATCCCATCTTTACGCCGCCAGCGCCTGCTTGCCCTTAGGGGCTCGAGCTGGGAGGTCGCCCGCACTGCTGCTGACCTGGACTTTATCCGGCAGCAGTTGTTGTGGTGCGATCGAGCAACACCAACTGCTCCAAAACCCAGCTCATCTGCTGAGTTCGCTGCTGCACTGCATGAGTCAGTAGATGGTAAAGAACTCCGACAGTGCTCTGAATCCCCCATTTCTACCCAGTGGGTGGAATGGGCTTCAGAGGGCATTGGGGCCCGCGACTATCGTCATTTTCACGCCGTCCGGGTGGCTACGTTAGCCACCTCGGTGAGGTGTTCGAGGAGTAATCGCGGGATAGTTGACACCCTTTGCCGTGCCTGTCGGGGTAGAAATGAGAATCTATATCATGTAGTGCAGCAGTGTCCTCGTACTCACGGTGGCCGCATTTTACGTCACGATGCCAATCAGATAGCAGGTGCTTTGTCATCTAGCGGTTGGGATGTCCAAAGGGAGAGACTATACCACGTGCCGAGTGACCGGGGCAAGAAGCCAGATATCGTTGCGATCAAGCCCGAAGGGTCTGCCATAATCCTGGATGTCCAGGTTGTCAGTTGCAGCGTGGACATGGAGCAGGCCTGGCGGGCTAAGATAAGTAAATATGATAGAAGTAATCTGCGACAAGCGATATCTGAGCTAAAAGGAGTGGCGCCTAATAACATCAAGGTCATGGCCGCGACCGTCTCATGGCGCGGGGTGTGGTGCGGGAAAAGTGCCACGGAGCTTCTCGAGTTGGGCATCTCGGCAGGAGTGCTCCGTGGTATCACCACCCGCGTCCTTCGGGGCTCTTACCTTAATTGGTGGTCATTCTATAGGGGCACTTCCTTTCATCCCATTCTTCCTCCTTGTCCTGCAACTTCCCTTATCCCTAGAGCCGGCGTCGGGTAAACCTGGGCGTCCTCCCCTTTTTTTTGTTTTATTTGTTTTTTTAAATGTAATGGTGTGCCCCCTCCGCCTTTGAGGGGAGTTTTGTAAAAAAAAAAAAAAAAAAAAAAAAAAATGTATGTATGTATGTGTCATTCCAGACGATAACTGTCCGTAGAATTGTGCTAGAAACTTCAAACAAATTTTAAAATGTTAAGGGCACAAAACGAAAGTTCAAGTTCGTTGGCCAGCTTGATCGGATTACATCTTCGGGTTGAAATTTTCAAAAATGTAGTCAAACATTTCAAAATTGCCTGTTTTTTGCGATTTGTCGTGCGAAATAATTTTTTCAGCATACTAACATGTGGTATATTCGGAATCAGCGTAAAATTTCCTATAAGAATATGTATCAAGTTTTCAAAAATTTCAAAGTTGAAAAATCAGTCAAAAATCGAAATAATGCCGTTCGCTGGTTGTAAAAATCGGAATATTCTTCAAAAATTCGCTCATGGGGTCATGCTGCATGACTGGACTTTTTTTTAATTTATTTATTCAGTTATTAGGACACGGGCAAGCCCAATCACATATCATGAGCATAATTGACATAATCATTCAACATATATATCATAACATAACAAATCGTTCAAACACAATTAAACAAAGATAAACCAGTCATGCAGCATGATCGTATGAGCGAATTTTCATAAATGGTCGTATTACATTTATGTTAAATTCTGTTGAAATTTGAGCACTTTGGGGTCAAATAAAAATGTTATTATACATTTTATAGCAAACTAACTTTTTGTCAGTAATATTCCAATGAACAACGATTTTGTGGATTTTAAAATTTTTTTCAAGTGTTCCTATCTATTTTTAGCTTGTTTTAATGAAATTTAAGTACATTTTTCAGTACAATTTTGTGGTTAAATTTTTAAATGTCCTAGTTCATGTTCGATTAATTTTTTTCGAGTAGCATTCTGCTAAAAAATATAAATTTGTTAATTTTTAGCGGTTTTTGCCTTTTTTAGTGATTTTTTTAAGTACATTTTTTGAAATTTGACCAATTTAATGTGCTCAAAAAGTGTTGTCCAACGAACTCATCCTTTCTTTTGAAATGCTTGATTTTTTGGCGAAAGAACGAAGTTTTTATCTCAATTCTATCGAGAGTTATCGTCTGGAATGACACATACATATATATATGTATACATATAAAAAAAGCGTTAAAATCCAGGAATCATTTCAGAATGCCTCAAAACAGATTTCGATGAAGAAAATTTTTGAAAATTTTTATTTTAAAATTTTTGGAGCCATTGCAATAGCTTTATTTTCTAAGAAAATTCGCTAAAAGGTAAGAAATTAACAGAATAACGCTGGAGATGGAAAAAAAGAAGAGTTTTCAGAGTGGTGATGGAGGATGTAAAAAATTTAAATTCGGGATTTATAGATAGAAAAAAGTGTGCACTGCGGGGAAGTCTGTGAAGAGACCGACTCTTCAGGCAATTTGTAGGGGGAAAAGGGACAAAAAAAAAGTCCAGTCATGCAGCATGACTCCATGAGCGAATTTTTGAAGAATATTACCGATTTTTACAACTAGCGAACGGCATTATTGCGATTTTTGACTGATTTTTCAACTTTGACATTTTTGAAAACTTGATACATATTCTTATAGGAAATTTTACGCTGATTCCGAATATACCACATGTTAGTATGCTGAAAAAATTATTTCGCACATCAAATCGCGAAAAACAGGCTATTTTGAAATTTTTGACTACATTTTTGAAAATTTCAACCCGAAGATGTAATCCGATCATGCTGGCCAACGAACTTGAACTTTCGTTTTGTGCCCTTAACATTTTAAAATTTGTTTGAAGTTTCTAGCACAATTCTACGGACAGTTATCGTCTGGAATGACACATACATATATACATTTTTTTTTTTTTTTTTTTTTTTTTTTTAAAGAAACCTCCCCTCAAAGACGGAGGGGGCACGCCATTAAATTGAAAAATAAACAAATAAAATAAAAAAGTGGGTAGGACGCCCAGGTTTACCCGACGCCGGCTCTAGGGATAAGGGAAGTTGTAGGACGAGGAGGAAGAATGGGATGAAAGGATGTGCCCCTATAAAATGACCACCAGTTCAAGTAAGAACCCCTCAGGACGCGGGTGGTGATACCACGGAGTACTCCTGCCGAGATGCCCAACTCGAGTAACTCCGTGGCACTTTTCCCGCACCACACCCCGCGCCATGACACGGTCGCGGCAATGACCTTGATGTTATTAGGTGCCACTCCTTTTAGCTCATGTATCGCTTGGCCCAGATCATTTCTATCATATTTACTTTTCTTAGCCCACCAGGTCTGCTCCATGTCCACGCTGCCACTGACAACCTGGACATCCTGGATTATGGCAGACCCATCGGGCTTGATCGCAACGATATCTGGCTTCTTGCCCCGGTCACTCGGCATGTGGTATAGTCTCTCCCTTTCGACATCCCAACCGCTAGATGACAAAGCACCTGCTATCTGCTTGGCAACCGCATCGTGACGTAAAATGCGGCCACCGTGAGTACGAGGACACTGCTGCACCACATGATATAGATTCTCATTTTTACCCCGACAGGCACGGCAAAGGGTGTCAACTGTCCCGCGACTACTCCTCGAACACCTCACCGAGGTGGCTAACGTAGCCACCCGGACGGCGTGAAAATGGCGATAGTCGCGGGCCCCAATGCCCTCTGAAGCCCATTCCACCCACTGAGTAGAAATGGGGGATTCAGAGCACTGTCGGAGTTCTTTACCATCTACTGATTCATGCAGTGCAGCAGCGAACTCAGCAGATGAGCTGGGTTTTGGAGCAGTTGGTGTTGCTCGATCGCACCACAACAACTGCTGCCGGACAAAGTCCAGGTCAGCAGCAGTGCGGGCGACCTCCCAGCTCGAGCCCCTAAGGGCAAGCAGGCGCTGGCGGCGTAATGATGGGATGCTGGCAGAAAGAGAGACAATACCGAGCCCACCGGCCTTGACCGGTGCGTGGATGTAAGCACTTGGGACACCAGGTGGAAAGCCTAGCCAAGAGCGCTCAGCAGAGCGAACTTCACGATCTAACTCAAGCAGCCTCCCCGCAGTAAGCCTGCCAAAGACTAACCCATAGGTTAGCTTTGGCAGTAAGTACGTGCGAAGGAGGCGCAGCTTCTGCTGTGGCTTCAATGGAGCCTTAGTGACACGAGCTAATGCTCCACTAAGGTCCACACGGCTTGCGGCAATGGTTGCAACACCCATGAAGTCGACTCCAAGGTACCGCCAGACCTCCAGCACGGATCGGGCAGGGATGGAAGTTTGTCCTAAGACAAAACACTCCTCATTCACCACCTTCACCCTATGCTGGCGACCGGACGGGACCAAGGAGACCGACCCACACTTAGCTGGGTTTACCACCAAACCACACCTGGCTAGCTGCTCAGCAAATGCGTTGAGGGAGATCTGCAAGCCCTCACGGGTTTCTGCGAGTAGGATGACATCATCAGCAAAAGCCAATGCACCTACTCGCACCCCAGGGGCGAGATCGAACCCTATTTCAGCTGGCAGCTTACCCAAGGCCGTATCCACGACCAGGTTAAAGACGAGCGGCAACAGAGGATCCTCCTGGTGTACCCTGCGTCCAATGACAACATCCCCTGACATCTCACCTCGTGCCTCAAAGACCGTCACGCCTTCGTGGTACAGGCAGGCAACATACTCAATCAAACGAGCAGGTGCCCCGACACCACGAAGACAATCGGTCAGGGCAGAGTGGCTAACTGTGTCAAAGGCCTTAGCGACGTCCAGAGCGGCAAGATGGAGCTGCCGTTTCTTGGTACGGGCCAGCGAAATGACAGTTTGGAGAATTGTTAGATTTTCCGCTGTGCCATCCGCCGGCCGAAATGCTCTCTGGACGTCACCTATGACACCAGCCACTTGGAAGCGAGATGCCAGAATCTTTTGAAAGTGGCGGAAAACTACCGATGATATTGAAATCGGACGGTAGCCTCCAGGCCCACTTCCCCCTTTCTTTGGGATGAAAATGGTTCGGGCACGGGTCAACGCTTTCGGGGGCCTTCCCGATAGAAGTAACAGGTTGAGGATGAGCAGCCTGACATTTTTTGGAGCTTTATTCCGGCGTCGGGCGGAAACACCATCGGGTCCAGCAGAAGTGGAGTTTTTGACACGGCACTTATGTGCCTCGTCATAAAGCACCGGTGTGCACATGATGCTGCGCAAGGAATCCCTGGTGGAAGCTGGGGGTACCACTGGCTCACCAGGGTTGTGGCTGGGAGCACTCATAAGTGGCTCCCAGTAATCCACAAACTCCTGGAGAGGGGGCATGACTTGTTCATCCCCAGCTCCCTCCAGTACCTCCGCAGCTGCACTAGCCGGATGCTTCCTCCACAATCTCTGGACACGCTGGTATTCCCGCCTTCTCGCTTGCTTAGCTGCTCTGCGACCTCCACGAGGCACCACATTAGGAGGAACTCCTCCCTGGTGCCTCGCCACGGTCGCTTCCTCAACCTGCGGGAAGATCCTCTGCACATAAGCCGTGACCTCGTCCTCCAAGCTATTTGGCCCCTCAACAGCCCGCCTCGCCAGACCCTGCAGGTAGGCACTCTCATAACCAACAATGTTGCCTACCTGCTCCCCGAGCCTCAATACTTCAGTCTTCAAGTCTTCAAGAAGACCGGAGGTCCCGGGGGAGGATTGCTGAATGGTGGGCTGTTGTCCCACGCCTGTCGGAGATGCGGGAGAGGCCCCACGGCTATTTGCCAGGATTGCATCCTGGACAAGCTGCTTATAGTGGGGCCTCAGGCGAAGAGATTGAATGGCAGAAAGCGTGCGCATGGGAAAACGTGCTTGCAAGAAAACATTTATGTTTCGTACCCCATTACGCACAGCCTCTGCCTCCTCTGCTGCCATTCGCCGCAAATCCTCAGAAGCATACCTGGGCCGCTCTCGCTCTATATCTATTGCAGCGTTGGCCTGTACAGGATGCTTCTGCCAGACGTGGGCACTGAGGCCACGCTTGGTGCTGAAGGCTCTCTCACAGTGGGCACACTGGTGGACATTTACAGGGGTCGTGGAAGAGGATGAGGGATAGGAAGACGAGGATGAAGAAGAGGGAGAGGATGGCCGACGCCCCTGCCTGGGGCGCCCCCGAGCGCCTCCCCTAGAACCCCGCGAGCCAATGGGCCCGGGGGGGTTATGAGGCTCTATTTCATGTTTATCCATAACGTGGGAGACGGTGATTAAGGGTGGGGAGACCCATTGACATGAGCCTCCCCCCTAAGCGCCAGAGGGTCATTCTGCCACCTTCTGGTAAACCAGAAGGTGCCCGGGTTGCACGACGGGGACGTATGACCATGACTTGGGTAGGGATATGAAGGAGCTCCGAAGAGATAAAAACACCAACAGTTACCCTACCCCAGCAACCCCCTACCCCAGCAACCCCACCTATATACATATATACATACATACATACATACATACATACATACATACATACATACATACATACATACATAAAAAAATGCGTTAAACTTCAGAATATGATTCAGAATAGCCTGAAACGGATTTCTGCATAATTTTTTTTCAAAAATTCACATTCTACAAATTTTGAGGCGAGAGCAATAGCTTAATTTTCTTCAAAAATTCGCTAAAATGGACATTACTTTCCACTCTATTGGGATGTTGGGAAAGAAGAGCATTACGTTAGTACCTCATTGATTTCTACCTAGCCTTCACTTTTCGAGTTAATAATAATCTAAAGTGCCGGAGCGTTTTTTGTGGAGAAAACTCGGCGCTCCGGGCCTCGACAGGAGGCAAGCCCCCTGGACCCCCGGTCACCTCTATTTACATACTTCGGACGAACTTATTGAAACACAGAATGTGTTTTAGCTCACGCGTTTCACATAAATCTTCATAAAGTTGAAGATTGGTTAACTTCCTCCCACTAAATCAGAATTTCGCTACTTTCCTCCCACTTAAGCTGGCCACCGACGATCGTTCCAACAAGCCAAATGGCGAGTTAGCGCGCCAATGGAATGACGTGAATGGCGAAACTCGTCGGGTATGGAGTGGAGTGACGGGGCGTGATGGAAATCCAACCAGTCCAAAAGCCATCGCGCCGCGCCAAAACATCATCACTCCAACTGCTCGTGAATGGGGAAACGCGACCGGGAAGTACGGACAGATGGCGCGACGGAACGAACGTGAGTGGGGAAACCGTGTGCACTTTTTATCATTGGAGTGACCAAACGGAGTAATTGACAGTAGGCCTCTTCATAGTAATTTCTCCAGTCAGATGGTTCTGACCGCAGCTCTTGAAGTAAATTTACGTGTGTGTACTGTCCTCTGTTGAGAAACCACTGTTTCACCCACTTCCGTTTGGGTCTTCTTTGTTTGGCGTAAAAGCATACAACTGTGGCCAAAATGAGAAATTCTTCTTCTTCCATCTTGCGAGAAGACGCTTTTCAAACTATTATTAATAAATCAAATTATTTATAATAGGCAATTTTGATCGCAGACACACACCACTTCCAGTTCAAAAGACTGGAAGATTGGAGTGGAGTGATCGTGAATGACCCCCACATTCAACTCTTCTTTCCGTCATTCCAATATCGCTTGATTTCGCGCCGCACCACTCCATTTGGAACGATCGTCAGTGGCAAGCTTTAATCACCGAAGGACGGTCCGCGAACAACTGGAACTCCAACGATTTTCGTGTATAAAATGACTCACAAATGGGTCTGTCGCGACTACTATAAATGGATGTGAAAACCAGGCGTTCAAGGTCGAGTAATGATTCACTAATACGGGTGATGATTTACTAATCAAAAGTGATATGTAACAAAAAACGCTGCAAATTATTACACAAAGGTTTATTATTTATGTATTAGACAGCCCTTCTACGTAGATCTCTGGTCCATAATTATTAAACGCCGCTTATAGTATATTTAGTATCGGAACTCGGAGCTTCGGACCTCACAAATGGGTTCAATCCATTACAGCAGCGGAATCTCACAATTTTACGATTTTTAATATTGTTGATAAACAAAACAATTCATTACCAAGTCATCTTTCCAACACATAAAAGTGTTACCTATACTGTATATTGATATCATTTAATTGGTCAAATTTCAAAACATGTGCTGACAAAACACTGAAAATGGCTAAGAATCGTTAAATTGATATTTGTTTAGCATAAGATTGGTCAAATAAAGTTTATCAACTATGAAATAGAACATTCACAAATTTATGTACGAAATTATGCTAAAAACTTGAACTTCATTAAATTTTGTTTTAAAAAATCTATAAAATTGCAAAAAATAGCCTGAAATCCAAAATCTCTTTTTGAATGGAAGAGTATCATTTAGAATACTTTTTTTTCCATAAAATTAATAGCTAACATTTTCTTTCCCCTCATAAATCTCCAATTTCTATACAACTTGAAAGATACACACAAAAAAGACACTTTTGACATTTCATGTCTTTGCTATGGCACACAACAAAATTTTCGTTATGTTACGTTACGTAACGAAATATGCTCAATGATTATTATGATTCGTAGAAGTGAGGTAGGTAGGTACCTATATGATTATAGCTGAAATTTGGTTTTTAATGTTTTTGACATTTTATGTCTTTACTATGGCACATAAATGAAAAAGCGTCACGCGGGGAGCGTCACGCATGGAGCGTCACGCGGAGAGCGTTACGCGGAGAGCGTTAAGCGGAGAGCGTTACGCGGAGAGCGTTACGCGGAGATTCTCTAATGATCCCACGATTCTGAGATTTGGTATGTAGCCCCTTGAGGGACTTCTGAACACAACTGACCGATACCAGATCAGCTGAGTGGCTCTAGAATCCAGTTTTTTCCCTAATGATCCCACGATTCTGAGATTTGGTATGTGGGCCCTTGAGGGACTTCTGAACACAACTGACCGATCCCAGATCAGCTGAGTGGCTCTAGAATCCAGTTTTTTCCCTAATGATCCCACGATTCTGAGATTTGGTATGTGGGCCCTTGAGGGACTTCTGAACACAACTGACCGATCCCAGATCAGCTGAGTGGCTCTAGAATCCAGTTTTTTATTTAATGATCCCATGATTCTGAGATTTGGTATGTGGGCCCTTGAGGGACTTCTGAACACAACTGACCGATCCCAGATCAGCTGAGTGGCTCTTGAATCCAGTTTTTTCTTTAATGATCCCACGATTCTGAGATTTGGTATGTGGGCCCTTGAGGGACTTCTGAACACAACTGACCGATCCCAGATCAGCTGAGTGGCTCTAGAATCCAGTTTTTTCTTTAATGATCCCACGATTCTGAGATTTGGTATGTGGGCCCTTGAGGGACTTCTGAACACAACTGACCGATCCCAGATCAGCTGAGTGGCTCTAGAATCCAGTTTTTTCTTTAATGATCCCACGATTCTGAGATTTGGTATGTGGGCCCTTGAGGGACTTCTGAACACAACTGACCGATCCCAGATCAGCTGAGTGGCTCTAGAATACAATACGGGGTTTTATAGGAAGGGGAAAGGGGGCGCAAAGACATAAAATGTCTCTCGTGGTTGCGTACTTGTACGAAAGCTGTATCCACCGTGTGAGTTTCAAGAGTTTTAATTAATTTCGGCCTACGACTCCCTGTTGTTTAAATGTCTTGAATTTAAAAATCTAGTGAGAATAAACGAGATCATTACCAATTCAATTTTCACCTATTTTTGGCTCTTAGCACCCATGAGTGTGGAGCGATAGAGCTGGCGAGAAGACCAACTAGACCAACCAGACCAACTAGACCTCAAGTGGAGTCCATGTGCGAAAGAACAGATTTTTTAAATTAATTCTAAGGCCTTTTATGGCCCGGACGGCGGACGGCGAACGGCGAACGGCGCGGCGGACGGACATTGCAAATTTGGATTCTACGCACTTTGAAACGTAAAATGACAAAGTTTGAGGGGGGTTATAATAATTTTTTGCTATACGATCACATAGGCTTATTATTGAAAATAATAAACCTAAATCGCATAGGTTACACCTGGTTTCACGATTCTTAGTTCCGTATCATCAAAACATATTATGATCAACGGTGTCATTGGTTAACTTCCTCCCACTAAATCAGAATTTCGCTACTTTCCTCCCACTAAATCAGAATCTTATATAATCACCGCGTCATAACAAAATATCGCATAGGTTACACCAGGATACACGATCCTTAGTTCCGTATCATCAGTATCCATGTTGTCGTCCCAGATTTTGTTACGAAATTTCGTTAGCTTTTGACATTTTCATGTCTTTGCTTTGGCACATAAACTAAAAAAACGTCACGGAAAATAATTGCTCACGAAAATTGTCCCAAGTGGCCACAACGATGATTATGACCATCAGAAATGACGTTGACCATTCGTTCGAAAGCTCTCGATTTATATTTAAAAAAAAAAACTTTTCAAGCCTAAGAATTGTCCCAAGTTTTATGTAGCCCCTTGAGGGACTTCTGAACACAACTGACCGATTACAGATCAGCTGAGTGGCTCTAAAATCCAGTTTTTTCCCTAATGATCCCACGATTCTGAGATTTGGTATCTGGGCCCTTGAGGGACTTCTGAACACAACTGACCGATCCCAGATCAGCTGAGTGGCTCTAGAATCCAGTTTTTTCCCTAATGATCCCACGATTCTGAGATTTGGTATGTAGCCCTCACCGATCCCAGATCAGCTGAGTGGCTCTAGAATCCAGTTTTTTCCCTAATGATCCCACGATTCTGAGATTTGGTATGTAGCCCCTTGAGGGACTTCTGAACACAACTGACCGATCCCAGATCAGCTGAGTGGCTCTAGAATCCAGTTTTTTCCCTAATGATCCCACGATTCTGAGATTTGGTATGTAGCCCCTTGAGGGACTTCTGAACACAACTGACCGATCCCAGATCAGCTGAGTGGCTCTAGAATCCAGTTTTTTGACATTTCCATGTCTTTTCTTTGACACATAAACTGAAAAATCGTCACGAAAACTTGCTCACGCGATACCACACGAGAAAACACACATGAAAATGTCCCAATGTGTTGCAGACTCGTATGCAAGCATTTAAGTTGACAGTTTTTTGGCTGGTTAGTCCATGGCTAAAACACATTCTGTGTTGAAAAAAAGTGTCGCGAAAAATTCCTTGACCCCTTGCCAAAAGACATATCCATGTCAAAAGTATTGACGGTAGAAAGTTGAATCAAACTACAACAGTAGTTATACGCAGTAGCAAACTCAAAATAACACAGGCTAATGAACATGGAAACACCTGGGATGTGCTACCGAGTGAAATCGAAATAATGTACTGTAGTACATGTAATGTAACTCTATTACCAGTTCCATTCAACCCCATGAATGAAATACATGTTTGCTGATAATTATTGATATGATTCATGATTTTGTAATGTTCAACTTATTATTGAATTCGGTAAATAATATAGCGTTCAAGTTTATACTTTTCTACTGAATGATTTTTAATACCAGTGTATTCGAAGATAAACATGTACCTACCATGGCATGATACCGTTGGGTTCCTAACACTTTGGTACTCCAATTCCGGCTGGCACTAAACAGGGATTTCAGATGTCCCTGACCGACTGTCATGTAGTCAAACGCGGGTTTGAAGGCGAAACGAGTGCCATGCAAGGAGCCTTCACTTTTCGAGTTAATAATAATATAAAGTGCCGGAGCGTTGCATTTTGTGTGGAATTCCTTGACCCCCAGTCAAAAGACATATCCATGTCAAAAGTGTTGACGGTAGAAAGTTGAATCAATTCAATTCAACTCAATTCACTTTATTGGCAACATAAATATAAAGTAATAAATACAAAACTACAAAAAAATGGAATGGATTAAAGAATTAAATACATTAAATGAAATAAACAAACAAATTAAATATGTACTGTTGCCCACCGAAGAATAAGTTGAAAAACTTGTGCTCCTCGGTGGAGTTCAAATAATAATATCAAAGAATCGTTGTCAAAGTAGCAATAAATTTTTAGTGAACAAATTGCCAATAAAACATTAGGTACCAAATTACGTTAAAATGATGAAGAAAAAAAGTCCAGTCATGCAGCATGACCCCATGAGCGAATTTTTGAAGAAATCTTCGACATTTCAGTCGCCATTGATCGTGTTGAGAAGTTTTAGTTTATGATTTTGATAGACAAACATGGAATCAAATTATTAACACAAGCACAGAGTAAACTGATCAGTTGTGATTACATTTTTTTATTTTTATTTTTAGAAGCACCTACTACCTACGTTTTGAACAGCATGGTTCTAGGATTGGTAATACAGGGATACTTCCATAAGAGTAGTTCAATCTGAATTTGGACAATGTTTCATGGAAATATTACCGATTTTTACAACTAGCGAACGGCATTATTTCGATTTTGGACTGATTTTTCAATTTTGAAATTTTTGAAAACTTGATACATATTCTTATAGGAAATTTTACGCTGATTCCGAATATACCACATGTTAGTATGCTGAAAAAATTATTTCGCACAACAAATCGCAAAAAACAGGCTATTTTGACATTTTTGACTAATTTTTGAAAATTTCAACCCGAAGATGTAAAAATTTGCCAACGAACTTGAACTTTCGTTTTGTGTCCTTAACATTTTAAAATTTGTTTGAAGTTTCTAGCACAATTCTACGGACAGTTATCGTCTGGAATGACACATACATACATACATACATACATATATACATACATATATACATATATACATATATACATACATACATAAAAAAATGCGTTAAACTTCAGAATATGATTCAGAATAGCCTGAAACGGATTTCTGCATAAAATTTTTTCAAAAATTCACATTCTACAAATTTTGAGGCGAGAGCAATAGCTTAATTTACTTCAAAAATTCGCTAAAAGAAAGCTAAAAAGAAACATAATCGCCCAGAAATAACTCCTACACTATAAAAAATTAACTAACTTCCTTTTAAATGATGATAGACTATCAAACTGAAAAATATTAATTCCATTGTCAAACAAAAATCTCAATACTTTAATACATGCATTCCTTCTATAGAACTCTGTATTAATCCTTGGGAAGAGTATACGAGAGGTATTGAAATTGCGAGTGGAATCAGAAGCGGAAATATGTTCATTTCTTACACCAGTGCAGTAAACATGAACACAAGACTGAAGCAAGAACATTTGAGAAATGTTTTTTACTTCAAATCTATATCTATATCTATAAAAGAGGATGTATGTATATATGTATATTGCCTATAGACTCCGAAACCGCTCGACAGATTTTAATGAAACTTTCAGGTATTATTAGGCATGATTCGAAGATTGTTCCTGTGAAGTTTGGTGCAAATCCGTTCAAAGGGCTCTGACCCAGAGGGCATAAAAGGGTGCAGTGTCAGGTTTTAGAAATTTTAGTGGTTGTAGAAATAGTTGAACAGAAAGTACTGGTACCTTCTTGACGGCCTACTACATTTTTTTGACATTTTATGTCTTTACTATGGCACATAAATGAAAAAGCGTCACGCGGGGAGCGTCACGCGGGGAGCGTCACGCGGGGAGCGTCACGCGGGGAGCGTCACGCGGGGAGCGTCACGCGGGGAGCGTCACGCGGAGATTCCCTAATGATCCCACGATTCTGAGATTTGGTATGTAGCCCCTTGAGGGACTTCTGAACACAACTGACCGATCCCAGATCAGCTGAGTGGCTCTAGAATCCAGTTTTTTCCCTAATGATCCCACGATTCTGAGATTTGGTATGTAGCCCCTTGAGGGACTTCTGAACACAACTGACCGATCCCAGATCAGCTGAGTGGCTCTAGAATCCAGTTTTTTCCTTAATGATCCCACGATTCTGAGATTTGGTATGTAGCCCCTTGAGGGACTTCTGAACACAACTGACCGATCCCAGATCAGCTGAGTGGCTCTAGAAACCAGTTTTTTCCCTAATGATCCCACGATTCTGAGATTTGGTATGTAGCCCCTTGAGGGACTTTTGAACACAACTGACCGATCCCAGATCAGCTGAGTGGCTCTAGAATCCAGTTTTTTCCCTAATGATTCCACGATTCTGAGATTTGGTATGTGGGCCCTTGAGGGACTTCTGAACACAACTGACCGATCTCAGATCAGCTGAGTGGCTCTAGAATCCAGTTTTTTCCCTAATGAACCCACGATTCTGAGATTTGGTATGTGGGCCCTTGAGGGACTTCTGAACACAACTGACCGATTACAGATCAGCTGAGTGGCTCTAGAATCCAGTTTTTTCCCTAATGATCCCACGATTCTGAGATTTGGTATGTGGGGCCTTGAGGGACTTCTGAACACAACTGACCGATCCCAGATCAGCTGAGTGGCTCTAGAATCCAGTTTTTTCCCTAATGATCCCACGATTCTGAGATTTGTTATGTAGCCCCTTGAGGGACTTCTGAACACAACTGACCGATCCCAGATCAGCTGAGTGGCTCTAGAATCCAGTTTTTTCCCTAATGATTCCACGATTCTGAGATTTGGTATGTGGGCCCTTGAGGGACTTCTGAACACAACTGACCGATCTCAGATCAGCTGAGTGGCTCTAGAATCCAGTTTTTTCCCTAATGATCCCACGATTCTGAGATTTGGTATGTAGCCCCTTGAGGGACTTCTGAACACAACTGACCGATTACAGATCAGCTGAGTGGCTCTAGAATCCAGTTTTTTCCCCTAATGATCCCACGATTCTGAGATTTGGTATGTAGCCCCTTGAGGGACTTCTGAACACAACTGACCGATTACAGATCAGCTGAGTGGCTCTAGAATCCAGTTTTTTCCCTAATGATCCCACGATTCTGAGATTTGGTATGTAGCCCCTTGAGGGACTTCTGAACACAACTTACCGATTCAAGATCAGCTGAGTGGCTCTAGAATCCAGTTTTTTGACATTTTCATGTCTTTTCTTTGACACATAAACTGAAAAACCGTCACGAAAACTTGCTCACGCGATACCTCACGAGAAAACACACATGAAAATGTCCCAATGTGTTGCAGACTCGTATGCAAGCATTTAAGTTTACATTTTTTTTGTTCAATATAATTTTAAGTAAACGATTTTGCACCACCTGCACCTGTCTTATATCAGACTTACTTGCACTTCCCCACAGAACAATACCATACTTAATAATTGAATACGCCAAACGAAAATATATTGTCCTTATATGTTGTTGTGACAAAAAACTACGTGTTTCCTTGAAAACATAAAATAATTTTCTCAGTCTAGAAATTAAAAAATCAATTTGCTTCTTAAATTTTAAATGACTATCAATGAAAACACCTAAGTATTTACAATGGTCACTAAACGAAAGCGGAGGGCAGACACAATTAGTAGTACTACTTAAACATGAAGAATTAGTGTGAAATTTTATTGCAGAGTAACGAGGAAATTTTTTATTACCTATTGAAAATCGAAGAACGGATGTTTTATCTATGTTCAAACATAATTTATTTAAGCTAAACCATAGTTTAATCCTAAAAAGATCAAAGTTGATATTATCTATTGAAGTTTTGTAATCATCACCCCAAAATACCAAGGCAGTATCATCTGCAAAACCAAAGAGCTTATCATTTATATTCATGTTCATCAAATCATTAATATATAATAGGAACAAGATTGGTCCCAAAACCGTTCCTTGAGGAACACCATGCTTCGCAATTAGCATATCGCTCAAGACAGAACCAACCCTAGTAAAATGATAGATCAGCCTTACTCAACCTTTTTGTCTCACGGGCCACATCTGTGTGTTCCGTAGTTGAAGCGGGCCACAGTTCACAAAGCAGGTATTACAAATCTTTGTAATACGAATACCTTAGTCAAGGTACAATAGAACTGTAAAATACATTTAAAAAAAAGAAGTATATTTACAAAATCAATATTACAAAAATCATAGTAATAGAAAATTAATGTGATTTTTGATATTGTGACAGGCTTCTAACTATGTGAGACAGATCAGTGTCTCCGCTTTTAACGTGGGTTATCTTTGGTATTTATTTCGTCCAAAATTAATTGAGTCAGTTCGGTAAGTTAAAATACGAGTGAAACAGAACCGAAAACAGAAGAATTATAAAATGACTAAATAGAGGAGGAAACGGGTATAGGTAGGTAAATTTCATTCTATCGGACAAAAAGTCCAGTCATGCAGCATGACCCCATGAGCGAATTTTTGAAGATGTTTCAAGCAAATGTTTCATGCAAATATTACTGATTTTTACAACTAGCGAACGGCATTATTTCGATTTTTGACTGATTTTTCAACTTTGAAATTTTTGAAAACTTGATAGATATTCCCATAGGAAATTTTACGCTGATTTTGAATATACCACATGTTAGTATGCTGAAAAAATTATTTCGCACAACAAATCGCAAAAAACAGGCTATTTAGACATTTTTGACTACATTTTTGAAAATTTCAACCCGAAGATGTAATCCGATCATGCTGGCCAACGAACTTGAACTTTCGTTTTGTGTCCTTAACATTTTAAAATTTGTTTGAAGTTTCTAGCACAATTCTACGGATAGTTATCGTCTGGAATGACACATACATACATACATACATATATACATACATACATACATAAAAAAGTTCCATTCATGCAGCATGATCGTATGAGCGAATTTTCGTAAATTATCGTATTTTATAATGTTGAATTGTTTTGAAATTTGAGCTTTTTGAGTGCAAGGAAATCGTTAACCATTAATTTTATGGCAAAAAACGTATTCTAAATAATAACCTGCTATTCAAATAGAGGTTCTGAATTTTTAGCTTTTTTAGCAGGTTTTATCGATTTTTTAGCAAATTTTGATGAATTTTAAGTACATTTTTCAGCATGATTGTGTACATACATTTTTGGATGTTCTATTTTATAGTTAATAAACTTTATTTGAGCAATATTCTACCGAAAAATATGAATTGAATGATTTTTAGCCGTTTTTAGCCATTTTTAGAGATTTTTTGAGTACATTTTTTGAAATTTGACCAATTTAATGTGCTCAAAAAGTGTTGTCCAACGAACTCATCCTTTCTTTTGAAATGCTTGATTTTTTGGCGAAAGAACGAAGTTTTTATCTCAATTCTATCGAGAGTTATCGTCTGGAATGACACATACATATATATATATATATATATATATATATATATATATATATATATATATATATATATATATACATATAAAAAAGCGTTAAAATCCAGGAATCATTTCAGAATGCCTCAAAACAGATTTCGACGAAGAAAATGTTTGAAAATTTTGATTTTAAAATTTTCGGAGCCATTGCAATAGCTTCATTTTCTAAGAAAATTCGCTAAAATGCGTTAAACTTCAGAATATGATTCAGAATAGCCTAAAACGGATTTCTGCATAAACTTTTCTCAAAAATTCACATTCTACAAATTTTGAGGCGAGAGCAATAGCTTAATTTTCTTCAAAAATTCGCTAAAAGTGACCCTAGCTTATGAGGGCCACACAGAAAAGCTTAGTGGGCCGCTTGCGGCCCGCAGGTTGAGTATGGCTGGTCTAGACTGTGAGAAAGTACCGAAATTCGTAAACGAGTTCCACATTCTGCTTTACAAGCAGATACCATGTTGCATGGATATGTCTTCGATTGGGGATTTCATAAAGGTTGTCCTCGAGAGTTGCTACAAATCCTTTAACTTTGGACTGTAGGCGACGAAATGTAGGATAAAGAATTCATTTTATTATTCTTGGAGGCACAAAAAGCATACTATAAATACTATTAAAGTTATTTCTCCAATACAGACGCTTTAGTTTCCGCCAAACGAAAGTTGTTCACAGTCCATCAACTTAGTTTAGGAATGTAGCCAGGTACGTAAGGAGGGGGAAATTGGTAGCTTGAGATGTGAACATTTATCACATAAATCAAGCGATTTCCAACGAGTGGCGAACGATTTCTGTGCTATGAAAACTGCGTAAGTTCCATTCACCAAGCAACGGCTGGATTGTAAGTGAAAATCATTACTTTGGAAAATCGTGACATCAACTTTTGCGTGACGAAAATTTTTGCTTGACCCCCCCAGAGCAAAGACATATCCATGTCAATATAGCATTTACAAGTCAAATTAACCTTTTTACAAGTCAATTTACCCTTTTTACAAGTCAAATTAACCTTTTTACAAATCAAAATAACCCTTTTACAAATCAAGATAACCCTTTTACAAATCAAAATAACCCTTTTACAAATCAAAATAACCTTTTTACAAATCAAAATAACCCTCCTTGAGCAATGAGCAAAAATCGTTGAAGGGCAAAGAAAAGAAACTGAATACATTGAATACGACAAAGTAGGTGTAATAATAAATAATTAAAAAATATCAATTTTCCAACAAAAAATATATCAAAATGTTCCATCAAAAACTCAATCAACAAAAATATCAAATTTCGAACCAAAAATTCATCAAAATTTTCCAACAAAAAAATGAGGTAGGAAGGCAATGAGGTCAATCAATATATAGAGTTTCGAAAGTAGGTTGAGCAATATAAGTCCTATGAGTGAGGATATGAAAATTACTTGAAGATCACAGTGAGAAGGAATACTGGGGTAGGTATTCATGAAGATCACACTGAGAAGGAATACTGATGTAGAAATTCATGAAAAAGGAATGCCAGTTAAACCCTTTGAGTATTAATAAGATGGAGGGCTATTAGTGATGTTTCAGGCAGTCAAACCATACGTGCCACTACTGTCGTTTGGCTTTTGAATTGACCAGGGGCAAAATGGCCGAACACTGATCAGCTGATGTGAGATGCGATGTTGAGTTTGGTGAATGAATGGGGATTGTATCCTAGGGCATATTTCTTATTTAAGATTTATATCCTAATTGTGCACCGTACATGTACACCGCAATTTAACACCATTAATATTTCATATTTTTTTACACTGTGGGAATGTGTGTTGACATGACGCCAGTACACTCTAGCGGATGTTTGATGAAGGTAGATCAGCTGTTCTGTGTCCAAAAAAAAGTAATAGGAGGCACCAAGATTTGGGCATGGGAACCAATGTATGAACATACTAACATCTAGACAGTTATGTCTACATACATAATCAATACTAAAATGTAACAATAATAAGTAATATCAAACAAAACTTGAATTACAATGAACTGCTTTGTAATTTGAATTTGAAAGAAGCGTGGCGGGAACGAGTCAATTGCAAAGCCAACGCGACAGTAGTGGCACCTATGCCTTGACGGGGGAACAGCGTTGAATTCAGAGCAATGGCCCTCCATCTTATTAATACTCAAAGGTTAAACCCGTACTCCTATTTCTTTGCCCTTCAACGATTTTCGCGCATTGCTCAAGGAGGGTTATTTTGATTTGTAAAAGGGTTATTTTGATTTGTAAAAAGGTTAAATTGACTTGTAAAAAGGTTAATTTGACTTGTAAAAAGGTTAATTTGATTTGTAAAAAGGTTAATTTGACATGTAAAAAGGTTAATTTGACTTGTAAATGCTATAACACAGGCTAATGAACATGGAAACACCGCATGGATGTGCTACCGAGCGAAATCGAAATAATGTTCCTACCATGTTATGATACCGTTGGGTTCCTAACATTTGGTACCCAAAATCCAGTTGGCCCCTAAACAGGGATTTCAGATGTCCCTGACCGACTGTCATGTAGTCAAACGCGGGTTTGAAGGCGAAACGCGAGTGACATGCAAGGAGGACTGCCAGTGTCTGATGTGTGCTGTCCCGCGGGCTTGTCACGTCACGTTTGGCCCACCCGTAAAGCTAAGGGTAAAACGATACGGTAAACAAGCGACTATTTGCATACAGGACGCCCCTCTGCGTCAACAAACCCTCCACGTCACGTGAAATCTCGATAAATCTAGATTAGGGGTAGGGAAGGTACCTACGCTTCTAACAATATTTGCTCGCGGACTGATCCCCTGTGCGGGAAAGTCCATAATTCAAGGAGAGTAGAAAAAGCTGACAATTCCGAGACCAGAGTTTCGGCTTTTACATCAACAGATTTATTTTATTTATTTATTTTTTGTTTTTTATTATTGGCTTCGGAAAATCTATTTAGTTGTTAAATCAAGAGTTACAAAATATTATATTCAAAAGGACACTTCTGGTCACGCCGCATTCATGTTTTGGGATCCAGTAGTCACCAAGAACAAATCACATTTTCTCAGGAAGTCTTCTTTGCTGGCTTGTAGGGAAAAAACCACGAAATATTTTTTGTTCATTATTTGTTTTCATAATCACATTTGTACAAGCAATCACCATTACCTTCTTCTTCTAACCGTCTCTCTACCAACACAACCTGTTGCTTTTATAGTCATATTTTTTCTTCAACTAGCCCGCCATTGTTTTTACTATTTTTTATTATTTTTTTTTTCATTTTTTATTATTGGCTTCGGAAAATCTATTTAGTTGTTAAATCAAGAGTTACAAAATATTATATTCAAAAGGACACTTCTGGTCACGCCGCATTCATGTTTTGGGATCCAGTAGTCACCAAGAACAAATCACATTTTCTCAGAAAGTCTTCTTTGCTGGCTTGTAGTGGAAAAACCACGAAATATTTTTCTTATTCATTATTTGTTTTCATAATCACATTTGTACAAGCAATCACCATTACCTTCTTCTTCTAACCGTCTCTCTACCAACACAACCTGTTGCTTTTATAGTCATATTTTTTCTTCAACTAGCCCGCCATTGTTTTTACTATTTTTTATTATTATTTTTTTAATTTTTATTATTGACTTCGGAAAATTTATTCGGTTGTTGAATCAAGAGTTACAAAATATTATATTCAAAAGGACACTTCTGGGCGCGCCGCACTCATGTTTGGGGAACCTGTAGTCACCAAGAACAAATCACATTTTCTCAGGAAGTCTTCTTTGCTGGCTTGTAGGGGAAAAACCACGAAATATTTTTCTTATTCATTATTTGTTTTCATAATCACATTTGTACAAGCAATCACCATTACCTTCTTCTTCTAACCGTCTCTCTACCAACACAACCTGTTGCTTTTATAGTCATATTTTTTCTTCAACTAGCCCGCCATTGTTTTTACTATTTTTTATTATTTTTATTTTTTTATTTTTTATTATTGGCTTCGGAAAATCTATTCAGTTGTTAAATCAAGAGTTACAAAATATTATATTCAAAAGGACACTTCTGGTCACGCCGCATTCATGTTTTGGGAACCAGTACTCATCACGAACAAATCACGGCTTGTAGGGGAAAAGCCACGAAATATTTTAGCGAATTTTTGAAGAAAATTAAGCTATTGCTCTCGCCTCAAAATTTGTAGAATGTGAATTTTTTAAAACATTTTATACAGAAATCCGTTTCAGGCTATTCTGAATCATATTCTGAAGTTTAACGCAGTTTTTTTATGTATTTATGTACCTATGTATGCATGTATGTATGTGTCATTCCAGACGATAACTGTCCGTAGAATTGTGCTAGAAACTTCAAACAAATTTTAAAATGTTAAGGACACAAAACGAAAGTTCAAATTCGTTGGCCAGCATGATCGGATTACATCTTCGGGTTAAAATTTTCAAAAATGTTGTCAAAAATTGCAAAATAGCCCGTTTTTTGCGATTTGTTGTGCGAAATAATTTTTTCAGCATACTAACATGTGGTATACTCGGAATCAGCGTACAATTTCCTATAAGAATATATGTATCAATTTTTAAAAAATTTCAAAGTTGAAAAATCAGTCAAAAATCGAAATAATGCCGTTCGCTAGTTGTAAAAATCGGTAATATTTGCATGAAACATTGTCCAAATTCAGATTGAACTACTCTTATGGAAGTATCCCGGTTTTATTTTATGTCAAGATTTGATGATGTTATGATAGGATACTGTTAAGATTTCAACTGCCTTCAATACTGACCACATTGGACATTGAAATCTATGAATATTTACCTACATTTATTTTGTCTTTAAATCTACAAAATTAGTTTAATAATAATAAAGTATGAGTACCTCCTAATTATTTTTAATAATTTGATTCCATGTTTGTCTATTAAAATCATAAACTAAAATTTCTCTACACGATCAATAGCGACTGAAATGTCGAAGATTTCTTCAAAAATTCGCTCATGGGGTCATGCTGCATGACTGGACTTTTTTGTTATTAAATGAAGGTGTTTATGTACTCAGTGATTTGTCAGTCTTGGTTCCTCATCACCTGATTAGTAATTCCTGTAATTTTTGGTGGAAACACTTTTCTTATAATATCTATTTCATTAATATATAGAATACAAAAAAATTCCGCGCTGAATAAAAAGATAAAAGGGTGCATTTGAAAGAATTTCTGAATTTGAAAATTTGTCCCGCATCATCTTGTTCCTGAGTTTAAATTGCTTTGGAATCAACATGAAAACCCCCTTCAACTTCTGCTCTCTAACTCAATATCAATGTCTACGCAGAATGGTTAGAAGAAGCGTTAGCTCAATGAGCTAAAGGAGGATATTTTTCACTTTATTGCGGTTTGCCCAATTCTAATAGAATACAGGGTCAAGTATTTTGGTGTTCGTGCTATTGCTGAAAACGATTTTGTGATACTCCTTGAAGATAGGGCTAGCTGGGAAAGACCGGCGAACTTTACCCGTGATGCGTGTTCGTAGGTACCGTAAGGTTCTGGTTGACGAATTCAACTGGTGAGGAGATAAATCTTTAATTTCAACTAAAAATGTTATGATTAATGTATTTAACAATTCTTTCATATTATAAATTCCCTAATGCAAAACATGACCTACATTTTGTATTCGAATATTATTATAAATGCAAAACTTGACAATTCATTTGTGACAACTTAGCCAGACAGCCTTAGGCTAAGCCTATTATTACTTAAGAAAGTTTATTTATTTTTCTATTTAATATATGTATCTTTATGGTGGTTCAAAAAAAAAACTCGGCGCTCCGCGCCTCGCCAGGGGGCAAGCCCCCTGGACCCCCGGTTACCTCTATTTACATACTTCGGACGAAATTATTGAAACACAGAATGTGTTTGCGTTGTCGCGCAACCAAGTGACAACCAAACAAGCGTCATTGTTTACTATTCATTTATAACATCAATTTATATAGTTATAGTATGAAACTACGAAAAAAAATACGAAATAAATTCGTGATAAATCAAGAGCGATTTATCAAGTAAATGTCCTAAAGAGGCTACATACGAAATTACAGCTTCCTAGAGTGTAAAGTATAGAAATTAGCTTTAAAAGCCACTCATCTGATCCGGACCCTGGACATCGTCAAGTAAATGTCCTAAAGAGGCTACATACGAAATTACAGCTTCCTAGAGTGTAAAGCATAGAAATTAGCTTTAAGAGCCACACATCTGATCCGGACCCTGAGCATCGTCAAGTAAATGTCCTAAAGAGGCTACATACGAAATTACAGCTTCCTAGAGTGTAAAGCATAGAAATTAGCTTTAAGAGCCACACATCTGATCCGAACCCTGAGCATCGTCAAGTAAATGTCCTAAAGAGGCTACAAACGAAATTACAGCTTCCTAGTGTGTAAAGCATAGAAATTACCTATTCATATTATTTAACCTCCGCTTCACAAATCAAACCGTTTTCGTAATACTCAGATCACCTGCTATGAATCAAATCATCGAAACACAAGCTCAATGAAATCATCAGAAATTAACAAGCGGTTGCAATCATGTTCACAATATCAATTATTGAGAATGATCACCTGTGTGTAAACAATTATTTATATAACCATGCTCATAACTCAGTTTGTTGGACACGCACTTCGCAGTAGTTAACATAATATGGTTGGATAAATCGAGAGCTTTCGAACGAATGGTCAACGAATTTTGTGGGATGAAAAACGACGAAGTACCATATCCCTAGCAACGACTCGGTTGTACGTGAAAATCATCCGTCACACATTTCGTTACCATCCCGCGTTCCATTTTCGGCTAGTTAGTCCATGGCTAAAACACATTCTGTGTTAAAAAAAAAGTTCTGGGATTTCTGGTCCCCATTGTGTTTTTGCTTCCTCGGTATGTCAGGATGACCCTCCTAAATTTTTAGCGAAAAATATTAATCCTAACCACTTTACCTGGGTCGATTTTTGCCAGTTATCGACCGCTATCGTAAACCAACCTCTAAATTGGTGCCGAGGTGATGATTTGAAGGACGGATTTCAATTTTTTTGGGTCAATTTATAGGTTTTCGCATACGCTGAACACGATGAACTTAATTATTTTACGCTCCGTCCACTAGTTATCCCGTAAACTGGCAGAGGGCGCTGCTTGAAGATAAGTAAAAATCGAATATTTCACCGAAAATGCTGTCGCCTGGTTAAGAATTGTACTAGAAACATGCTATTATGGTCGGATAATATGCTTTGGCATGTTCTGAACATTTGCCAAATATAGCGGCAAAATGGAGAAAATAGCTAAATTTCCCCATTTTTCTGTAAAAGTACTTAGTTTCTATCGGTTTTCCGGTGTCAAATTAGTAGTTCTGAATTGTATGAACTGCGATTGGATCGTTTGAGCGTAGGGTTAGCTATTGTCAGCGGTACCGTTTACGTGTAAAAGCTTGTACAATGGTATTGGGTCGTTAAGCGAATAAGTACAATGCCGGTTCAAGTCCTTGCCAAATTACCTAATGCTTTGTACCGAGTATCATGGAAAATACTAAATTTTATCGACACAAGGTATTTCGGGACCTTAAATTATCAACGCGACATAATTTCCGGTGAAATTAGGGTGAATTTGTCTATTACCCTACAATTAATTTGAGGTTTATGGCCAATAAACGGAGCAATCATCGGCGGAAAAGTATAGTAAAAAACGGGATCATGTTCAGAACATGCCAAAGCATATTATCCGACCATAATAGCATGTTTCTAGTACAATTCTTAACCAGGCTACATCATTTTCGGTGAAATTTTCGGTTTTTAATTATCTTCAAGCAGCGCTTACCTTTCCATCGAACTTATCCAGTTTACCGGATAACTAGTGGACGGAGCGTAAAATAAATAAGTTCATCGTGTTCAGCGCATGCGAAAACCTATAAATTGACTCAAAAAAATTGAAATCCGTCCTTCAAATCATCACCTCGGCACCAATTTAGAGGTTGGTTTACGATAGCAGTCGATAACTGGCAAAAATCGACCCAGGTAAAGTGGTTAGGATTAATATTTTTCGCTAAAAATTTAGGAGGGTCATCCTGACATACCGAGGAAGCAAAAACACAATGGGGACCAGAAATCCCAGAACTTTTTTTTTTTTTTTTTTTTTTTTTTTTTTTTAACCACCCTAATGTATCTTATTTTCAATAAAGTAATTTTTCTTCTTCTTCTTCTTCAACATAAAAACCCCCTTCAACTTCTGCCCTCTAACTCAATATCAATGTCTAAGTAGAATATTTGGAAGAAGTGTTAGCTCAATGAGTCATTGGGGAAGTGGAATAGTGAATAATAATTTTTCACAGAAGAGAAGGCGTCATGCGACCTCGTGGAGTAGGTACAGGAACCGCCGTCTCATTTTCGATTCACGCGGTGAAACGTTGCAGGGAGGCCCGGGAAAAGGAATTCGCGATCACGTCTGGAATAGCAAAAACATCCTGAATGGGGCAGCGAATAGGTGAAACGCTTTTAACCGGTGCCAGCTCAGACGGAAAGAGTCTACGGTCTGGATCAGTCACCGGTGCGTCACACAGTGTGACCGCAATACTGGTCAAGAGGACCGAAATTCCAGTGATGGTAACTAACAGAAAATTACCTACTTGCAGAATACAAATATTATCCATTAAAAACGCTGCAAATTATTACACAAAGGTTTATTATTTATGTATTAGACAGCCCTTCTACGTAGATCTCTGGTCCATAATTATTAAACGCCGCTTATAGTATACTAGCCGCTCCAGCTCGCTACGCTCGCCTCCACGTCCAACCGGGGGGCAAGCCCCCCGGACCCCCCATTCAATTGCTCGCTTCGCTCGCAAAGTGTGGCATATAGGGAATGTTGCTCGCTTTGCTCGCAAAGTGTGGCATGTAGGGAATGTTGCTCGCTTCGCTCGCAAAGTGTGGCATGTAGGGAATGTTGCTCGCTTCGCTCGCAAAGTGTGGCTGTATACATGCGATGTATTACAATTGAAACGTGTAGGGGATGTTGCTCGCTTCGCTCGCAAACGGTAGATCTCTAAGGGTAGTTTTAACTTCTGTAAGGAATGTTGCTCGCTCCGCTCGCTTGAGGAAGTTATACTGCCCACCCAACTTGGCAGACGTTTTTTTCTGTTGGAAATTCTTACAAACAAATTAAATCTTATAAAACTACGTGGAACCACGAAAATTTTATTAGGGGATGTTGCTCGCTTCGCTCGCAAGGTATACCTGTGTATCCTTGAGAAAGTTATACTGCCCACCCAACTTGGCAGACGTTTTTTTCAGTTGGGAATTCTTACAAACAAATTAAATCTTATAAAACTACGTGGAACCACGAAAAGTTTATTCGGGGATGTTGCTCGCTTCGCTCGCAAGGTATTGCTGTATATTTATAGGAAAAAATCCGAATTTATTCTGTTGAAATGGCTCTCGCTTCGCTCGCAAGGTACCTATGTGTACCTGCTCGCAACACCCAAACACCGAAACCTGTACCTGAGTTATCGAACCCCAAACACGTCTGTCTTCCTAGAGCCTTCTCGCGTCCACAGCACATATAATTTCTCATTTTAATAGCTTAGTCTCGCTTCCCCTCGCAATTCGACCGACTTCACGTCACTTTTTTCGATATCCGATTTCGGATTCAGATTCGGTGGGATCAAACCTTTATTTCGCCCGCGGAAACCGTTCCGAAAAACTTACCTTTATGGGGTATATTTTAATCGGAAAAAACCAAGTTTTTCGGCGGACTTTTCGAGAAAACGGGTCCGTACTCTCGCATTTTTTTGACGCATTTCCCGATACTTTTTTCGCGATCCGATCGCGCCGTCGTCTTCCTCGTAGTAAAACCTACGAAACCCGTATTTTTCCGGAATTGTCAACGGCCGTTTAGAGGGGTAGGGGAAGCGGGGAAGTCCAAAAAGCGCACATTAACCGGAACTTCGACCCCCCTCCCGCCCTACGGCCCATGGTTCGGGTGGGATTAAACAATTTTAAATTCGCTCGCTCCCACTTTTGGAAAATCCCAAGAAGATCCCCCCACTCGTAGATCCCCCCCACTCAGCCGTTTGGCCGTGCATAGCATGGACAAACAGACAAACAGACAGACGGAGTTTCATTCTTATAAATAGTATAAATTTAGTATCGGAACTCGGAGCTTCGGACCTCACAAATGGGTTCAATCCATTACAGCAGCGGAATCTCACAATTTTACGCTTTTTAATATAGTTGATAAACAAAACAATTTATTACCGTCATCTTTCCAACACATAAAAGTGTTACCTATACTGTATATTGATATCATCTAATTGGTCAAATTTCAAAAAATGTGCTGACAAAATCACTGAAAATGGCTAAGAATTGTTAAATTGATATTTTTTAGCATAAGATTGGTTAAATGAAGTTCATCAACTATGAAATAGAACATTCAAAAATTTATGTTCGAAATTATGCTAAAAACTTGAACTTCATTAAATTTTGTTTTAAAAAATCTATAAAATTGCAAAAAATAGCCTAAAATCCAAAATATCTGTTTGAATAGAAGAGTATCATTTAAAATAATTTTTTTTCCATAAAATTAATAGCTAACATTTTCTTTTCACTCATAAATCTCCAATTTCTATACAACTTGAAATATACAAAAAAAAGACACTTTTAACATGTATAATGTTTTAGCCCTGGGGTCCTAGCAATTTTTGCGCGTCAATTTTGCGAGTCAATTTTTTTCCGCGCACGAAACATATAGTGTTACAGTGATTTCCGCCTACAACCGAGTCGTTGCTAGGGAAATGGTACTTCGTCGTTTTTCATCCCACAAAATTCGTTGACCATTCGTTCGAAAGCTCTCGATTTATCCAACAATATTATGTTAACTACGGCGAAGTGCGTGTCCAACAAACTGAGTTATGAGCATGGTTATATAAATAATTGTTTACACACAGGTGATCATTCTCAATAATTGATATTGTGAACGTGATTGCAACCGCTTGTTAATTTCTGATGTTTTCATAGAATTTCGAATCAATATCGAGGAGAAAACATGATACATGGTTGAAATTTTTGGTTCTAGAACAGAAATTTGTTTTAATGTAGTCAAAAACCAAACTAATGACAATTCTCCCATAATTCCATATCACTAAATAACACTACTGCTCAACAGGTCATAGCAAGGTGAACAATGAGGACTCCCCCCATTTATAAATACTTAGCAAGCCAACTCTTACAAATTGGGAACTAGGAAACTCATCAACAGGAAACTCATCAAAAAAGTCGTAGAACCCCATTTTTCACATATTCTTGGCTCATAGCACCCATGAGAGTGGAGCGATCGAGCTGGCGAGAAGTTAGGACCAACTAGACCCCAAGCGAAAGAACAGATTTTTCAAGATTTTTCTATGTGCGAAAGAACAGATTTTTAAAGTCAATTCTAAGGCCTTTTATGGCCCGGACGGCAGACGGACATTTCAAATTTGGATTCTACGCACCTTGAAACGTTAAGTGACAAAGTTTGAGGGGGGGGGGGGGGTCACATAGGCTTATTATTGGAAATAATAAACCAAAATAGGTTCACATCCATCCGGAATTGCGGAAATTCGGCAAACCAGCAACGCGTTCGGCCTTCTGATTCGCGCTGGCCATACACGGACGTTCTTTCCTCTCGAAAATCATGGCTCGTAATCATTTCATCTTGAAAATCACGTGTGTGAGTGGGCGCTGAGACGCGCCATGAAAAAACGGGGAGTTATTTTGCACACGATTCGTGGAATGATCTTTTTGAGAATCATCTGCGTTAGTGGTTGTTGTTCGTGAGAGGAATTGGGAGGGGATTTGATGATGAAATGGAAGTGTTGTGCAGACGATTCGTGGTCATTGCAAGAATCATCTGTGTTAGTGGATGTTCGTACTGGAGGGGAAATGAGAGGGGATTTACCCCGAGCCCGCGCCAGTAGTTCACTGCTTCGATAGTTGCTCACGTTGCTTCGATCATCTTGTGTGTCTTGTGTCATACTACTTCGTTATGACGGACATTCGCCATACAACGAAAGAATTCATGACCGAATTCATTTCAATATACCGGGAGCATCCAGCTCTTTGGAAAACAAAGTCCAAAGAGAAGTAAACCGCAATTTAAAGAATGTTGGGTACGATGCGCTTATCGAGCTGTTTAAAAAGGTAGACCCGGATGCTGATCGCGACTTGGTCTCTAAAAAAATTCAATCTTTGCGAGGCTCGTTTCGCAAGGAGTTGAAAAAATTCGAAAAGTACCAAAAAAGTGGTGCAGGTCGTCAAAACAGGCTGAATCCATCCGCAAATAATTTTTGAAATCCTCAAAAGAGAGGCTGAATCCTCTAAGAGATTGTTATCTCTTAGTTCCCTCAACAAGCCCATGTGACCATACTTTTCGCGGTCAGCCAACCACTTTTTCTGCCAAACTTCTTCTTTCCCAAAACTACCGTACTTTGACATAAGAGGGCGCACGCCAGTATGAATTCCTTCTTTTTTCGGCCTTGAATACTCATTTTATCCGCAGCTTACGCTCTCAACACCAGCAAGAAAGAACTCCAACATCAGACTGAAAATCCTCTCGATTTTCCTTCGATCCTGTACGAATTTCAAACATGACAACGCTCCAGGATAAACGCCACGATAAATGAGGGGGTTTCCCCACTAACTAACGCTTTTTCCTCTCAAATGATAACGCGCCAGTCGATCATTTGCCAAATCCTTTCGTCTCAAAATTTTTCAAGAGTTCGGCCCAGTTTTCCCTTCCCGATCTTTCCTACCACGAATCCCTTCCCGAACCCTCTGCCGTATCCACGCGCCACGATTTACCAAGGGAAGAAACTTTTCGCATTTTGTTCACCACACTTTCCCTTCCCGTTCTTTCCTTCCCCGTTTTCCTTCGGCGTTTCCACACTCCGCGATTTTCGAGAGGAAAGAACGTCCGTGTATGGCCAGCTATTGGCTAGCGGCAGTCGAACGAATAGCTGGCCATACACGGACGTTCTTTCCTCTCGAACTCTTGAAAAATTTTGAGACGAAAGGATTTGGCAAATGATCGACTGGCGCATTATCATTTGAGAGGAAAAAGCGTTAGTTATTGGGGAAACCCCCTCATTTATCGTGGCGTTTATCCTGGAGCGTTGTCATGTTTGAAATTCGTACAGGATCGAAGGAAAATCGAGAGGATTTTCAGTCTGATGTTGGAGTTCTTTCTTGCTGGTGTTGAGAGCGTAAGCTGCGGATAAAATGAGTATTCAAGGCCGAAAAAAGAAGGAATTCATACTGGCGTGCGCCCTCTTATGTCAAAGTACGGTAGTTTTGGGAAAGAAGAAGTTTGGCAGAAAAAGTGGTTGGCTGACCGCGAAAAGTATGGTCACATGGGCTTGTTGAGGGAACTAAGAGATAACAATCCCGAGGATTTCAATAATTATTTGCGGATGGATTCAGCCTGTTTTGACGACCTGCACCACTTTTTCGGTACTTTTCGAATTTTTTCAACTCCTTGCGAAACGAGCCTCGCAAGGATTGAATTTTTTTAGAGACCAAGTCGCGATCAGCATCCGGGTCTACCTTTTTATACAGCTCGATAAGCGCATCGTACCCAACATTCTTTAAATTGCGGTTTACATACTCTTTGGACTTTGTTTTCCAAAGAGCTGGATGCTCCCGGTATATTGAAATGAATTCGGTCATGAATTCTTTCGTTGTATGGCGAATGTCCGTCATAACGCAGTAGTATGACACAAGACACACAAGAAACACAAGATGATCGAAGCAACGTGAGCAACTATCGAAGCAGTGAACTACTGGCGCGGGCTCGGGGTAAATCCCCTCTCATTTCCCCTCCAGTACGAACATCCACTAACACAGATGATTCTTGGAATGATCATTTCACGAATCGTCTGCACAACACTTCCATTTCATCATCAAATCCCCTCCCAATTCCTCTCACGAACAACAACCACTAACGCAGATGATTCTCAAAAAGATCATTCCACGAATCGTGTGCAAAATAACTCCCCGTTTTTTCATGGCGCGTCTCAGCGCCCACTCACACACGTGATTTTCAAGATGAAATGATTACGAGCCATGATTTTCGAGAGGAAAGAACGTCCGTGTATGGCCAGCTATTGGCTAGCGGCAGTCGGACGAATGGGATGAATCTTGCCGGACAAGCACTCTTGAGAAGGACTGTCCACATCTGAAAAAATAGATATTTTACCGGACTGCCGCAATTACGTCATCCGTCGAACCTGTTGTTGTTGTGTTATCTTGTTTAATGGCTGTGGTCGAGTGCGAGTCCGTATTTTTACGATCCTCAAATTTGGATTTCATTTTGTTGATAATATATTTCCAATATGGTTTAGTTTCTTGACCGCTACGTGATAATGAGGACAGTTTTGGGATCTTGAGAGTCGGTCAGGCAATAATAAAAATCAAGTCTTCAAAGCCAACGTTTCGATGTATTTATACACCATCATCAGGGCTCGGAGAATTTATGCAGGTTTTTACAAAGTCATCTTGTAGTTTGCAACACATTCATGTCATGCACATGCATTGATTAGTGAAAACATGTGACAAATCAAAAATTAGATGAAAAACCCTACTTCTTAAAGTGATGTACAGTATATATTTCTGTAGAGCTTGTGTATAAGAATTACAATAATAAATTAATAAGCCACTCAAATTGAACACGGTTTTATGCATATGACACCGAGTTGGGTTAAAAATACCTAGATGTAGGTACCGATTTTCCGATCTCACCAATAACCTACCTTCCTGATGATCCTATTCCATTTGTGTTTTGAGACATTTTTTTATCATAGATTAGCAATTTCCTGCTTGTCGAATAAGTAAGTATTTGAAAAGAGATATCACTTTTGCAAAACGAAGAGGAAGTATAAAAATACGCTCACTTGTCCTCACGAAATGGACAAATTAGCTACGTTAAGAATGTAAGTACCTACTTCTTATGGTGCATCGATGCATTTAAATGATTTGAAATGCGCCAACCTATACATTTTTTTCGGGTAGAAATATCTACCTATAATGTTATCCTGGGACATGTAGTTGATGAAAGAACCGAATAATTACCCAACGGTCTCATTTCAAAACGACGTCGCTTTTGCAGTTAATGTAGGTAAGGTACATACATAAAAATATCTTGTGTATACCCTAATGATTTATGAGTTTAGAATTCAACGTCGTTTATGGAGCTTTGATGTCCGTGAAATAACCGGTAGGAGAAAATTCGGGAGGAAACAGGTCTGTTTGGGGAATGCAATGGTAATAAAAAAAGTCCAGTCATGCAGCATGACCCCATGAGCGAATTTTTGAAGAAATCTTCGACATTTCAGTCGCTATTGATCGTGTAGAGAAATTTTAGTTTATGATTTTGATAGACAAACATGGAATCAAACTATTTAAAATAATTAGGAGGTACTCATACTTTATTATTATTAAACTAATCTTGTAGATTTTAAGACAAATGTAGGTAAATATTCATAGATTTCGATGTCCAATGTGGTCAGTATTGAAGGCAGTTGAAATCTTAACAGTATACTATCATAACATCATCAAATCTTGACATAAAATAAAATAACATACCGACGTCATATGAAAGAAACGTATTTCCACAGCCAATCGATGATGAGGCTTTATATTACGAGTGATATAAAGTCAGTTTCATTCGAATCTAGTATCCCACAGCAAGAAATTGACAGACAAACTGTACTTTCTGTTTCATGCAAATATTACCGATTTTTACAACTAGCGAACGGCAAAATTTCGATTTTTGACTGATTTTTCAACTTTGAAATTTTTGAAAACTTGATACATATTCTTATAGGAAATTTTACGCTGATTCCGAATATACCACTTGTTAGTATGCTGAAAAAATTATTTCGCACAACAAATCACAAAAAACAGGCTATTTTTAAATTTTTGACTACATTTTTGAAAATTTCAACCCGAAGATGTAATCCGATCATGCTGGCCAACGAACTTGAACTTTCGTTTTGTGTCCTTAACATTTTAAAATTTGTTTGAAGTTTCTAGCACAATTCTACGGACAGTTATCGTCTGGAATGACACATACATACATACATACATACATACATATATACATACATACATATATACATACATACATACATACATAAAATAATGCGTTAAACTTCAGAATATGATTCAGAATAGCCTGAAACGGATTTCAGCATAACAGTTTTTCAAAAATTCACATTCTTCAAATTTTGAGGCGAGAGCAATAGCTTAATTTTCTCCAAAAATTCGCTAAAACACAATCAATGATAACGCAATGATAGCACAACCGGATGGTTATGAGCGGCCTGCCGCAATTCCGCACTCCCCTCCACTACTTCCAACCCCAGACGCATTGCCGCATTTCCACAAATTTCCGGATGGATGTGAACCCACCTTGAGAGTCAGAAATGAGTTTAAGAGCGTAGTTTAACCAAAAATCATTGAAATAATTCACAGTTTTCAGTATATCTTTGAAGACTACATTTTTCAAAACTATAATCTACTTATATTATATACAACTAGACATTGTTATTATTAGAGCTCGGATCGATATGCACTTTAAAACCTCAAAATATGCATTTAAAACCTCCGAAATATGCATAAATATGCACTTAAAAAACTTGGAAATATGCACTTAAATATGCACGTATCCCAAATACATACATTGAAATATTCACTTATCCCTAACATATCAAGCCGTATATATATTTTGAATAGTGCTAGGTATGTAAATCACAATGCGAGGGATTAAAACCACTAAAAAATTGAGATTATTTGTACGGAAGACGGGAGAATACGCAAGAATAACCACCAAAAGTAGAATCACTTAATTTTTATAATTTCAATAAAAATGAATCTGTTGTACTATCACAAAAATTAGTTCGTTTGTACAATCAATATCTTCTCCTAATTGTCTACTTTAAAACTACGCCTTCGGTCTGAAAGGACCATTTTTAAATATGAAAATGTTCTTTCCACATCACACGACACAAGTGGCACGTATTTTAGTGCAGCAAGGTCAGATGACGAAAGAAATTGCAAATCTTCTGTGCACTCCACCCCTACGAGGATTCGGGTGATCGTCAGCACTTTAGTCCAGCCTGGGCTACGTTGGAGAACTGCTTCCATTTTTTTCCGAAGTTTTTCCAGCCATGGACAATCCCCTGCATAAATTCGTAACAATCTTAATACTCTGGTGAAAGGTAACGTGTGCATTCAATCCAGTCACAGTCTTCTTCTAAGTGCTCTCGTATGATCCGATTATAAGGACAGCTGTAATGTAAATGTCTACCTAGCTTAGAATGACAGCAGTCATTGTCTGCAGTGTTAATCTGAATTTAGTCGAAAAACAACCTGCGTACGGAATCAACTAGTACCTGCTATGCCTTTAGCCTGTCATTTACCTCGTATTCTGAAAAGGTTTTGGATGAAATAGTTTTGGACCTTCCTTGAAGATACACGTGACGAGAAGTGTGAAAATTTCTTTCAAAAACTGGAATATGTTTGCAAAACGCCGAAAATATGCAGTTATACGCACTTACACCCTAAATATGCACTTATATGTACAAATGCCCAGAATATGCAAAAATATGCATTTTAAATTTGAATTTAAATTAGCCTACAAACACCCAAACATCATAATTCGTCGAGAAAAATCACTTAGGGCAATAAAAAATTAATATGCAAAATATGCAAAATCCGAGCTCTAGTTATTATATACAAGCCTGTTAGGCGGAAAGCCCTAATCTAGTTCGTATAACAGTAGTACCTAACAGGAACTCAGCACATTATAGTCACGATATAAGTCCTACCTATCAAATTTCAACTTCCTACAGTGAACAGGAAAGAATTTAGCTCACTCAGTTGATCAGAAAAAACCCCATTTCTACGTTTCTTACTTGCAACAAACTTGGGGCCTTGCTGATTCGAAATTATATATAGAGACCGAAAGACCGTTCGGAATTATATATAAAGTCCGCTAAGTTCTTCAGTTTCAATTTCTTCGTTCAGAAATAACTCTCCTAGATGTTAGTAACTACACTACGTTTCTTACTTACCGTGAATCGATGGCAACTGTTGTTACCGCCACAGCCTAATAAACAACTCTCGTTGATAAGGACCGCCTAGAACACGATCAAGGCGGGTATAGAGACGAACGGCGACACTTTTGCAACAAACTTGGGGCCGTGCTGATTCGAATGAGCCGTCTAACACTGAAATCGGACCACGAAGTTCTTCACAATTTCAAAGACCGTTCGGAATTATATACTCGTATAAAGATATAGATATCTATACTATTAATAAGAATGAAACTCCGTCCGTTTGTCTGTTTGTCGTGTCTATGCACGGCCAAACGGCTGAGTGGGCCGGATCTACGAGTGGGGGGATCTTCTTGGGATTTTCCGATAGGGTGTATAAGCGAATTTAAAATTTTCTAATCCCACCCGAACCATGGGCCGTAGGGCGGGAGGGGGGTCGAAGTAAGAATTAATGTGCGCTTTTTGGACTTCCCCGCTTCCCCTACCCCTCTAAACGGCCGTTGACAATTCCGAAAAAATACGGGTTTCGTAGGTTTTTGAACGAGGAAGACGACGGCGCGATCGGATCGCGAAAAAAGTATCGGGAAATGCGTTTAAAAAAATGCGAGAGTACGGACCCGTTTTCTCGAAAAGTCCGCCGAAAAACTTGGTTTTTTCCGATTAAAATATACCCCATAAAGGTACGTTTTTCGGAACGGTTTTCGCGGGCGAAATACAGCTTTGGGTCCGCCGAATCTGAATCCGAAATCGGATATCGAAAAAAGTGACGAGAACTCGGTCGAATCGCGAGCGGAAGCGAGGCGAATCGTTAAAATTACATTTTTAATCCAGCCGGGCCGCCTTTTCACAACGTTGCGAGAGGCCTACCTACGCACTTGCGAGGCGAGCAGGTATACATAGGCCATTTCAACAGAATAAATACGGACTTTGTCCTACACATATACAGGTAACTTTTCGTGGTTCCACGGAGTTTTATAAGATTTAATTTGTTTGTAAGAATTTCCAACAGAAAAAAACGTCTGCCAAGTTGGGTGGGCAGTATAACTTCCTCAAGCGAGCGGAGCGAGCAACATCCCCTACAGAAGTTAAAACTACCCTTAGAGATCTACCGTTTGTGAGCGAAGCGAGCAAAATCCCCTACACGTTTCAATTGTAATACATCGCATGTATACAGCCACACTTTGCGAGCGAAGCGAGCAACATTCCGTACATGCTACACTTTGCGAGCGAAGCGAGCAATATTCCCTACATGCCACACTTTGCGAGCGAAGCGAGCAATTTAATGGGGGGTCCGGGGGGCTTGCCCCCCGGCTGGACGTGGAGGCGAGCGTAGCGAGCCGGAGCGGCTAGTAGATATAGAAGATAGAAGATATAGATATTATTCAAGGCTCTATTGCTTCCGAGTCTCCAAAATCAAAATTTCCACTCGCATTTTATTTTGACCATTCTGAACAACCTTGGTTCCGTCTCTCTCTCTCTCTCTCTCTCTCTCTCTCTCTCTCTCTCTCTCTCTCTCTCTCTCTCTCTCTCTCTCTCTCTCTCTCTCACTATCTCTCTCTAAGAAATTTCACAAATAGAAGAAGAAAATTTAGGTTCTGCTTTTTCGAAAAAGTTCACAGAATTGACAAGGAAAAGTAAATTTAACTTGCGAGTCCCGGGTAGCCCCTGTCAACCAACTTTTCTTCTAATTTAGATAGATAGCCATCGAGTTTGCCCTGATCACTGCAAATTCGATGACCTCTAATAGACAAGGATCTTAATATTGAACGTTTTGTATGCGGGTGGTGTCAGGTATTGTATGCAGGAATATTGGAGAGATATTGTCCCATCGACACCCAAGGATGCAGTCTTCAGAATCACACACACAAGGTTTACATCCTTGCAAACGAGCTCGGTGCAAGCTATGCAACTTGGTGTTGGAAGGTTCGGACTCCACTTCAGTTAATACCAGTAAAAATTATAAAAATGTCGAGGTTCAGCAGAGTGTCAATACAAAATGTGTGTGTATCAGCTAATCTGCAAAAAGTGTGCAGACCATAATGCATTTTATGTTGGTAAAGCAACCACTATCAACTTACGAATGAACAATCATAGAGCAACTGTTCACCGAACCCGACCACTCCCTGTGAAAGAACATGCCAGGTCACACAGTGCAGCGTTTGACGAATGCTTCGAGGTGAAAGTCTTGCGAAAATTGCCCGATGCATCTAAAAAGCCGGGTTAACACTATGTAGCAGAGCTATATATCACAGCTATATAAAGCTCAGCTATTATGTCTCCGTTTTAAAATAACTCTCTTCAGGATTATTATATCACCTGTTTGTTTCCATAAGGACCGTTGTCATTATGTTAATGTGATTCAATTCTTCTGTTGTCATTCTGGAATATAATATTCGCTCGTTCTAATATGTTTTGATGTGTTTAAGTTAATCAGAGACACAATAGTATTGTCGACGAGGATGGTTTTACTGGGTTAAGCCAGTAGAACAGTATTCTACTTACCAACGATTACCAGGTCCAGAGTTTTAATTAATTTTGTCTCAGTTCTTCAAATTGTTCAACCATGGACGCAGCCCAATTCGCAGAATTGATGAAATCGTTTCAGACTTCTCAGGAAGCCATACTCAAGACAATATTGGCTCAGCAGAGTTCTTCGAAATCACAGGCAAGTCATCAAGAAACCTCAAGTATGGTGCCGTTCGAGCATTTTGATGCATCTACAGAGAAATTCTCATCTTACTTGGAAAGGTTTGAAAACTATTTGCTGATTAAAAATGTCACAAGCGAAACTAAAAAAGCCCAACTTTTGAACGCGTCAATTGGTTCTTCTCACTACAACAACCTTTCGGCTTTCTTAGGTCCAGATAACCCCATCAAAAACCGTTCGTACAATGATCTTGTCAGGGATTTCAAGAAAATGTTGATGCCACATAGAAGCACGGTCGTGTCACAACATTATTTTCTGAATGTAGTTCAAAAAGAACAAGAAACTATCGCCGAATTCGTGGTTTCTTTACGCCGAAATTTGGCTGATTGTGAATTTCATGTGAAATGTACGTGTCAGGCATCGGTATCAATCGCAGACCTTTTCTTACGCGCTCAATTTATCAGAGGTCTCAGAGACAATTGGATTAGGGAGCAACTTCTCCAGTCTGATAAAACAACATTTGACTCGGCCATAGTGCCTCGGCTCTAGAAGCATCAAGAATTGATAGTAAAATTCTTATGAATCAAATGTCACTCGAACCTCAAGTTGACACACATAAAATTGCATATTCTCAGCGCGCAGGACGTTCTCGAAGCTCGGACCACTCACACTCATTTCAACAAACCTATCGTGGCAGAGAGAAATCCATAAACCGTTCTAATCGAATCGATTTCCATTCTCTTGGCATTGGAAACCTTTGTGTGCGGTGTGGCAATCCTAGCCATCGTGTCCGTGAATGTACAATCCCTCGGGAGTCCCTGAAATGTAGGGTATGTCATAAAATTGGTCACATTGATAAAGTTTGTATAACTTCCCTGCTCCAGAAGAAGGGTTCAAGAACGGAAGGGGTAAAACATGTGCAAGACTCCCAAGAACGTGACAATCCAGATTATGAGCATGAAGTAAACATAGATAAGCTCGAAACAACAGTTGATCTGTACGAATTTCAATCAGAGTCGGACAAGTACTATGCTCAAGTTCTGTTAAACGGAGTTCTACAGAAATTTGAAGTAGTCTCAGGCGCCAGATACTCGCTGTTATCTGAAAATGATTTTGAGGCACTCCAGCTGAATACACACCTTGAACCTACTGGTATCTCCTTCCGATCGTACTCTGATCATATAATCAAACCACTGGGAAAAGTCTCATTGGCAGTTTCGTACAAAAATAAATCTATTGTCGGTGAATTATTTATCGTTCCTCGAGGACATGATCCTCTACTCGGCCGTGTTTGGATTCGTGGCTTGGATATCGAGTTGAGAGAACTAGACTGTCGAAATCAGCATGATCAATCATTAACGGCACCCATCAATGCGGTAGCTTCCCTGGAATCAATTTTACAAGAATTCAAGTCAGTTTTTGAAGAGAGAATTGGATGTGTACCCAATTACAAAGTTCAACTCCAACTAAGACCGAATGTAAAACCAATTTTCTTTAGGGAAAGAGATGTTCCTTATGCCCTTCGTGAACGTGTGGAAAAGGAGCTCGACTCTCTTGAGACTCAAGGTGTTATAACCCCTGTGGCTGTGAGTGACTGGGGGTCCCCTCTCGTCGTCATTCCAAAACCTGATGGTGGAGTTAGGTTATGTGTAGACTACAAGTGCGGTGTAAATGAAAGACTGGTTTCAGCAAATACCCCAATTCGACGTATAGACGACGTTCTCAATAGTCTTAGAAACTCGAAATTCTTTTGTAAACTTGACCTTCATAAGGCGTATCTACATTTACAAGTTGACGATGAAAGTGCCAAGATTCAAACGATATCCACTCACAGAGGAACTTACAAGATGAATCGATTGAGTTTTGGTATCAAGACTGCTCCGTCTGAGTTCAATAGGATCCTTTCACAAATACTGAAGGACTTGCCTAAAACAGAAGCATACTTTGATGATATTATCTGCCATGGTGCGTCAAAAGAAGAATGCGCGATAAATCTCCGAACGTGCCTGAAACGTCTAACTGAATATGATCTTCATGTCACTAAATCTAAATGTTCATTTTTCAAGGAAAATATCGATTACCTCGGCCACGTTATCTCACATAATAAAATCAGGAAATCTCCAGAAAAAGTCGAAGCTGTCACTAGAATGAGGACCCCCACGAATGCTGATGATGTGAGACGATTCCTCGGCTTAGTAACTTACTATTCGAGGTTCATTCCAAATTTTTCCTCAATGTCATACCCTCTTCGATGCCTACTAAAGAAAAACCAACGTTTTACCTGGTCGCGTAGCTGTGACTTGGCGTTTGCAGCTCTCAAGAGCGAAATTTGTTCTGACCGTGTCCTAATACCTTACGATCCAACACTGCCACTGATTTTAACAACCGACGCAAGTCCTACTGATATTGCAGCTGTCATCAGCCACAAAATCAATGGACAAGAAAGGCCCATTTCGTATGCATCACGATCGTTGTCTGCTGCTGAAATCAACTATAGCCAGCTTGATAGGGAAGCAACAGCAATTGTTTATGGAGTTAATCACTTCTACAGTTATTTATTCGGCCGTAATTTCATTTTGATCACTGACAATGAGCCCTTAACCCGCATTTTCCATCAAAGTGAAGCCTTGCCTAAAATGACATCTGGCAGACTGCTGAGATATGCATCTTTTCTATCTGGGTTTGACTACTCTGTGAAATTTAAGAAAGGCGTAGACAACAAAAATGTAGATTGCCTGTCGCGAGCTCCAGTGTTCCAGCCAAAACATTCAGAAACAGCAATTTGTGCGGAAGTCAACCGATTGTGTGAAGAAACGCTATTCCAAATATCAGTAGGTGTAATCACAGCAGACTCCATCCGCTCAGAAACTTCAAAAGACCCTGAACTGAGCCAGATTCTACTTCACCTCGACACACAATCAACTCATGAGCCATACACGATCAACAATGGAATATTGTTTCGACAAGATCGTGTCGTTGTACCCACTAGCCTACGTCAAGCAGTTCTCGCTGAACTTCATGCTACACATCTTGGTATCGTGAAAACAAAACAACTCGCTAGAAGGTATGTCTATTGGCCTAAAATTGATCATGATATTGAAGTTCTAGTTAAATCATGTGAAAGTTGCGCTCTATCTCAGAATAACCCTCCTACAGCTCCGCCACATCCCTGGGTAGACCCAGAAAAGAACTGGGAGCGCGTCCATATAGATTATGCTGGACCATTCCAGAATCATTACTTCCTTGTGTGCGTGGATGCCAAATCTAAATGGGCAGAAATAAAGGTAGTCAGGGATGCTCCAACCAGTTCTTCTACAATGTCTTTACTCGAAGAAATTTTTTCAATGCACGGCTACCCTTTCGTTTTAGTTTCAGACAATGCCACAATCTTTACCAGCGATGTTTTCAAAAAATATTGTACTGAAAGAGGAATTTTCCAGAAACTTATAGCCCCGGGACACCCCTCGACAAACGGATTGGCTGAACGCAATGTACAAACATTGAAGCAACGATTACGCACCGCTGCAAACGATTCCACTCCCATGAATGTCAAGGTTCGTAATATCCTGTTCCGCTATAGAGCTACACCTTTAGCCTGTGGTGAGTCCCCGGCTGACAAATATCTACACCGTCGGTTACGCATTCGTTTGGATGCTCTAATGCCGAATCCACATAGCCTAAAACCGTCAATCGTATATTCTACACCGGCTCGATCATTCAAAAAAGGGGAGAGAGTCATGGTACGCCTCTACATGAATAATAAGGAAGTCTGGCTATTTGGCACCATTTCTCAAAAACTTGGACAGCTCCACTACGAGGTCACACTGGACTCGGGCCGGATGCTGAAACGTCATGTGGATCAACTGAAGTCGACTCTGGTTCAAGGAAAACGAGTACAATTCTTTCCAACAGTCGAGACCCGGCCATCAACAGTACCTCATCACTCCTTACATGGCGTCCCTTTACCGAATTCAATAGTTTCGAACTCTCAACCAGTTTCTCAACCAATAGTTCCTTCTGAGATACCAATAACATCATCACCACCACTAGCCCTCGAGTCTACCCTTCGCCGCTCTAACTGCACAAGACAGTCGCCGAAGTATCTTAAAGATTACCAAATGTAAAGTTCAAAATTCAATGTGTATCAAACTTCAATGCAAAATCAAAATTTTCCTGTACGTTCTATGTTAAGGGGGGAGTATATCACCTGTTTGTTTCCATAAGGACCGTTGTCATTATGTTAATGTGATTCAATTCTTCTGTTGTCATTCTGGAATATAATATTCGCTCGTTCTAATATGTTTTGATGTGTTTAAGTTAATCAGAGACACAATAACTTACGAATGAACAATCATAGAGCAACTGTTCACCGAACCCGACCACTCCCTGTGAAAGAACATGCCAGGTCACACAGTGCAGCGTTTGACGAATGCTTCGAGGTGAAAGTCTTGCGAAAATTGCCCGATGCATCTAAAAAGCCGGGTTAACACTATGTAGCAGAGCTATATATCACAGCTATATAAAGCTCAGCTATATAGCTCGGCTACAAGTTCAAAAAGTGACACTGGAGATTTGCTAATAGCCCGGCTATATAGCAAATTTAACCCTATTTTCTCTGCTACATAGCAGATATCGTGCTATCCAAAAGTTTCGGTAAACATCAAAGGGAATCTGAGCTATATCTAGCTCTGCTACACGTGCATTTTTGTTTGTAGCAGAGCTACTATTGAAGAGTGTAAAGATACGCAGTGGTTGAACACAAGAAATATAATTAATATTTTTCAATGTGACTAATTTGACAAAGTTTCAACGCGAACTGACAATTTATCGTAGTAACCAAAACATTACTACAATATGACAACTTGTTGTCAACAACTTAATTTGTGGAGGCGAGTGTTCAATTCCAATACTCCCCCTCACGAGCGGTTGCATCCAGCCCTAGTCTCCTCCTGAATACGAAGAATTTCGGGAACTTGGAAACTGCCAGACCAGGAGACTGTTCGAATTTCTACCCCAAAACTGATTCGGGGAGTTCAAGGAGTTCACGTAAATGTCTCCGAAAGTAGGGCCAGGAAACTGTCGGAAAACAGAAAGCTGCAGAACTGTCCGAAAATATTCCGGCAGAATGGAAAATCCCCGTTTCGACTTCGAAAACTGTCCGAAAGTCTGCCCAGGGCAATGAACTCCGAGTGGGTCCTTTTTAATCCAGTTACATTCTACTTCGAGTCGCATTCTAATTCGTCTTTGTAAAGCGTCTTCTTCCATTATTAGAGGGAAGCCTATATATGGCCATTCTCTTATTGAGTCACATTCTAATCCGTTATTATAATGGCAACCACTGCGTCTTGCGTTCATTAGGGGAAAGCCTATATATGGCCATTCTCACACCATAATAATTCATTCGAAAAGTTTCATTCCTGAGAGTAAGATATTCATTTTCCCATCTCTGTGACGTGTTTCTGTCCGTTCAACATGGTTTTTGTAATGCAGGGCCAACGAGCCTACTCACTTCTTTACGTTGACGAATGCAATAATTTCTCATATATTAGAGATAAAAAGAAAAACTCAGTGTGGTACATGAGATGTTCGCATACGCCATGTCCTGGAACAGCAAAGATGACCGACGGAAGATGTTAGTGATACAGATTTATCAACGTTTGGTCGCCGACGACTTGGTGCCATCCTTGACTTTCATAAAAGCCTACATGCCCATCATTCCTGAGGTCATCCTAAAGTTGGAATCGCGAGGGATGGAGTTGGTTGAAGTAATCACTACAATAAATGGAGGCATCGAAAAAGCGAAATCATAGCCTGGAGAGACTGGGAAAACTGTGAGGAAAAAGTTGGAGATCGTGCTGGCTAGAAATCTCGGTTGGAGAGCAGCGTTGGACTTGGAGAGGATGCTGCGTGGCGAGTCTGCAACGTCAGAGGATTTTCCAAACTACTCTGCACAAGAAGCAGCATCATTGAAGTATTTACCTCTCGTGTCAGTTGACGTTGAAAGATCGTTCTCGTCATTGAAGATTTAATTGACCGATCTAAGAACATAATTTAAAACTGAAAATATTGTAAAAATTCGTGTTGTACAGGCCAACACGAATTTATTTCAATGACTGGTCTAGTAGTACTGAACATTTTGTAAATAGACTTTTAAACTGTAACGTGTATAAATGAAACTTGTCATATATATACCTGAAACTTGTAGATACAATTATACATACAACATATACATAGAATTTGAAAATAAAGCTCGTAGGAATATAAAGATAAGTTGTGGATTTTTTTCGTTTCACTTTCCTTTCTATAGTTTTTAACGGTGTTTTTCGAGCATATAATGGTATTTGCTATCGAGCATAAAACAGATGTTTTTCAAGCATATCTGGAGATTTTATCGAGCATATCGATCCGAGCCCTAGTCATAATATATATCATTTGAGGTATTTTTATGTCCCACTGGGGCCTAGATCATGCAAATAATGTTACTGGCCTTCTGTTGTCTGGCAGTGAACTTGGGAGTTCCTCAGGAGCTAATTACTTACGTTCGTATTTATTTGATAAGGCCCAAGGTGGAACCTGGTAAAGGGATTTACGACCCTACTTTCGGACAGTTTTCAGTTCGTACAGATTCGGGCAGTTCCCCCTCTTCGCAATCTGTGTTTCAAGTTTTCTGGCAGAATCCTCGTTCCACCTTTTCGGGGAGTTTGGAGAAACAGGTTTTCCGGGAGTTTTGAAACGAAACCCCGATCTCCCCGAATTTCCAGGAAGGGCGTTTCGGACAGTTTCCTGGTCTGGCAGTTTCCCCCCGACCAGAATTTCGGGCCTGCAAGTGCCTTTGTAAATATGTCCGCAGTCATTTCGTCCGTTGGGCAGTACTCCAGTTTGACGTCCTTTCGTTCGATGGCCTCTCGTATGAAGTGCTCCTTGAGGGCAATGTGTTTGGACTTTGAGTTCACAATAGGATCTGTTGCCCAACTTATGGCAGCTTGATTGTCGGTTCTAATCTCGATCGTTTTCTGTTTGATGTTTACATGATTCTCAATCTGTTTCAAGTGGATTGCTTCCTTGGCAGCAGCTGAAAGAGCCATATATTCGCTCTCAGCAGTTGATTGAGCTACGGTACGTTGCTTGCGAGATTCCCAGCTTATTGCTGTTCCACTATACAGAAAACAAAAACCAGTGTAGGATCTCCCGTCTATACAACTTCCCCAATTCGCGTCAGTCAGTGCAGTCAATTCTCTTTCACTTGATTTTTGGTAGTGAAGTGCTAGTGACTGAGTGCCCTTCAAATATCTTAAAACACGCTTCGCTGCTATCCAGTGTTCTTTATCGTAGCAGGAATTAAATTGCGACAGATAGCTTACCGAGTACATAATGTCTGGTCTTGTTGCTGTAGCTAAATACATTAGCGAACCAATCAGACTTTGGAATGGTACTTCTGGTAGCTCCCCCTGTTTTGGCTTTTCTAACTTTTTTTTTTTTTTTTTTTTTTTTTTTTCGTGATTTATTTATTGCAACTGAAACATATACATCTCATCTAGCAATATTACATTTCATGTTAGGCTCACTAAGGGGGGAGGTTTACAGCAAAACCTGGCCCATACTTGTATCAAGTACAGTTAAAAGAACACTGGATTACACTTGCACTATTTGCACAGCACAGTTAGGTCCAGAGGTTTATTTCTCTTGAGTCGCCGAAGTTCTCCTTCGTTGTTTAAAACGTTGAGCATCTCCAGGTTCTCGTGTTTGTGGAGGCGATGTTCGTGCTTCCTTGCATATTTGGCGATAATTTCGGTGACCGTTTCTACCCTCAAGTCTCGATGAATATCATCATTCCGCATGAACCAGGGGGCCTGAACTATACTTCTCAGTATTATATTTTGTCGGGTTTGGATTGTTTTAATATTTGATTTTTTCGCACAACCCCAAAGCTGAATCCCATAGGTCCAGATAGGGCGCAGTATCTGTTTGTATATGAGTAATTTATTGTGTAGTGAGAGATGGGAGTTCCTTCCCATCAACCAGTACATCTTTCTGAACTTGATTTTTAGTTCCTGATTCTTTTTTTCAATGTGATATTTCCAGTTAAGTTTGGAATCAAGGTGCATCCCTAAGTATTTTACAGTGTCAGAGTATGGAATTTTATTTGAGTTGATCTCAACTTCTGGGGCTATGATTTTTCTATTAGTAAAGTTGATATGCACTGACTTTGTTTCATTTAGTTTCATTCTCCACATCTTGGTCCAATTGACAACCTTGTTAGTGGACGTCTGTAGATTGCGAGTTGCAGTTTCAGCGTCATCTCCAACAGAGAGGATTTGTCTTGAGGTTTATTTCCATTGGGGTTTTTACCGTCTTTGAATTTTGCATTTTGAATTTTTCGATTAATTTGTTGATGTACTTCTCTTGGCTCATTCGCACATCTCCGTTTTTGTTTCTTGAGAATTCGATACCAAGACAGTACTTCAATTCTCCAATGTCACGCATCTCAAAAGTCTTCTTTAGATCTCTTTTTAGCTGATTTACTGCTGCTTTGTTCGAAGATGCAATGACTAGATCGTCAACATATACAGCGAGGATAATTAGCGAATTTTTGAAGAAAATTAAGCTATTGCTCTCGCCTCAAAATTTGTAGAATGTGAATTTTTGAAAATTTTTTATGCAGAAATCCGTTTCAGGCTATTCTGAATCATATTCTGAAGTTTAACGCATTTTTTTATGTATGTATGTATGTATGTATGTATATAGCATTTCCCAATTGAGTTAAACTTTTTCCATTTAGGTTTAGTCCTTTTCCATTTAGGTTTAGTCCTTTTTCATTTTGGTTTAAACCTTTTCCATTTAGGTTTAGACCTTTTCCATTTAGATTTAAACCTTTTCCATTTAGATTTAGACCTTTTCCACATAGATTTAAACCTTTTCCATTTGGATTTAAACCTTTTCCATTTGGATTTAAACTCAGGAAATTATCGTGGAGTTAGAGCTAAAAGTACCCAAGTCACAAATTCAACACGTGGGAAAATCAAATGCAGAATATTATGATTATTTAACTGTTGTTATTATTGGTGATCAATATCATCAAACTATGTATCCAACCTAAGAAAATAATCATATTTACCAAACTAACTTTTGAAATTTTAATTTGATATTTGCACAATATGAATTTACCTCTTCGGTACTTTTACCTCTAACCCGACGTTATTATGCCACAACTTGAAAATTAAATCATGCAAGTGTTTTTTTATGCACAGAAATGTAATATATATATATATATAATAATGAACAAATGTTTTTTGAACACAAGAATTTCTCATGAACGGAAGTTATAAATTAAGTTATAACTATCCGTTTCCTTTTTTTTTTACTTCTAGCCTAATGAAATTTTAGTAGGTAGGCACTTACTTACTATGATGGGGCTAACTACTGACGTTTTGATGGAGTTTAAATCCAAATGGAAAAGGTTTTAATCTAAATGGAAAAGGTTTAAATCTAAATGGAAAAGGTTTAAATCTAAATGAAAAAGGTCTAAATCCAAATGGAAAAGGTTTAAATCTAAATGGAAAAGGTCTAAACCTAAGTGGAAAAGGTTTAAACCTAAATGGAAAAGAACTAAACCTAAATGGAAAAAGTTTAACTCAATTCGGAAATGCTATATATGTATGTATGTATGTATGTGTCATTCCAGACGATAACTGTCCGTAGAATTGTGCTAGAAACTTCAAACAAATTTTAAAATGTTAAGGACACAAAACGAAAGTTCAAGTTCGTTGGCCAGCATGATCGGATTACATCTTCGGGTTGAAATGTTCAAAAATGTAGTCAAAAATTTCAAAATAGCCCGTTTTTTGCGATTTGTTGTGCGAAATAATTTTTTCAGCATACTAACATGTGGTATATTCGGAATCAGCGTAAAATATCCTATAGGAATATGTATCAAGTTTTCAAAAATTTCAATGTTGAAAAATCAATAAAAAAATTTGAAATAATGCCGTTCGCTAGTTGTAAAAATCGGTTATATTTGCATGAAACATTGTCCAAATTCAGATTGAACAATTCTTATGGAAGTATCCCTGTATAACCAATCCTAGAACCATGCTGTTTAAAACGTAGGTAAGTAGTAGGTGCTTGTTATTTAAAAAAAAAAAAATAAATAAAAATAAAAAATTAAACTAAAATTTCTCTACACGATCAATAGCGACTGAAATGTCGATGATTTCTGCAAAAATTCGCTCATACGATCATGCTGCATGACTGGAACTTTTCATTTAGATTTAAACCTTTTCCATTTAGATTTAAACCTTTTCCATTTAGATATAAACCTTTTCCATTTGGATTTAAACTCCATCAAAACTAGTAGTTAGCCCCATCATAGTAAGTAAGTACCTACCTACTAAAATTTCATTAGGCTACAAGTAAAAAAAAAGGAAAGGGTAAGAGAAAATACGCATTTTTGAAAGCTTTTTATGAATCGGAAATCTCGGTAATGGATAAGGAGCCGAAGGCGTTTGGTTGAGAAGCTAAATTCATATTGTGCGGAAATCAAATTAAAAGTTCAAAAGTTAGTTTGGTAAATATGATAATAAATTATTTTCTTAGGTTGGATACATAGTTTGATGATATTGATCACCAATAATAACAACAGTTAAATAATCATAATATTCTGCATTTGATTTTCCCACGTGTTGAATTCGTGACTTGGGTACTTTTACCTCTAACTCCACGATAATTTCCTGAGTTTAAATCCAAATGGAAAAGGTTTAAATCCAAATGGAAAAGGTTTAAATCCGAATAGAAAAAGTCTAAATCTAAGTGGAAAAGGTCTAAATCTAAATGGAAAAGGTTTAAATCTAAATGGAAAAGGTCTAAACCTAAATGGAAAAGGTTTAAACCAAAATGAAAAAGGACTAAACTTAAATGGAAAAAGTTTAACTCAATTCGGAAATGCTATATATCATCCTCGTTAAGGTCTTTCAAAAGGTCACTACCACTGTATCGTATCCAAGCCTGAAGTGAGGGCTTGATCCAATATCTTCTTTCTCTTTTTTTTTGTTGAAAATATCACAGTAGCTGCGGCTACAGCAGCGGCTGCTGCAAGAACTACCTTCTTCTTCGGCATCTGGCTACAAACTGAACAGCTGTATACTGTATGGCCCATATTCTCGTGACGTCACGCCTGGAGTAGGTTCGCGTTTCAGCCAAAGTCGGCCATGAGACCCCCCTACGTCAATGAATCGCTACTCAACCAACCTATTTCTCACAAGAAGTTTGCCATCCCACGTCAACATAATTCGTGGTTATAAGGCCATTTTTCAACAGTTTTGTTTTGAAAAAGTATAATATTGTAATACAAAGTTTCAATTCGACTAAATGCCTAATCATGCCTGCCAGCGCAATAATTGATTGTAGATTGCTGTCAACAATACCAATCTAACGTGAACGAGTTTTTATTTGGACTAGGAGCCTACTAACTATAGTAGTTAATCAGTGTCAGAAAACTAAAGAACTTCATTCGTTTAGGCTTTGAGAACGATTAACCTGAAAAATAGTAAAGAAAAGATGATTGTAAATTCCTCAGGTGTCTGTACTGCTGTGTAGGTACCTAGCCATTGCTCAGGTAGCGTCATCAGCGTTTTATTATAAGTTCGTAGAACTATGCTTAACTGAGGAAGCTTTACTTGTTATATTGAATGAATAAAAGGAGAGATTTGATAGTATGTCAAAATAAACAAGGCAGGTTGTTGCTACACCAAGAAACGAAACTACTTGGGTAGTTACGTACGTCCTACCAGATTTGCTGTTGGTTTAAAGTGCCTAAACAAAGTAGGTGGGTCGTTGCTTTGCCGATGAATACAACCGCTGATTAGCAAGTTTGTCAAATATCGAATCAGGGAATATGCAACATGAATTAAAAACCAGCTGCAAGGAAAAAACCTTGAAATGCATTCCTCTGACGGTAAGATTTCATAAAGACGGCATTGGCAGTGCAGTTATTGCGCGAGTTTTGCAGTTACGCAAATTTTATGGACAAAAAAGGTAATTAGGTAGGTACCTACTTTCGTTTTGATCAATGAAGTAGGTACCTACCTACATGAACAAGTAATAATATACGGAAAGTATGTAGGTATACCTTACCTATAGGTACTTACCTTTCCACATGTGATACAACTTACTATTCCCGCCTAACAGAGCTTTCATAACACATCCTTTCACAAGACCACTTTCACAGTACTCTAAAGATTTTTAGTTTCAATTGATTCAAAGAACAGTTCTAAAACTAGATAGGTACTTAATCCACAACATTTTTGCGGCTGATGTCTGGATCATCTAGAACACTTGTATGTCAACTCCCCGACACACATTTCAAATGGATCTCTACCAAATCTCTATTAAATCTTGCATTCGTAGCGTTTGAGGTCAACACCTGATAATAACTTGATGTAATTTGCATACAATTTATCACCTTGCATATTACAAATAATGAAAATATTGACTCGGAACTAGGTGAGACTATGTTATGCAGTTGTCCAGCTGCGACTACAAATGGGGCATTTTCGCATATGTTTACTCGTCACCATGACAACAAGGTGGAATAACTTCGATTTCGCTTGCCTCGATGTAAGGATGCGCTAGTGTCCAAGTCTCCAGAATATCACCCATAGCTCTGCTACACGAAATTAGCATAAAAAATTTACTTATAGCACAGCTACATCTAGCAGAGCTATATGTAGCTGACGGAGCTATTTAGCTTAATTTTTTTATATAGCTACGCTATATAATAGAGCTATATAGCTCTCCAGCTATATAGTGTAAACCCGGCCTTGATCGACTGCTGCAGAAATCTGAAAGAGCTCATCGATGGGTACTTGGAGAAAACCGACCACCTGGCCTCAATTTGAACGATTGAATTACAATCGTTCACAATTGTACCACAATGTATTACAATTATTATTATTACAATATTATACTGTATTACAATTACTACAATCACAGCCATGGATTCATTAATTACGCTACCAGGAACTCGCAAGTTAAATTTACTTTTCCTTCTCAATTCTGTGAACAAGATTTTTTCGAAATATCAGAACTTAAATTTTCTTCTTTTATTTGTGAAATTTCTTTCTTAAATATAATAATTATATATATATATATATATATATATATATATATATATATATATATATATATATATATATATATATATATAAAACTCGGCCCTTCGGGCCTCGCAAGGGGCTCCGCCCCTTGACCCCGCCAGGGGGGCTTCGCCCCCCTGGACCCCCCTAATCTATACTCGGCGCTTCGCGCCTCGCCGGATCTTTTTTCTTTTCTACTGCGTAGAAAACGAGTATAATTTGCTATGCAATTCGTCTCACGAGAAAAAAACAAAAAAAGACAGTGTCACTGACTACGGGTTAAATGACGATGACGAACTAGACGACGTCCTAGGATTGAGTGCCGCAGAAGAATGTTTCTTTTTTATCTACAGAAAGACTGACAAGGATGATGCGCTGATGTGGAGGTGCACCGGATGCAATCAGTTGGCACAATATTCGTGCTCCGAAGTGAAACTTCAATCAAAACTCGGCGCTCCGCGCCTCGCCAGGGGGCAAGCCCCCTGGACCCCCGGTTACCTCTATTTACATACTTCGGACGAAATTATTGAAACACAGAATGTGTTTGCGTTGTCGCGCAACCAAGTGACAACCAAACAAGCGTCATTGTTTACTATTCATTTACTATTCATGCTCATGACTCAGGCTTTCCAACGAATGGTGAACGATTTCTGTGCGATTAAAATTGCGGAAGTTCCATTTCCCTACCAACGGCTCGGTTGTACGTGAAAATCATAAGAAAATTTACAAGCGGTTGCAATCATGTTGACAATATCAATTATTGAGAATGATCATCTGTGTGTAAACAATTGATTCAAATAACCATGCTCATAACTCAGGTTGATGGCCACGCACTTCACAGTAGTTAACATAATATGGTTGGATAAATCAGGAGCTTTCCAACGAATGGTGAACGATTTCTGTGCGATTAAAATTGCGGAAGTTCCATTTCCCTACCAACGGCTCGGTTGTACGTGAAAATCATGTACGTCACACATTTCGTTACCATCCCGCGTTCCATTTTCGGCTAGTTAGTCCATGGCTAAAACACATTCTGTGTTAAAAAAATCAAGCCTGGCTGGGATTTCAACCCACAACCTTCGTCTCACGAAAAAAAAATCAAGCCTGGCTGGGATTTGAACCCACAACCTTCGTCTCACGAGAAAAAAGAAAAAAAAAATTTTTTTTTCAGGCCTGGCTGGGATTCGAACCCACGACCTTCGTCTCACGAGAAAAAAAAAAAAAAAAAATTTCAAGCCTGGCCGGGATTCGAACCCACGATATATATATATGTATATATATATATATATATATATATATATATATATATATATATATATATATATATATATATATATATATATATATATATATATATATATATATATATATATATATGTATGTGTCATTCCAGACGATAACTCTCGATAGAATTGAGATAAAAACTTCGTTCTTTCGCCAAAAAATCAAGCATTTCAAAAGAAAGAATGAGTTCGTTGGACAACACTTTTTGAGCTCATTAAATTGGTCAAATTTCAAAAAATGTACTTAAAAAATCACTATAAAAGGCAAAAAAACCGCTAAAAATTAACAAATTTCTATTTTTTAGCAGAATGCTACTCGAAAAAAATTAATGGAACATGAGCTAGGACATTTAAAAATTTAAGCACAAAATTTTACTGAAAATTGTACTTAAATTTCATTAAAATAAGCTAAAAATCGATAGGAACACTTGAAAAAAATTGTTAAAATCCACAAAATCGTTTGTTCAGTGGAATATTACTGAAAAAAAGTTAGTTTTTTATAAAATGTATATTAAAATTTTTATTTGTCCCCAAAGTGCTCAAATTTCAACAGAATTTAACATAAATGTAATACGACCATTTATGAAAATTCGCTCATTTGATCATGCTGCATGACTGGAACTTTTTTTCGTTTATGTGCCAAAGCAAAGACATAAAATGTCAAAACTGTTTGATTCAATCTGAAAAAGCTATATATTCCAATCTCTTGAATGAATGTGATCGGCTATTAAAAATGTATGTGTTCCGATACTGTAGTAAGGAGTACGCAGTTTGTAAGAATCAAATTATAATCGGACTGCACGGGATCTTAAATATCGTGGGGTTTGGTGGTAAAATGATCAAGTCCATTAGGCAAAAGGGTTCAGGAGAGCCTGTTAAAATTCTCCAACACACGGACTGATGGAAAAATGCGGATTGTGAGCTTAAAATCAGGTCAAACCAAATAATTTCATGTTATGTGAGCTCAGTAATACCTTTGTTATGTGGAAGTAGTACCGAACCTTATACAAAATAAACTTACTTTTAATTGTCCCCGATTTTTAGTGAAATTGTAAGTCGAATACTTTTACCTGAATAAAAACTGTTATGACTTGGACATGATCACTATACTAAAACTTCAAAGTCACAGTAAATTTTACCAGTATTATCATTTTTAGGTGTTCAACCCTACAATATCAATCCCTAGGGATACTAACAATAAAGAAATAACAAATTTTCATTAGATTATCCCTTACAACTGTCTGTTTGACTGACTGTCAACTGTTTGACTGACTTTACTTGTAAGCCAAAGTATTTCTACAACCACATTATGTAGGAGTAATGACGATCAAATGACAGTTTACATTTTAGCGAATTTTTGAAGAAAATTAAGCTATTGCTCTCGCCTCAAAATTTGTAGAATGTGAATTTTTGAAAAAAAATTATGCAGAAATCCGTTTCAGGCTATTCTGAATCATATTCTGAAGTTTAACGCATTTTTTTATGTATGTATGTATGTATGTATGTATATATGTATGTATGTGTCATTCCAGACGATAACTGTCCGTAGAATTGTGCTAGAAACTTCAAACAAATTTTAAAATGTTAAGGACACCAAACGAAAGTTCAAGTTCGTTGGCCAGCATGATCGGATTACATCTTCGGGTTGAAATTTTCAAAAATGTAGTCAAATATTTCCAAAGAGCCTGTTTTTTGCGATTTTTTGTGCGAAATAATTTTTTCAGCATACTAACATGTGGTATATTCGGAATCAGCGTAAAATTTCCTATAAGAATATGTATCAAGTTTTCAGAAATTTCAAAGTTGAAAAATCAGTCAAAAATCGAAATAATGCCGTTCGCTAGTTGTAAAAATCGGTAATATTTGCATGAAACATTGTCCAAATTCAGATTGAACTACTCTTATGGAAGTATCCCTGTATAACCAATCCTTTTAAAACGTAGGTAGGTACTTAGTAGGTCCTTATTAAAAAAAAAGAAAAAAAAAAAAAAAAAAAAAAAAAAAAGTAATCACAACTGATGAGTTTATTCTTCAAAAATTCGCTCATGGGATCATGCTGCATGACTGGACTTTTTTACTTGTAATGCATTGGTACTTACAATCAGTTGCTGTACATGTAAATCTAGTTAAATGCCATTTGATCATATGTAATCCACTGGTTCATTCAGGTAAAAATAAATTTTTTTGGTTTTTGACATTTGTCGTCATAAGTTGTTTTGTTTTTCAATTCTCAGCTGTCGATATTGTTAGCGAATTTTTGAAGAAAATTAAGCTATTGCTCTCGCCTCAAAATTTGTAGAATGTGAATTTTTGAAAAATTTTTATGCAGAAATCCGTTTCAGGCTATTCTGAATCATATTCTGAAGTTTAACGCATTTTTTTATGTATGTATGTATGTATATATGTATGTATGTATATATGTATGTATATATGTATGTATGTATGTATGTATGTGTCATTCCAGACGATAACTGTCCGTAGAATTGTGCTAGAAACTTCAAACAAATTTTAAAATGTTAAGGACACAAAACGAAAGTTCAAGTTCGTTGGCCAGCATGATCGGATTACATCTTCGGGTTGAAATTCTCAAAAATGTAGTCAAAAATTTCAAAATAGCCTGTTTTTTGCGATTTGTTGTGCGAAATAATTTTTTCAGCATACTAACATGTGGTATATTCAGAATCAGCGTAAAATTTCCTATAAGAATATGTATCAAGGTTTCAAAAATTTCAAAGTTGAAAAATCAGTCAAAAATCGAAATAATGCCGTTCGTTAGTTGTAAAAATCGGTAATATTTGCATGAAACATTGTCCAAATTCAGATTGAACTACTCTTATGGAAGTATCCCTGTATAACCAATCCTTGAACCATGCTGTTTAAAACGTAGGTAGTAGGTGCTTGTTAAACAAACAAAAATGTAATCACAACTGATGAGTTCACTCGGTGAAATATTCCGTCCTCCGATTCTCTCAGTCGCTCTCTTTAATGTTTTACGCTCAACTGTTTTAGGACTTGAATTAATAATTCGACTCCATGTTTGTCTATCAAAATCATAAACTAAAATTTCTCTACACGATCAATAGCGACTGAAATGTCGAAGATTTCTTCAAAAATTCGCTCATGGGGTCATGCTGCATGACTGGACTTTTTTTTATTCATATGTAATCCACTGGTTCATTCAGGTAAAAATAAATTTTTTTGGTTTTTGACATTTGTCGTCCTAAGTTGTTTTGTTTTTCAATTCTCAACTGTCGATATTGTTTTATAGTATCCGGAGAGACCAAAACCTCATTTTCTAAAAAAAAATGCACTTGATCACTTTTACCACCAACCCCACGATAGGTATAATAGATTTTACAAAACTTCGAACTAGGGATGTATGAAAAATATCGATATATCAAAATATCGATATTTTCCTCTCAATGTATCGATATTTTTGACCGATATTTTTTATCGCGATATATCGATATATCGATAGAAAGTTTACACTATCGGGTCCATATTTTTCAGCCAAATATTATTATTATTTAAATTAGAGAGTCGGAGAATTTCGGCTAAGGTAGGGAATTTTTGGCTGCTCAGTAGGTACTTTCTTGCAGAAGGTTCTGGGTTCTGGCCTTCTGGAAACACTGCTTGGTCGGTGATAAGATAGCGTATAGCCAATAGCCAGCTGTTCATTCATCGTATTTTTTTATTATAGTTGTAGACTGTTGACTCGTGCTTATTTGACTCGAATTAGGTATTTGTTGTTTCGTGCATTGGTTTTTTGGTTGGTGTGATCAACTTGTGATTGTGATGTCTGCAGTTTGGAGATTTTTATGATGGTCAAACTTACCATGATTCTTAACATGATTAAACTTTATAATGAATAACTTGTTTATAATGATTAAACTTTTTAGTATATACGATAGGTATAGGGTAGATTTATGTGCATTCTAGAATCATCTTTGTTACATTATGTCACCTGTTAACAAAACAATCTCCATGTGATCTGTTTTTTGTTTCTTGTGGATTTCTTATGTAGGTACCTATGACCTATACCTATACCTATACCTACCTAACAAAAATTGATGTATTTATGAATCGAATTTGGATCTGAAACGAATAAAAAAATATCGATGACTGATATATCGAAATATCGATATTTTTCTACGATATATCGAAGTAATAAAACGATATTTTTCTAAAATATATATAGTCGATATATCGATATTTTCTCTGATATCAACATCCCTATTCGAACACAACACCAATTCATCTACTAGTAGTCTCCAATTCTCCACACAGCTCTAGCTGGCTGCCCCGGGATAGCGCACAGTTCGTTCGTTCTATTTGATCAGCGGGCTCATAGCCGCCCATTAGCCTGTACCGGGTAGCCTGTACAGGGGCAGCCTGTACCGGGGGGCTTAAGTAGCTCTCAGCCCGCGTCCCGTCGTTATCGCGGCCCTTCGAGCCGAATAGACCAAAAAGCGATCGTTAGTCCGGGCCCGTTTGTGACGGGCGTTCAAACGGGACCGAGAAATGCTATCACGACATCGTCATGCTTCTATTCTCCCCCACTCTCTATCTCTTCCCCCTGTGAAGTCACCGGAAACCGGCGCGGGTGGTCACTTGGAAACGGTCACTTAGCGACCCAACCGATGGTTTACCTTTCGAGTGCGCGTTTCCCCGAGATGTTCGCGGGGCTTCTGAATGGAACAGCGAAAATATTAATTACGTGAGGACCCGTTGCGGGACCGTTGCAATATTTCCTCGCAACGGTATGTGAGACCGCCTAATGTCGCCTTCCTCTCCGTTTGGGTGATTCTCACAAAAAAATGAACCCATAAAAACAAGTTTTTAATGTAACTCTTTCTTTTTCTCACGTTCTCAGTTAAGTAATTTTATTGTTGTTTCAATATTTGGTAGTTTCTTGGCAACAATAAATTGAAACAAAATCACATTGTTTCAAAATCACGTTGATAATAACTTAAATTAAATTGACAAGGAAAATCATTTAATATTTTATTGACCCTGGATTCGTTGTCATTTTATGCAGACGTTCAATAGTATCCTCCTCCTCACTCCTCCTCCTCCTCCCTCCTCCCCCTCCTCCCCTCCTCCTCCCTCACGCCACCTCCTCCTCCTCCTCCTCCTCCCTCCTCCTCCTCCTCCTCCTCCCTCCTCCTCCCTCTCTCCTCCTCCCTCTCTCCTCCTCCTCCTCCTCCTCCTCCTCCTCCCTCCTCCTCCTCCTCCTCCTCCTCCTCCTCCCTCCTCCTCCTCCCTACAATACACAACACTTATAAGGTGTCCCATAGTAAATTTCAAATTTTCGAAAATTTATAGTATAACTAACTTTTTCTTCGCGAAAATTTGATAGATTAAAATGTACGCCAGCATGAACTCGTGTGCAAAATTTCAGATCGATTAGATATCGGAAAGTGGGTTAAAAATCGATCTGAAATTTTGTCTCAAGAAAGAAAGAAAGCAAGCAAGCAACCAAGCAAGAAGAGAATCGAAGTTAATAGAAAGAGTTAAAAGTCCAGTCATGCAGCATGACCCCATGAGCGAATTTTTGAAGAAATCTTCGACATTTCAGTCGCTATTGATCGTGTTGAGAAATTTTAGTTTATGATTTTGATAGACAAACATGGAATCAAATTATTAACACATGCCAAGAGTAAATTCATCAGTTGTGATTACATTTTTTTTTTTTTTTTTTAAAGCACCTACTACCTACGTTTTAAACAGCATGGTTCTAATATTGGTTATACAGGGATACTTCCATAAGAGTAGTTCAATCTGAATTTGGACAATGTTTCATGCAAATATTACCGATTTTTACAACTAGCGAACGGCATTATTTCGATTTTTGACTGATTTTTCAACTTTGAAATTTTTGAAAACTTGATACATATTCTTATAGGAAATTTTACGCTGATTCCGAATATACCACATGTTAGTATGCTGAAAAAATTATTTCGCACAACAAATCGCAAAAAACAGGCTATTTTGAAATTTTTGTATACATTTTTGAAAATTTCAACCCGAAGATGTAATCCGATCATGCTGGCCAACGAACTTGAACTTTCGTTTTGTGTCCTTAACATTTTAAAATTTGTTTGAAGTTTCTAGCACAATTCTACGGACAGTTATCGTCTGGAATGACACATACATACATACATATATACATACATACATATATACATACATATATACATACATATATACATATATACATACATACATACATAAAAAAATGCGTTAAACTTCAGAATATGATTCAGAATAGCCTGAAACGGATTTCTGCATAAAATTTTTTCAAAAATTCACATTCTACAAATTTTGAGACGAGAGCAATAATTTTCTTCAAAACTTCGCTAAAAGTTCCAGTCATGCAGCATGATCGTATGAGCGAATTTTCATTGAATACGGTATTATACAGGGTGATTCCCTCGCAGATGCAAGAAAAAATTTGGGTGAAACTACATCAAAAATGGAGTAAAATGCCGCCAACCGCATATTTTTATCTCAATCCGTACTCGAGATATGTTTTTTAAAGGTTTTTTCAGGAATACCGTGTTTTTTCATTTTAAACTCGGATTTCTCCACTTTGCCTCATTTAATTTTAACTTTCAACCTCATTTTTGGTATTAGCATTAAATTTCCTATAAGAATAGTGTACTTGGGTTCTTAAAAGTACCATCCAAAGACCCTTACATCAGCTCAAACATTGACGATTTTGAAAAAATAATATTTCTGAAAATCTTTAAAACTTTACTACTCTTTTAAAAAGAATCCTGGAAACTGGCAAATCTCCTGAAAACTGCTTCATCTAATATGCTTTCCAACGGTATTATCAATTTTACTTTTATTTTGGGATTTAGGGGAGAAAATAATGTTTTAATGTTAAAAAATGTGGGGTTTTCTATGAAATTGTTGGTTTTCTTGAAAGATGACCCTCCATGAACCTACGAGTATGGGGTCAGTTTCTATGTATTTTTTCTAGCTGGATCTTATGGAAACTCTTGCAGATCTCTCAACTACGTTATAATCGAGTTTTACCCCATAACACACATACATTTAATCGTAACAAACAAACTAAACATTCGCGATTTTATGTGTAAAACTCGGTTATAACGGAGTTGGAGAGATCTACAAATGTTACCATTCGATACAGCGTGAAAAAATACATAGAAACCGACCCTATACTCGTAGGTTCATGGAGGGTCATCTTTCGAGAAAATCCAAATTCATTGAAAACCCCACATTTTTTAACATTAAAACATAATACTAAATAACAAAATAAAAGTAAATTTGATTATACCGTTGGAAAGAGTATTAGAAGAAACAGTTTTCATGAGATTTGCCAGTTTCCAGGATTCTTTTTAAAAGAGTAGTAAAGTTTTAAAGATTTTTTAAAAGAATATTTCTATTCTTTTTTCAAAATCGTCAATGTTTGAGCTGATGTGAGGGCCTTTGGATGGTACTTTTCAAGAACCCAAGTACACTATTCTTATAGTAAATTTAATGCTGATTCCGAAAATGATGTCAACAGTTAAAATTGAATGAAGTAAAGTGGAGAAATTTGAGTTTAAAAGGAAAAAAACACGGTTTTCCTGAAAAAACCTTTAAAAAATCATATCTGGAGAACGGATTGAGATAAAAATTTGCAGTTGGCGGCATTTTACTCCATTTTTGATTTAGTTTCACCCAAATTTTTTTTGTTTTTTGCATCTGCGAGGGAATCACCCTGTATTATGTTACATTGTTTTGAAAAAAGAACGGATATTTACTAGGTACCTTTTTCATTGTTGAAACGAAATGCTTGTTTTATCACTATTTTGAAGGACGTTAGGTACATCCTGTCTAAGTGGTGAGGTATAAAACTCAAACGATTTGTTGTGTAAATGTTGGGTATATAAATTGTTGTATATTGATTTGTTGTGTATGTGAATATAGTACCATTTGTTTTACATTTTCCAATGGTAAACCAAAACATCCATTTCTTACATAGCTCCTTTAGTTTTATATTGGATGGCAATGGGTTACAGGAGTTAGTCACTGTACATATGCTTTATCATCCATTTTATGATTTCCTGCCACCACTTTTCAAGACATGTCAGAGTTCACATGTGATTGTTGTGACACAACTCGGTAAAAATTGACTATTTTGCATCGCTAAATCAATTTTAATTATTTTGGACGTCTTAGACGCTAACGTTTACGATATTCACATTATGATTTTTGGCCTCCCATCACTTAGCAACGCTCAAGTTGAAATTTACTATCTGCAAAATAAATGTTAACTATTAATTTTATTGCTCAAATTCGTCATATTGTCTGCAAAAAATTGTTAACTATCAATTTTATTGCTGAAAAATTTGTTCTAAATAACATTCTACTATTTAAACAAAGATATTGGGTTTCTAGAGTTTTTTACATTTATATCAATTTTGTACCACATTTTAATGGAATTTAATTACAATTTTGAGCATAGGTTTGAGCTTTAATTTATAAATTACCAACTTCATAGTTGATAAACTTTATTTGAGTAATATTCTGCTAAAAAAAAATAGAAACACCGATGTTTCGCCTTTTTTTGGCATTTTTTGTGATTTTTTTAGTACAGTTTTTGAAATTTGACCAATTTAAAGTGCTCAAAAAGTGTTGTCCAACGAACTCATCCTTTCTTTTGAAATGCTTGATTTTTTGGCGAAAGAACGAAGTTTTTATCTCAATTCTATCGAGAGTTATCGTCTGGAATGACACATATATATACATATGGGTAATTTCCAGTCGATAACTCCCTTTAAACACGGCGTAAAAAATTCGTTCGAATGCAGAGAAGTCCGTCTTGGCAAAAGACGGGTCAAGTTCGTTACCCAACCCGATCGCTTCAAAATATCAGGCTCAAATTTACAATTTAATGACCCAAAAATGCTAGAAAATATGTTTTTCGACAAAAAGGCATGTGGGGTGTCACAGTTGAAGTATTTTTAGCGATGAGTCGATTGCAACCACTCCCAGATCTCTAAGATTGATAATAAGCGGGGAAATTCGATTTTTAGGTGAAAAATGAACTTTTCTGACCAAATTTAGACCATGGGGCTTGTAGTCGAAGGATTTTTCAGCGCTGAGTCTATTGCGACCACTCCCAGATCTCTATTATTATTAAATTACAAGCAGATAACATGTTACAAGGATATGTCTTTGATTGGGGATTTCATAACGGTTGTCCTCGAGAGTTGCAAACAAATCCTTTAACTTTAAACAAATCCCTTGGGCCGCATCCCGACTAATTCCAACAAAACAACGGTTTACTTATAGAAATGTTGAAAATAACTGTGGAGAGAAACTCACAACTGATCACACACAAAACAACTGATCACACACAAAACAACTGATCACACACAAAACAACTGATACCACCTTCTCCGAACCTCCACTAGAGCGAACTGGCGTCGTTTCAAAAGAGTTGAAAAGAGTGTAACTCTACGTCCGACCAGTATTAGGTATGTTGAGTGTCTCCTATAGCACACAACACACACAAAACAACTGATCACACACAAAACAACTGATACCACCTTCTCCGAACCTCCACTAGAGCGAACTGGCGTCGTTTCAAAAGAGTTGAAAAGAGTGTAACTCTACACACAAAACTGTGTTTCATCTCTCATTCCCACGCCAAGAGTCCGACGAGTATTAGGTATGTCGAGTGTCTCCTATAAGGGTGGGGGGGTGGGCACACACACAAAACAACTGATCACACACAAAACAACTGATACCACCTTCTCCGAACCTCCACTAGAGCGAACTGGCGTCGTTTCAAAAGAGTTGAAAAGAGTGTAACTCTACGTCCGACCAGTATTAGGTATGTTGAGTGTCTCCTATAGCACACACAAAACAACTGATCACACACAAAACAACATTTGAGAGTTCACTCAAAACTTGAGTTCACTCAAATGTTGAGCTGTGAAGAGAAGCCACTACAATGAGTTGATGTTAACAGTCGACTGTTTTCAAGAGGATGAAAATGTTTCCTTTGGAGTGGAGTGAATGATGCTTTACGTTAAGAATATTGTAACCGGCTTATTAAAATTGTTTATAGTCCAATCAACTTAGTTTTGGAATGTAGCCAGGTACGTAAGGAGGGGGAAATTAGTAGCTTGAGATGTGAACATGTATCACATAAATCAAGCGCTTTCCAACGAGTGGCGAACGATTTTTGTGCGATGAAAACTGCGGAAGTTCCATTCCCCTAGCAACGGCTGGGTTGTACGTGAAAAACACTGAAATTGTGACACAAATTTTGCGTCACGGAAATTTTTGGTTGACCCCCCAGAGCAAAGACATATCCATGTCAAAAGCGAGAGAAATCGATTTATAGGTGAAAAATACCCATTTTTGACCAAATTCGGACCATGGGGGGTGAAATCGAAGTGTTTTTCAGATCTGAGTCGATTGCGACCACTCCCAGATCTCAAACATTAATCAGTGCTGAAGCGCTGAAAAACACTTTGACTTCATGCCCCAAGGTCTAAATTTGGTCAAAAATGGGCATTTTCCACCTAAAAATCAATTTGTCTCGCTTATAATTGTTCTTAGAGGTCTGGGAGAGGTGGCAATCGACTCAGCGTGACATATGGAGTCAGTATGTGTAAATTCTTACAAAAAGGAAAACTGAAAGTTTTGAGAATTTCTAGTGATGAATTTCATATTTAGTCTTTCATATCTCCAGAAATAAGTTCAGGGCTAACGAAAACGCTACGAAAAATTAATGCGAAAAGATTAGCATTCATCATGGTCACTCCAACAGCTTGTTTTCGAGTTTACGATAAATACGAATACGAGAAATACAAAAACACTCCATAACCTATTAAAATTTGCTGTCCTTATAAATTATATTTAAAATAAGAACATTTAGGTTCATTAACCAAGAACAGAATAATATATTTCATCCTTAACATATCGCACCCGTCCTAGAATAAGGGTACAACTCAAAAATCGCGATTTTTGAGTTAGTTGTGGTTCTGAGAAGTAGAAACGGTCTAGTTTGTCTGTAGAAGGTGGAGATATGTGTAGGGCACTCTAATTCCGCTAGAGAGTGCGTGTGTCTTTCTTCTATGGACGGAGTAACCAATTCACGTCCTAGGAAGAAAGACACAACTCAGTTGACATCAATCAGTCTGTGTCTCGTTTTGAGTTGTTTCCTTGTTGTGTGGACAATTTTACCTTGTGTCTTTCTTTTCTGAACATTTTGGATCCTGACTGGTGAGATTTCAGTGTTTGAGTTGGAACAACTCAAAAATTCTTTAAAAAATCAACAAAATCGTTCCCCCCACTCCCTTCCCACTGGCAAAAAAAATATTTATTCACCTTGGGGCGTTAGAGTAACAATGTAGGAAACAAGTTTCGCAAAGATAAATTATGTTCATCGTGTTCCAAAGAACGGGTAGCCGATGGCGTGGAAGGAAAACTTTGAATGCGATTTGCAGAAAATGACAATTTTTGAGTTGTACCCTTATTCTAGGATGGGTGCGATATGATTAAAGGAACATCTAGGTACCTATGGAGAAATATCAACAAGTGGAGTCACAACTTGCCAACCTTGATACGCCCCTTCAAGTTGATGATCCTCTCTTCAAACCCAATGCGTCCATGCACCATTCATGTTTGTTTCTCGGCACCGGTTTTGTGAGAAAATCAGCTGGCATTTCTTCCGTTTGCAAGTATTTAACCTCCAATTGCTCCTTCTGTATTGCATCACGGATAAAATTTTGCCGTATGTCAATATGCTTTGTGCGAGCATGGTGAACTGGATTATCGATCAGCTTTTGTGCTCCTTGATTGTCATTATAGACTGTTAGCGGTCTCCTGAGCTCAAATCCAAGTTCAGTTAGGAAACGCCTGATGTAGATTCCTTCTTTGAATCCTTCGGCGATAGATAAATATTCGGCCTCAGTACTTGAGAGAGCGACTGTCCTTTGCTTTTTCGCCTCCCAACTGATGACCCCTCCAGAAAATTTGAATGCAAGTCCACTGTACGATCTTCTGTCCACTGCGCAACTCCCCCAATCAGCATCCAGATATCCAACAAGTGGCTCATTCGTCTTCTTGTATGTAAGCTGGACGTCTTGAGATCCTTTTAGATATCTCAATACACGCTTTGCAGCTTTCCAGTGATCCTCATTGTATTTGGTGTTGAACTGGCTCAGGAAATTTGTCGCATAAGCGATATCCGGTCTTGTGCCAATGGCTAAATACATCAGTGAGCCAATGAGAGATCTATACGGAAATTTCCTCATCACTGCCTCTGACGTCTCTTTTTCTTCAAAATGTAGTTTGGTTGGAAGTGGGGTTGAAATGGGCTTACAGTCCTTCATCCCATAACGGTCAAGAATTTCTGACAGATATTTCTTCTGGGATAACTGCATGATTCCATTCTTCTCGTAAGCGAATTCTATCCCAAGGCAATAATGTAATCTACCCATGTTCTTTGTTTTGAATTCTCTCATAATAGCCCTTTTAACTTCTTCCAATTTTTCAACATTTTTCGATGCCAGAGTCAAATAGTTTCATTTTCTACGAAAATTCGTTGAAAAAACTACCTATTTTCGGCCTTGGCTCCCGAACTATGAGAGGTCGTAGATGAGAAGAGAAGGCGGTGAGGAGAGTTTACCTGCCCGCTGGAGGAAGTATCCCATTACAGGCGATCACGCACTCGAGAGGGTCCAGGAACTTGGGACAGAAAGCCTGCAACACCGGTGTCTGGACTGTAGTTTCACTCACTATATCCCACCCCAACCACCACCACGTGCATCACAATAACCTTCTAATCGGTGGTTATTGAATCAGAACATCTGGGATCTTGCGGTTGGCCGGAAGTCGATTGCTCCAGAATAATGGCCTGGTAGTGATTCCTTCGGTTTCGTGTTCTCATGAAAAACGGAGCCCCTTTTTCTCTTTTACTTTTCTTTCTTTTTCAATTTCTCCGGTGTGAAGCTCAACATCCTATTGAGCCTTCCCGTTCAACTTCCGATGTTTACAACAATGGCTATCGACAGCAGTGACATTGATTGTAGGCTTGTATTGTACCTAATGGGTATTCTGATTCGAATGCTAGAACAATCCTTTTAAAGCTCATTCAAGTGGAATTGTCCATATAAAACCTCCAATGAATGAGGCCTTTCAAAATTGTATTTTATCTTTTTGTTCATTATTTTCATAGTAACAAACCTTTTTATTTATTTGTTTATTTATTTATTTGTTTATTTCACGGGACGAGCCCAATTACATTCTACATGATCAGTATGTAAATGATAAAGGTAAGGTACAGTGAAAAGTAACAGAGTGAAAAGAAGGATTTTCTCAAGAACAATTTGAAAAAAGGAAAACTGTCTCTAAGTATAAATGATAGGGGACGAGGAGAGTTTTGATTTTAACAAGGCTAGTGAGGAGTAAAAAAAATCGAAATCGGGGTTTACAGTCAGGAAGAGGTTCGCACTGCGAGGAATTCTGCGTAGAGGTTGGCTTCTCTGGTAGTTGGTAGGAGAAAAAGGGACGTAAAAAAGCACTTGCGAGCGGGTAGAGGTTTGCTGTGCAACAAGGTTTATCCTAGACAGAAGCGTAGGGCAGTCGATTTGGTTATTCAATAGCTTGAAAAGCAACGTGAGATCAGCCGAGCCACGACGCTTCTCCAGGGACTCCAGGCAGCACCGCTCACGAATAAAGTCGTAATCGACATCGGCTGAGGGGATACCCAACTTGAATGCAACAAATCTTAAGAATTTGTTCTGGACTCGCTCAAGCCGGTACTTGTGCATAGCGTACGACGGACACCAGACAGAAGATGCATACTCCAGCATTGGAAGAACCAGGGCTTTGTAGACCGTCACGATAGCAGGTACACTTGTGAATTCTCTTGTGTTCCTTTTCAGGAAACCAAGAGTGCGCATAGCTCGGTTTGCAAGCCCCTCTATATGCCGTGAAAAAACACATCCGCTTCGAAAAGCACGCCCAGATCAACCATCTCACTCGACCTTTGCAGGGGAGCATCGCCAAGAAAGTAGTTAAAAATGAAAGGTTGGGCCTTGCGGTTAACAGCCGAACATTTAGCCGGGTTAAGGTGAAGGTGATTTAGCGAGCACCACTCCTCCAACCGAAAGATTTCACGCTGAAGGGTCTCACAGTCAAACGGAGAATTTATCTGACTGAAAATCTTCAGGTCGTCGGCAAAGAGAAGACATCTGACGTGAGGTCCAAATATCTCGACGACACTATTTATCATAAGGAGGAAGCATAGGGGACCCAAATGGAATACCCGAAGAAGCAGTAAAAGGTGAAGACAGAGCGCCCTTCACACGAACGACGAGCTGGCGGCCATGTAGATAGCTTTTCATCCATTCCAGAAAGGATCCATGAACGCCCAAGGAATTCAAAAGTGAGAGGAGATGACGATGAGACAATTTGTCGAAGGCCTTGGTGTAATCAGTGGAAATGACATCGGTCTCCGGTGTGAAGCTCAACATCCTATTGAGCCTTCCCGTTCAACTTCCGATGTTTACAACAATGGCTATCGACAGCAGTGACATTGATTGTAGGCTTGTATTGTACCTAATGGGTATTCTGATTCGAATGCTAGAACAATCCTTTTAAAGCTCATTCAAGTGGAATTGTCCATATAAAACCTCCAATGAATGAGGCCTTTCAAAATTGTATTTTGAAGTTCTTTTTGTTCATTATTTTCATAGTAACAAACCTTTGTTATCTATACAAACTAAATCACTCGCGACGAAGTGGTGGAAACGCATTTCAAAACTGAAGTCAGTGAAATCCCCAGCAAGCTCACGAAAATACGAAGAAAGTACGTGAAAATCAAAAGAAACTAAGCGAGTCAAACTTCGCTAGTAACGCATTGGTTGTATGTGAAAATGAATAGAATTGACCAAGAAACAAATGTTGTTTGAAACCGTGCCTCTATTTTTGCGAACGAAACTTCTCTCAGCTTCTGCACTAGCAGTGAGGCTGCATTTAGAACTGATAGATATATAGGTAAGTATGCAAGGCTAACAGCTAACAAGTTATATTTAAATTCCATAGACAAGGAAACGCTTGCATACGAGTCTGCAATACATTTTATGTCTTTAGTTGCAGACTCGTGTGCAAGCTCTAAGAGCCACTCAGCTGATCCGGACCCTGGGCATCGTCAAGTAAATGTCCTAAAGAGGCTACATACGAAATTACAGCTTCCTAGAGTATAAAGTATAGGAATTACCGATTAAAATGATTTAAACACCGCTTCACAAATCAAACCGTTCTCGTAATATTCGGATCACCTGCTATGAATCAAATCATCGAAACATCAGCTCAATGAAATCATCAGAAATTAACAAGCGGTGGCAATCATGTTCACAATATCAATTATTGAGAATGATCACCTGTGTGTACACAATTATTCAAATAACCATGCTCATAACTCAGCTTGTTGGCCCGCACTTAGCAGTAGTTAACATAATATGGTTGAATAAATCGAGAACTTTCGAACGAATGGTCAACGAATTTTGTGGGATGAAAAACGACGATGCTGAAAACCTTGAAAATGTTAAAGCTGAAATCTTCGATAAAACTTCGAAAGCAAGAACGAAATGCCGCTGATGACCTTTGTGGTTGACGTACGGGAAAAAAACACGAAAGAAAGACCAATACAAAGGTTAAATCAACAACAAAAGACGGCACGGAGAAAATTCAGGCGATTTTGTCGGGTGTTTATGTGTATCCATGCCAACTGCATGATAGTTGCTAAGTTATTCTAGAGTGTTATCCTAGAGGAAGGTCAAGTTTTCGCCTCATAATTATTATTCCGAAAAAGCTGAGCACGAGTAAAGCTGACTCTTCCCGTTCCGAAAAGCGTTTCCACGTTACGAAAACCTCTTCTCGTTTCGGGAAGGCCATTTTCGTATACGAGAAAATGAATACGAGAAGTACAAAAACTCTCTATTTTATCATGACCCCCAGCCAAACGACATATCTAGGTATGTCAAAAAATTGTCAGTATAGCTTCCACACATATTCTAACATGGAATGGACGTTTAGAATCATTTGTTCTAGTTTACCGTGCATTACAAGTACAGGGTGGTCCGTAATAAACGGACACATTTTATAATCCTGTAACATTCACAAATTCGATCGTAGGGATTAAAAAATAAGCAGAACGTGTAGAGAAAATCAGTAAGTTTTATTCACAATCGAAAAATCGGAAAAAAAATTATCAAGTTTTAAAAATTATGTCATTTAAATGACAACCCTGTTTGGTAACGCACAGTTCAAGACGGTCCTTGAAGTTCTGCATCACTCTTTGCACCATATCTTCCGGTATTTCCGCGATTTCTCGTCTTATTGACTGCTTCAATGCTTGAATGGTTCGTGGTTTGTCCACGTACACTTTAGATTTCAGGTGGCTTTTTGCTTTTTACGAACGATTTTTCCCGGACGCGTGATCTCCCGGCATGGGGGGATGTTCCCTGGCCTCCGCGTTCCCCAGACCTCACCCCCTGTGACTTTTAGCGAATTTTCTTAGAAAATGAAGCTATTGCAATGGCTTCAAAAATTTTAAAATAAAAATTTTCAAAAAATTTCTTCATCGAAATCTGTTTTGATGCATTCTGAAATGATTCCTGGATTTTAACGCTTTTTTATATGTATATATATATATATATATATATGTATATATATGTATATATATATGTATATATATATATATATGTATGTGTCATTCCAGACGATAACTCTCGATAGAATTGAGATAAAAACTTCGTTCTTTCGCCAAAAAATCAAGCATTTCAAAAGAAAGGATGAGTTCGTTGGACAACAATTTTTGAGCACATTAAATTGGTCAAATTTCGAAAAATGTACCCTAAAAATGGCTAAAAACGGCCAAAAATTGTTAAATTTCTTTTTTTTTTTTTGCAGAATTTTAGTCAAAACTAAATTTTCAACGACTAACTAGGACATTAAAAATTGTTGCTCACAATTATGATGAAAAACGTACTTAAATGTCATTAAAATTTGCTGAAATATATATAAAAACTGCAAAAAAATTTAAAAATCAAAAATCTCTTTCGAATCAGTGGAATTTTATTTCGAATAAGTTTTTTGCCATAAAATTGGTTTTTTAGCCATTTCTGTCAACAAAAATTGCTGTAATTTCAATGCAATTTAACATGCTATAGTACGATAGATAGTTTATGAAAATTCGCTCATACGATCATGCTGCATGACTGGAACTTTTTCTATGGGGCCACCTGAAATATAAAGTGTACGTGGACAAACCACGAACCATTCAAGCATTAAGACGAGAAATCGCGGAAATATTGGAAGATATGTTGCAAAAAGTGATGCAGAACTTCAAGGACCGTCTTGAACAAACTGTGCGTTACCAAACAGGGTCGTCATTTAAATGACATAATTTTTAAAACTTGATTATTTTTTTCCGATTTTTCGATTGTGAATAAAACCTACTGATTTTCTCTACACGTTCTGCTTATTTTTTAATCCCTACGATCGAATTTGTGAATGTTACAGGATTTTAAAATGTGTCCGTTTATTACGGACCACCCTGTACCTGTACTTGTTAACTTGTAACTTGTTTTATGAAATAGGCCCCTGCTATAGACGTCTTCTTTTAGCACGTTGACTAGACCTCTTCCCCAGCTACCTGAGAAGGCTCCGCTCCGCTCCTGGTGTTAGGTTAGCTGCCGGTTTCCCTTGAGAACTTCTTTAGATCGTTTTTTTTTTTCTTTATTTTTACAGTCATTTTGTTCTCCATTGAAATCCAAAACCTCTCCTTTTTTTTCATGCAGTTCCTTTTCTCAAGAGGCATTGAAATCAAAAGACCTGGTTGCAGGTGGAATCTTATCTCAGCTCAACTAAGCCCCCTTCATTTTCAACCTTCCCTTAGAACTTTTTTTTATATATTTTTATATGTATATATATATATATATATATATATATATATATATATATATATATATAAATATTTTTTTTTTATATCACGTATTGAAAATGACTCTAGGAGAGCTTGATTATATTCACAAAATTAGAAAAGATAACAGAAAAAACGTCACAAAACTATTTTTATATTTCGGCTGTTTGCCTTTTTCAAACTAACAAAGAAATTGAATAATTGTGGGAAATTTGTGTACAACGTTGACAAGGAATTTTGGTAACTTTGGATTTGGAATCATCGTCTTATGTTGAGGCCTGGAGGATCGTAAGCACCCAGACACCAATGTGTGTGTATGAGTTGATTTGTAAAGAGTGTCCTGCGTTTTACGTAGGGAAGGCCGAAACCCAACTCAACTTTAGGGTTAACAATCATCGAGCATCTGTGGTGAGTGCTAATGAAGACCTGCTTGTAAGCCGCCATGCCACAACCCATAACACAACGTTCGATGACTGTTTCGGCATAAAAGTTTTGAAAAAAATGAAACCCCACGAGAACAAGAGACTGCTCCACGAGTCAGAAAAAGCACATAGCAACGTTTTGGGTGCTTACGATCCTCCAGGCCTCAACATAAGACGATGATTCCAAATCCAAAGTTACCAAAATTCCTTGTCAACGTTGTACACAAATTTCCCACAGCTATTCAATTTCTTTGTTAGTTTGAAAAACGCTGCAAATTATTTCACAAAGGTTTATTATTTTTTCAATTGAGTATGATCGTAGTTTTAGTTGGCTAGCGTACGTCATAAGGCCCGTCCAGACTCCTCGGCGTGTCCTACTTCGAGTTGCCACAACCTATACTTCTATAATTATATATGCATGTTTACATTTCTCGATTTGAGCTCCTATCTATTCAAATAGTTATTGCCTTAATAATATCATTATCTAAGAACGTACGAAAAGTCGAGAGGCTATGTTATTAAATATGCGTAGGAAAAGCTTTGGTATTAACACACAAATATGACCTTGAAAAAAACATATATTCATGCCTCGAAGGAACGCCGGCGCCGTACCCACCACAAGGTGCCGCGGCGCCGGCGCCTCCTCTCACTCCACTCCCCCGCTCGCCCCCCCCCCCCCCCCCCCCCCACCGAAAGAACGGGTTTTTTAAGTAAATTCTTAGGCCTTTTATGGCCCGGACGGCGAACGGCGAACGGCGAACGGCGGACGGCGGACGGCGGACGGCGGACGGACATTTCAAATTTGGATTCTACGCACCTTGAAACGTAAAGTGACAAAGTTTGAGGGGGGGTTATAAAAATTTTTTGCTACACGATCACATAGGCTTATTATTGGAAATAATAAACCAAAGACACTATTTCGCCCGTTTTTGGCCCATAGCATCTATGCGAGTAAAGCGATCGGGATGGTTAAACGTTAGGACCAACTAGACCCCAAATGGAGTCTATGTGCGAAAGAACGGGTTTTTTAAGTCAATTCTTAGGCCTTTTATGGCCCGGACGGCGGACGGACATTTCAAATTTGGATTCTACGCACCTTGAAACGTAAAGTGACAAAGTTTGAGGGGGGGTTATAAAAATTTTTTGCTACACGATCACATAGGCTTATTATTGGAAATAATAAACCAAAAGGCAAAAAGCCGAAATATAAAAATAGTTTTGTGACGTTTTTCTGTTATCTTTTCTAATTTTGTGAATATATAAATATATATATATATATATATATATATATATATATATATATATATATATAGATATATATATATATATATATATATATATATATATATATATATATATATTTCAAAATTTTTTTATCAACGTTTCGCATTTTGCGTTATCAAGACTGTTGGGATCTTTTTTTTTTTTTTTAATTAATTCATTTCAGGCCTCTTGTTAAATTTCAATCTCTAACTCAAAAGCTTCTATCAAAAATGTAAACCATCTCAACTCTAAATTTTCCCACATTTTTTGCTCATATCGTACCTCCGGGAAAGTAGTGATGTTTACCAGCGTGACCATCATGGAGACGGCATCATGGACACTCCACTGCATTAAGCAACATGCCACAAATTGCTAAGAAGATGAGCTTCCCCCAGATCCCTACAGTCTTGATAACGCAAAATGCGAAACGTTGATAAAAAAATTTTGAAATTTATGAATTCCTTTGTGAATAGTTTGTGTCCAATTTAAGTGTGTATATATATATATATATATATATATATATATATATATATATTCATTAATAATGGTTCTGCCGAACTATATATAATTAGTTGTGTGAAAGAAATTTAGACAGATATATATTATAGAACGAAAGAATTGTTTCTAATATTTCGAGCAAGTCTTGATCACAGAAATGATTTCATGAGTCCTGGTTGCGTCGTTTCAATTTTGGTATCCATGGCCGAAACAGAATAATTTGTGGTGCCATTTTTCGCAAATAATTAGTCATTTAAATCGAGGCCAGGGGGTCTGTTAGCTCCTAAAACCCATCAGTGAGCCCTTTCTGATTGTTGCAATAGACGATCATTAGCCGTTCTGGAAATTTGCGCAACACTTTTACTCTAAAGCACTCATCAAAAGATGCATCATGAGATCGTGCATGAACTTTAACTGGAAGTGTTCTGAGGCTGTAGTTGATGAACTGAGGCCCTGTGATTGTTTATACGCAGATTCAGGGATGTGGCTTTTCCTACAAAAAGCTGGTCCATCTTCGTATTTCTTGCATATCAGTTGATATACACTTTATTATGTTAGACACATATTATTGATGAGCCTACTTTCACTTCGGCCAATACATCACATACCTACAGATGGCAAGGATACGCGGAATGCCAGTCGAAGAACTGTGTCTATCAAACTAAATATGCGGGGGATCAAACAGACCCCCTGGCCTCAATTTAAATGACTAATTTAAAAAAAATGGCACCACAAATTATTCTGTTTCGGCCATGGATACAAAAATTGAAACGGCGCAACCAGGAATGACGGAATCATTTCTATTCTCATTTTCTGTGATCAAAATTTGCTCGAAATATTAGAAATGATTCCCTCGTTCTATAAATCTGTCTAAATTTATTTCTCACAAATAATTATATAATATATATACATATACAGGGTGATTCCCTCGCAGATGCAAAAAAAATTTGGGTGAAACTAAGTCAAAAATCGAGTAAAATGCCGCCAACCGCATATTTTTATCTCAATCCGTACTCGAGATATGATTTCTTAAAGGCTTTTTCAGGGAAAACCGTGTTTTTTTCCTTTTAAACTCAAATTTCTCCACTTTACTTCATTCAATTTTTAACTTTTGGCCACATTTTCGGAATTAGCATTAAATTTTCTATAAGAATAGTGTACTTCGGTTCTTAAACAACTACCATCCGAAGACGCTCACATCAGCTCAAACATTGACGATTTTGAAAAAAATAATATTTCTGAAAATATTTAAATCTTTACTACTCTTCTCAAAAAGAATCCTGGAAACTGGCAAAATCTCATGAAACTTGCTTTCATCTAATATTTTTTACCCACGGTATAATCAATTTTACTTTTATTTTGTTATTTAAGGGAGAAAATAATGTTTTAATGTTAAAAAATGTGGGTTTTTTAATGAAATTGTGGTGGTTTTTCTGAAAAGATGACCCTCCATGAACCAACGAGTATGGGGTCGGTTTCTATGTATTTTTTCGCGCTGGATCGAATGGAAACTCTTGCAGATCTCTCAACTACGTTATAATCGAGTTTTACACTTTAATTAACTAGTTTTATTAACCCATAACACATATACATTTAATCGTAACAAACAAATTAAACATTTGCGATTTTAAGTGTAAAACTTGGTTATAACGGAGTTGGAGAGATCTACAAATAATGTTATCATTCGATACAGCGTGAAAAAAATACATAGAAACCGACACCATACTCGTAGGTTCATGGAGAGTCATCTTTCGAGAAAACCAACAATTTCATTGAAAAACCCACATTTTTTAACATTAAAACATAATTTTCTCCACTAAATAACAAAATAAAAGATATAACTTGAATATACTGCTAAAAAGAGTATTAGACCTTCGTTCTAACTGCTTCCAGTGTTCATGAGATTTGCCAGTTTCCAGGATTCGTTTTGAAAGAGTAGTAAAGTTTTAAAAATGTTCAGAATATATACTTTTTTCAAAATCGTCAATGTTTGAGCTGATGTGAGGGCCTTTGGATGGTACTTTTTAAGAACCCAAGTACACTATTCTTATAGTAAATTTAATGCTGATTCCGAAAAATGTGGTCAAAAATTAAAATTAAATTAAGTACAGTGGAGAAATTTGAGTTTAAAAGGGAAAAAACACGCGTTTTTCCTGAAAAAACATTTAAAAAATCATATCTCGAGAACGGATTGAGATAAAAATATGCAGTTGGCGGCATTTTTTACTCCATTTTTGACTTAGTTTTCACCCAAATTTTTTTTTGCATCTGCGAGGGAATCACCCTGTATATATATATATATATATATATATATATATATATATATATATATATATATATATATATATATATATATATATATATATATATAATGGGTAGGTGGAAGTTCCGTATTACAAGCGCGAACACCATAATTTCGTTTCCCAAAATGAAATAGTCCACTCGGACTTCGCATATCGTTAACATAAATTTCGATCCTTGGCATGTCCAATGTCCGTACAGATCTGCTATTTTTGTTATTCGGAGTGTGAGGAACATGACTGAATTAGAAAAACATTTTTTCTGAACCTATGATTAGATGAAAACATGGAAGAAGTTTATAGTGTATCGTAGCAATAGACCAGATTAAACTAGACTAGAATAGATTAAAATGTTCTTGCGGCTACGAATATTGCGGTCAAACTGGTAGGAAATTCAGGGAAAGAATAGAAGAGCATCAGGAGGATTTCAGGGAAAATAAGGGTAGGTTT